>VZRN01003894.1:71934-84389 GCA_013397935.1 Dasyornis broadbenti | reverse complement strand
CGTGCGCGCCCAGGCACAATGGCGGGAAATGAGGTGGGGGGGCGCACTGCATGTCGGGACGGCGGAGGACCGAAACGTGGAGGGGAACAGCGCTCCCGCTCGGCTAGACGCGGGAGAGCTCTTAAAGGGCCAGGCGGCCCCGCTGCGGTTTTAAGGCAAAAATAGGCAAATTCGGGGCCCGCCTGCGGGCTCAGCCTAACCTCATTCTGTCGCGCCACGACATTTTATCTCCCCCCGTCCCCAGCCCAGCACTCCAGGGTGTGGAGGACCCAGAGGACATCGCAGTCCTCTGGGACCCCCACCCCAGGCCAAGGTGGCTACCTGGATGTTGAGTGGGTGTACAGCAAGTGGGGATCCCTGATTCATTCACCCTTCCCGGCCAAGCGACGGGAACAGCTTCAGCTGGGAGCTGACAGAATCTGCTGTAAGCCTTGGACTGGGGAAGGCAGTCTCCGTTCCCCTTCAGTCAAGGGAGCAAGCCAGAGGCGAATAGAGGGAAGGTGGCTGGATATGGAAGGAGGTGGATCACTGATCCAAAACCACAGTATCCCAGACCGGTTTGGGTTAGAAGGGACCTGAAAGGTTATCTTGTTCCACCCCATGACATAAGCAGGCACATCTTTCACTAGACCAGGTTCTTCAAGCCCCGTTCAATCTGATCTTGGACACTTCTAGGGATGGGGCAGCCACAGCTTCTATGGGCAGCCAGGGCCTCACCACCCTCATGGGAAAGAATTCTTTCCCATAATCCCATCTAGCCCTGCCCTCTGGCAGAGGGGAGCCATTCCTGCTTGTCCTGTCCCTCCAAGCCATTAACTAAAGTCCTTCTCCAGTTCTCTCGGAGACCCTTTAGGCATTGGAAAAGCTTCTGACGTCTCCCTGGAGCCTTCTCTTCTCCAGTCTGAGCATGGGATCTGGCTCTCACAGCTGTTCCCACCTCCACGCCAAGCCATGAAACACTTCCCAGAGGCCGGGGTCGGAGCAGCAGCAACCACCCCTCACAAACTGTGGTTCAGGGATTCCTGCCCATCCCACGTTGTCCCCAAGGTGATAGAGGCGCCACCTCTCACCTCTCCAGGAAAAATTCATTGGAGCCTAATTCCATTTTTCCTTTTAATGAAAAAAAATAGCCAAATACATCTTCCTGCCCTCCCCCACCCTCCCCAGGTGTGTTTCCTTTGCTGTTGTTTTGCTTATTATTTCCAGCCAAGCAGCTCCCACCCTCCCAGCCCTCCCAAACCTCTGCAGCTCTAAAGGCACCTGGTGCTTCCTTCCCCCCTTCCATTTCCCCACTGTGGCAAAGGCCAGATGGATCTCCAACCACCAAAAAAAAAGAGGGAAAAGGGGAAAACAGCAGGGTGCATAGTATTTCAGCAATGTGCCAGTTCTAATCCTGCCAAGAGATTATAGGAAGAAAGAAGAAAAAATATTACAAAAATAAAACCACCAAACGAGTAGCGACAAGCACAGAGCAGCCTCAGCACACAGTGTAAACAGAAGCTGTCCCAGTCTGAAATCCGGCTCTCCCGGAAAGCAACAGCACAACATGCTTTGTACACCCCAAAAAGTCCCTGCGGCGCTGAGCAGCCAAGGGGGATGGTCTGGGTTTGAGCTTGAGTTGATATTTTTTGCCTTTATGCAAAAGGCTGAAGTGATCTGAGTCTGCAAGTGGCCTTTGCAGCACCGAGCCTGGCCAGGCAGGGAAAGGGATGGGGGAAATGTGCCATAGGAAGAGGTGGGATTGTGATACAGGGACCCTGAGAGAAGGTCCCAGGGCTTTGCAGCTAGGAAATCTGGACAAGGGAAGGGAGAGAGTAAACAAATACAAAAAAACAGATATAAAAACAATTTGTGTGGAGGAGGAGAACATGGACAATAAATTCATGGTACTGTTGGCCTCCCCAAAGCAAGAATAATAATAAAAAAATCCCATTTGAGGTGACAGTGAAGGGTCTGACAGAATTCCCTTCCCTGGGGAAAATAAAAATACAAATGAGGTACCTGTTCCACCCCAAATCCACCACCCCTTCCCACAGCCACATCCACACTCAAGCCACTGGTTATTGTCTCTCAAATAAAGTCTCGGGGCCAGGGAAGCCCCAGAGCAGAAACACCAAGACATGGCCAATTGCTCCTGGTTGGGCGTCCAGCAGAGATCCAGTCTCTCCTTGACCCTGCCACAGGTGACATTGTTCAGTGCTCCACAGAGACGGAGCCTTTTCCACGTCTCACGTGTTTCTCCAGCTTTGTTTTAAAAAACAAATTCATATATATATATATATATATATATAAAATGTACAGTACAATGAAAATGTCCATGGTAACAAATGGGGTGGCTGGAAAAGACGCTTAACAAAAAAGCCTGAAATAAAACAAATTCCCAACTCTTCCCCTAACTGATGTTTGTCTTCCCCACTAGTCTTCCAAGACCACAATCTCCACATTATGAACCTGGTGCTGATGATCTTCCACGTCTCCCACCACTTTCTCCTCAGTCCTCAGCTCTGTCTCCAGGATCACAGCTTTGCCCTCCGACTCATCTGTGTCCGCCTCAGGATCCGGCGCCGGGTCGATCTCTATGATGGTCTGCCCATCGTCCGAGGTGCCTTCCACAGCTTGGATGGTGGAAGTGATGCCAGACTCCATGGCCACCAGTTCCACAGGATTGACCATGGCTGCCACGTTGGCCAGGGCCCCGCTGTCCTGCATGGCTGCTGAACTCAGCAGTGCCAGGCTGGAGGACGGGTGCAGTGTGACAGTGTCCGAGGAGCTGGTCTTGGAGGATGAAACCACGGTGGCATATCGGAAAAGCTGGGAGCCAGACGGCAAGGTATGAACAGTCACCGGGCTGGAGCCTTGGCTGAGAGTTGCCACCGGGATGTTGCCCACAGAGAATTGTTGTCCAACGGGTGCAATTGTAATGGGGGAGATGACAGTGAACTGAGGCTGCTGGATGGGGCTGGAGGGGCTGAGGATGGTGGCGGAGGCTGGGCGCTGCAGACGGGGTCTCTTGGGGGGCTTGGGAGCACTCACAGGCATCAGCACCACATTCTGGATGGTTTGGGACTTGGCCTTCTGGTCCTTGGCAAGTTTCTTCTGCTCTTCCAGCTGCCGCTCCAGGTCTGCAAAGGGAATGGTTAAGCAATATGTCATGCCAGGTGAAGTAGGAGCTCCTGGGGCTCCAGAACCAACCATCACTCCCAGGTTTGTGACAAGAGGTCACCCAACAACCCAGCAAGCCTGCTCTTGGCTTCTCTCTCAAGATCAAATGTCACTGAAGGAAAAGGGTAGGTTTTCCTGCCACCTACACAGATCTGGTCAATGCTATGGCTGCCAGTGCCTGGATAAGATGCAGGTAACATTCCAGACTGGTAGGCTACTCGTACTGATGAGGAGATGGGCATTTCTGCTCCCCAAGCTACACCCACCTGCAAGGGAGACAACCCTGGACAACCCTGCCCAGGCAGTCAGAATTGCTTCCTGAGCTTGGTTGGGTCACCTCTCCAGGAGCCAAGCACCTGCACTGGGGTCAGCAGCAGGATGCCAGGGTCAGTGAAACACCCCATTCAACCCTTGTCAGCGGGAACACTGGGAGCCAGAAGTAGCACAGTGACCTCATTTATCCAGGGCCATAGGAAACTAGTATATCTCAGATAACAACAGATCCTACAGAACATGGTTAGGAGGGAGACACATCTAGTGAGCAGCTCTGGGGATCCCAGGTATGTCGCTGGCTTCAGCTCAGGCGAAGCTGAGCAGGACACCCAATAGCTCCACAAGACAAGCAGACAGCCCCAATAGCCAAAACAAGCAGAAGCTCAGCACCCCATACTCAGAGAGGCTTATTAGCTCAGGTACAGCAAGACAGTGTCCACAGCTCGGGTGACCATGGCACAGCACTGAGCTGGCAGGTCCTATCCCTAATCCTGAGGGAACCGGACTTGTGCCCACTGCACCCTGACTGCAGCAAAGGGCATGGACTTTGGGCTGTCCAACATCCCAAGCAATTGCCCTTTGTGAGGCAGGAGAGAGAGGAAATTCCACCTAAGTCCTAGGACAGAAAGGGATTGGGATGCACTTGTTTTGGAGCAACCTGTACCCCAACCCTGAACACTAACCCAAATTCATTGGAGTTCTGTGGAAGGAAAGTCACATCCATTCCCAATAGTAGCAGCAGGATTGGAACCCTTATTAGGCACTTTACCTGCCAGTGTGTAAAGAAACTGCTCCTCTCCTTGCTCTGTCTGGTTTTTCCTGTTGTCCAGAACCTTCTTGACTGTGTCCATTAAGCCAAATGTGTGAGCAACGTTGTTCAGGACTGCAGCATCTGCATGGAAAGGGCACGGGGATATTAAGTCCCATGTGGGACTTCGGCACTCAAAAGATGCTCCTGTTACACCAAAACATTTCTACTGCCTTTTAAAACTCGCTCTGTTCGTTCATAAGGGCTGGCTGACAAGGACAGAGCCAGATCCCTCATCCTTTTGACATCCCAGGATTAAATAATCCAATCCACATGATAAAGCAAATTGAACAGAGCTGTGTCACTCAAGCAGCTCCAAATTGCTGCAAATGGAAGTGTAATTTGCAATCACAGAGATACAAACGAGCTCTCCACCTACAAATCATCACCCTATGCTGCTGACAGTGTCATTAACATGCCAAACTCCACTGAAAGCTGTGCAAAATGTCTGTTATAATCCATTGATTTCAATCACTCACAGCTCCCAAAGGCTGACACCTACTAGACACAAAGACCTGCCAGCCCAAAGTTAAATTAGAAAAATTTAAAAAAAAATATCCTGGGTAAAATGAAGGTTGTGGCTACATGGATGTTCTCTCAGGAAGAACATTGACAAGAGGTGTTCACAGGGGCATGTGCCAAACAGGACTAGGGAGCTGATCCAAGTTAAAAATAACCCTAAAAAGGGGAGGAGAGTTATTTTTAACTCAGATCATTTCCCTCATCTGGTTCAGCCCCCAAAACAGGTTTTCTGGCAGCAGTGAAGGCAGAACGAGAAGTGAGGGGGCAGGACCTGTTTAAGCCTGCAGTGTCACAGAGAAGTGTTTGAATAACTCTGGTCCAGGTGACTTTGGGAGAGCTTCCATGGGGGCTGGGAGCTGTGGACAGTCATCTGATGGTCCCAGCAAACTGCCAGGGTCACTTTGCTCAGGGAACAAGGTGGAATGGTGTGTCCCCGTGCTTTGAAGCAAAGGCACTTCACAGCTGGGCAGGCTGAGAACACATACAGACTATGCTCCCACAACTCAACTAATGAGGGGAAACTCACTCCCCATCCTGACTCACCAGGCTGACATGGTGGGATGGGCCCTTAGCACCTTTTTTTTGCCTGCAGCTGCCCTTTTGCAGCTCCTTCCTCACAACATACCTGTCATCTGGAAGGGAGACTGACCCAACCGCTGCTGCACACCTCTGAGGACTTCTTCTATCTCCTTCTGGATGTTGCACACCACCTCTTCCATCAGCCCCACATCAGCTATTCCTTTCCAGAACATCAGCGTGTCCTCTGGCACAAAAGAGGAGGAAACAAAGTCAGCATGTACAAGCATTTGGCATTTTTCCCACAGGGCCACTTTAAACCTCTCAAGAGAAGTGTATCTTTGCAAGGTGACTTGTAATTTGGCCGCTGGAGTGGACAGGACACATGAAAAAATAACCAACCCCAAACCAAGCAAAACGGACTCAGGCAGCAAATCAGGAATAGGTTTCCAAGCAAGTCCATGACTTCTAAGGCAACATTTCACATTTCTGCAAGATGCAGACCTTAAAATCATTATTTGAGGAAATTTTAGCTAAGCTTCCATACTGATAATACACGGGAATGCAAGGCCAGAGAGACACAGAACAGAGTTCTGTGAACTCTGGGAACGAACCCAGAACAAACTCAGGGAACAAATACGACTCTGTTCCTTGTTGGTTCCAGCCTAGCTCCAGGCTGTCAGATGTGTTTTACATCCTTGGAATAAAACAGAAAAGCCCCTCACTGTAACCAGTAACATCTGATCTTAGGGATCATCCATCAGCCATGAGGCCAGGACCAAAGTCCTGCAGTGGTGAGGAGCCCCACTGCCAGAAAGCCTGGATGCCTGGGAAATGCTAGGATAGCCAAGGGACTAGGGGACAGCTTTGTCATCGCCTAAACTTTATTTATTTTCAAGATTTAGGTTTCCAAAATGTAGCAGGGGAGGAGAGGGTGAAAAGGGGTGCTCAATAGTTAACTCATGTAAGCACAGTTAGCTATTGAGAGACAGCAAATGTTGGTTACAAAACCTAAGACACCAAAGTCGTCTTTATCTTGTCAAGATAAAGGGGACAAGGATGAGCCCAAAAAGCTGCTGAATCACTGCCAGGAGTTTACCTCAACACGACCACCTGCTCACACAGTGCATGCATGGCATGTATACTAATGATATTAATGATTTCTGAGAAATAATTTGTATAATCCTGCCTGTCCCAAAGAATGTGATGCATATTCATGACTTGTACCCATAATATTGTGTTGTGAAAAATGCCTGGTGTGTGTGTGTGTTCGGAAGAGCGATCCCCCACACCCAGCACGCTGAATAAAAGCAAGTACCCATTTCTTTCACTCAGTCTCAGAAGTGTCTTTTGGCCTGGTTTGGGGCGAATCAAGGGGAAGCAAAGACCCAACAAACAGCCTGAGCTTACCTGAGATCTCATCTGTGTCCTTTTTCATGCCTTCCTCAGTGGCCATGGTGACAGCAGCTGTCAGAGCCGAGTTCCACTCAATTCCCTCCTCCATGCTCTCCTCCGACAGCGCGATCTGGGTGATGCTCCCTGCCAGAGAGCACCCATCAGCTCCCACTGCCAGCCCTGAATCCTTGCTTTGCTTCCCAACCCCTCAGCCCTCCCCAGGCTCTCTTTCACTCTTTGGGTCAGGTTTGTGCTTGGCTTCTTTCAAACAAACCAGCTAACAGCAAATGTTGCTGCTTCTCATTGGAACTGTGACTGTGGAAAGTTCTGGGGCTTCTGGAGGGAAAACCATGTGCATTCCACAGTGGAGTCCTGGTTCAAGGGAGCAGAAAAGGATCAGAATAAAAAATGAAACAAGTAAGGCTCAGCCCAGGCAGCCTTCTCCCCTTGCATCATCCACAGGGAGCTCTGCACCCCTAATCCCTCAGGAAAAGGAGCTGGGGTCCAAGCTGGTTTATAGAAGGGAAATGGATCTGACTCAATTCTAAGTTTCTGAATCAAATTTGGGACTAAACCAATGTGCAGCCACTGTAAGTTGGCTAAGGTGCTTTCCAAGAGATTCTCCTTAGCCTGTGGACAACTTAGCCATGGCACCCACTCAGGGACTCAGAGAAATGTAACCCACCCAGCTGAACGATGTGGTACAGTTGGGAAAAGTCTTCTCCCTTAGCCTCAGCAAAGACATCAATTTCTGCTCTGGAGCACAGGATCACTGAGAACTTGCAGTTGGAAAGACAATCAAATCATGTCCAGCCACCACATCCTGTTCATGGATGTTCTGAAGGAGGTCAGCATCTCTAAGTTAACTCCTAAGTATGAGCCCAACTCATGCCTTTGTAACAGACTCCCAAATAGAAAATACATTGGAAAATGCTGTGTGAGCTCTTTCGGGTGTTTGTTCACGTGGTGATCCCAGAACAAGGATCCCTGCAAGGCTCTCAAACTCTCTCCTGGCTACCAAGGCTGCCTCTCTGGAAAACACCTGCTTGATGCCAGCTGTTTTCCAGCCTTCCCAGTCCTGCAGAGCAGAAGTCCTTGACAGATGCTGCCGAGACCTCACCAAACAGACAGAGGAAGCATTTTTCTTCCCAGAAACCAGAGCAGTCTCCTGCAAAATGGTGGGACTGCCATGCTGTGTGCAGGCAGAAGGTGTAAAGTGCGTGTGGGAGGGAGAGGAGCATCAGAGGGAAGTTCCTATGGCATTGGTAAGTGGTTTCCTACCATCAGCTGAGGTTGGAGTCTGCACTACGCTCTGCTGCCCTGGCACTGGCGCTCTGGCACTGCTGATCAGGAGATCAAACTTAGTACTTCGACAGGTGTTGGTGCAAACTTTGTCGTGTTGGTAGAAGTCAATCTGCCCCGAATCCATCATCTTCCTGTGCAGGGAGTTGGGAGAGAATCAGGCTCAGCTCAAATCTCAGCCTGTAGACAAAAGGGAGTATTCCACCTGGGAATGCTATGGTCGCGGGAAGGAAAGAGAAAAGGAGATCCCAGGGCCACCCTGCACACAAAAAAATCTCCTGCAAGGCTTTCAAATCACAAACACGAGTCACCCCCAGCTTCACATATAGGGCTCCAGTCCTGTTCCACCCCAGGTTCCCCAGGCAAGGCCACTTCTGTCCAGGATGAGGGATCCTGACCCTCACACCATGGGGCTGGGATCGCTGCAGGCTGCTGGCCAGGTACTGTGAGCCTCCAAGAGACCTCCTGGGGACTGCAAAGCAGACAAAATGCCTGCTGGAGATCCTGCAGCTGCAGGGGTGGAGCCTGGAAGCTGGACAGGGTCAAATACCTTAGCATGATTCCTCCAAGGCGAATGGCTCTCTTCCAATCCTTCAGGGTAGACTTCCCAGCCAGGTGAACAAAATGCTTCGGGCTGATCAGTTGGTCATTGAACTGATAATGAGACAAGCAAAGGCTCAGCAAACAGGGTAACATCACTTGGGAGGATTGGGACATCCAACACAGCTCATCTGAGCCCCTACTTTCCACCCAGAGAGAGGAGTTGCTTCTCAGATCCCTCCCAGCTTTGATCCCCTGGGTATGGCAATGCTCACAGCTCTAGGAAGGATGTCTTGTAGGGATGACCTGCCAGCCATAGTCATTCACAGCCCTAACCAAGAACAGCCCTGAAGGCTTTATATGAACCAAATAATCTCCTATGAACATGTACAGTCATCTTGGAGACCATTATAGGAGGTTTCTGTTACATCCAGTGGCCCAGCAGCATCCAGCTGACACAGATATTACCTTGGGCATTCTTTCTGCCCTGGTGACTCACGTAGTTCCTGCTGAGGTGCAGGAGCACAAGGAGCTTGGCTGTCACATTGCCACGCTCTCGAGTGGGAAAAGGTAACACCAAGATTTCCCTTCTCAGTGCAACCTGCTTGCCAAGGAAATAACAGGAGTGGAGTAAGAGGACACCAAGGGAAAGGGAGGAGGCAAAGCTCTGCCAGATTTCAACACACATCTCCTGCCTGCCTTTGGTTCCTCCTCAATGGCCAATACAGCTGAAATATGACGTAGGTGATATCCTTCCCTCCTTAATCCACTCTTTCCCCATGAAAAAACAGCTTTAGCACCAACAATCCAAGGACTTGGTTAGGATGAAGCACAAAAAATAAGGAAGTCCTGTGGAGGCCAACCAGCACATCTGGAGAGCAGAAAAGGAATCCACTGGGAGTTTCTCCCTCACCTTCACACACTTGACGTTAATTCCTGGACAGACAAACTTCTTCCAGAGAAGGATGGCTTTGCTCTCCCCGCAGGTGATGGGATAGGCGATCTCGATTTCCTCACTCGTTTCGAGAGTGCTGGGGTCTGAGGGAGGAACGGCTCAAAATGAAACTTTCCACCCAAGAGGCTCCAATCCCTTAAGGCGGGAGCTGGAAGCTCACAGGTTGTGAGACCTGCACTTGGGAAACCAAAAAAAAGGGCAGATCCCAGTTCAGGGTCAGTCCTCTCTTGTCTTCTCAGAGTTATTTCAGACTAACTCTAACAGCAACTGGCATCTGCTTTTTGATATAACAATGCTCCAAATGAAGCTCATCTATCAGGAAACATGAAATCAGAAATCCAACACATCTGTAAAGGAGGGGCGGTGTCAATGAGAACAATCTTAGTGGCAACAAAATGGTTTAAAATTTGAAGGACAAATATCTCTCGGATTCTTGGAGCTCTAATATCTCTTTAGCAGCAATATCAGATATTTACTGATAATATATTCTCTTCACACGCAGAGTTTCTGCTAATCCTGCCAAAAGACCTGTACCCACACAGGAAGCAGAATTCTAGTCAAGATCTAATGACAGCACCCAGAGACGGGAGCCTTTTCCACACACTGCTCAGGATGGCAGGGAGCACTTGGAGCCAACCTGCTTGGTTCTTCTGAACATCCAATCCAAACCATCAGACTGTTGGTTCAGCAAAGACCCTGCAACCACAGCCTGATGCTTCAGCTACCACGTACTCATCACTATCATTCCGGCTGCCAGTGCCTGCACACCAGGACTAGGGTGATATCCTGGCTCCCCTGGACCCCATGGGAGCCCTTACCATTCATTGCAGGAGAGCCAGAATCTCACTTCCAGGACTTTGAGACCAAGCAGTAACAGCAGACTTTTATTCCAGAGTATGCCCAGCCCCTGCACCCACATCCATGCCTGGGAATCAGCATCTGCAGGGGCAGAGCCAGAAGGAAGCCCAGTGAAGTGGAGACACCAGCCCTGCACAGGAGGGGATTCACCAACGCCAAGCAGGAACTCACCAATCCCTTCTTCCAGCTTGTGGATGGTGTGGGTTTCCACGGCCACCACAGTGGCGCTGGCCTCAGAGCCCTCTTGGTAAATCCTGTGGTGAAAGTGGCCATCCATAAACAAACTATATAAATCATGGGAAATTAGGACTCACAGCACAGGGTTAAAAATTTCAATTAATTTCTTTTTGCCTGTCCTCAAGGGACATGAATTTTGTCTTATACAGTTTCAATCGCCAGGAATTTTTTGGCAGGTACAAAACACTAATAACCCTAAGGTCTGACACATGCAGAGGCATTCCCAGTGCTGTCATCCCACCCTCCACACTGCCAGCACCACCGAAGCAGCTCTGCAGGCTTCCCTGTGCCTTCTCCTCTACTTTCTGTCGCCCTCGACAGCAGGAAGCAGAGTCCGGTGTCCCAGGACTTCCCCTCCAGCCCTGTGTGACACTGCAGCACAGATGACCACAAAGGGAAGTCACTGTCAGGCCCACAGCCACCCTGCCCTGCAAATATTATCAAACTGGAGCCAGGTTTTTTACATCCTGATTGATCCAGAGTGAAGATGAAGCCACTTCTCTGCAGCAGCTGCCAGAGAGCAACTAAATTCCCTCCACATCCCAGCCTCCTTTTATTTTAGAAGAGAATTATTTTAGGGGAGAGCTGGCACAGAGGCATATGCAGGTCTGAACACACAGACCACTGTGTCCAGCAGCTGCAGGGTGGCAAAAACTAACCCTGAGACTGGAGAATGAAGAGAGAGACTGGGACAGCACTGCTTCCATGAGCGAGGAACACTGCACAGCGAGGAACACAGCCTCGCAGGACAATTTTAGCCCTCGGAGGCCCCATGCCAGCCACACACACAAAAGCTTTTATCTGTCCCCACACCACGAAAACCCACAGGGCTCCCCCTGCATCCCACCCCCCACCTCCCAGTCACACCAGTACCATCCAACTCACCCTTGCTGCACTGGCTGGAGCTGCAAGATCACTTGGGTTTTGGTATCCTCCGGGTTCTCCCCTTCATTCCCGTCACTTGGTACAACCACCACATCACCCACAGGGACGCTCACCTCGGCATTCGCCATCTCTCACATGAACCTGGTGAGGTTTTCTCCTCCCTGTGGATCATGAGAGCTGGGAACAGATCCCAGAGGCAGATCCCCCCAGTGCCATCCCACTCATAATTCCCCGAGCCAGCAGTTCTCTCTAGCTCTGAACTCCCCAACCTGGCACCAGGGAACAAACCCACATAGTGGGTTTTGGCAAAAGTGTGTTTCCAACACAGAGCTTCTCCTGCTGGCCAGCAGTGCTTCCAGCCACCTCTGGGATATTCTGGTCCACCCCGGATGCTCTGATCCTTCACTATCAGGAATGTGCCTGTACGTGGTCCTTACCAGAAGAAGCAGGTGTCAACGTGTGGTGCTGCTGCAGGAGGACCTAACAGGGGGTCCCGGAGCAGCTGAACTCCCAGGGGATGTTCCTATGGCTGTGCAGAAGGCACAGAGGTGGTTTTGTTACAGCTGTGGGGCTGGAGTTCATCCCTACAAGCCTGGGGTCTACAAGCTGCTGGTAAAGCTAGTGTCAGAATCGTGAAATGGTTTGGGTGAGAAGAGACCTGAAAGCTCATCTCGTCCCACCCCCTGCCATGAGCAGGGACACCCTCCACTAGACCAGGTTACTTCAAGCTCCATCCAACCTGGCCCTGGACGCTTCCAGGGATACAGGGGCAGCCACAGCTTCTCTGAGCAACCTGTGCCAGGGCCTCACCACCCTTACAGGGAAGAATTTCTTCTCAAAATCCTATCTAAATCTCAGAGATTTCAGGTCGGCATCTCCTGGCGGGTGACGGAGGGTTCGGTAACCCATGGCTGGGATGCACCGGGACACACCTGGGGAGCCACCGGCACAGGGGACACGCGCCCACCCGGCTCCAGGCGCGGGACTCCGGCAAGTCCCCGC
>VZRN01003894.1:24454-60261 GCA_013397935.1 Dasyornis broadbenti | reverse complement strand
GGAGGTACGGGGGGCTCGAGGGCGCTGCGCGAAGCGCCCGGGGGTTCCATACCAGCTGCTGCAAATCCGGGAGTGAGCCCAAGAGTGGGCGCCGGGTCGGTGGCGGTCGGTGACCTTCGCTCTGCCCCGCGACTCCCGGCGGGGACGTTCTGCACGGGGAGGGGAGTTCGTTCCTATCCCGGCGGTCCCCCTGGGGCTGGTGAGCACTGTAAGCTGGGGATGTTCAACTTGGAGAAGAGGAAGCTCCAGGGAGCCTCTTAGAGCCCCTTCCAGTGCTTAAACGGGCTCCAGAAGAGCTGGAGAGGGACTTTGGACAAGGACCGGGAGGCGCAGGACACAGGGAATGGCTTCCTACTGCGAGAGGCTGGGTTAGATGGAATATTGGGAAGGCATTGTTGCCTGTGAGGGTGGTGAGGCCCTGCCACAGGTTCCCAGGGAGACTGTGGCTACTTCATCCCTGGAAGTGTCCAAGGCCAGGTTGGATGGGGTTTGGAGCAAGCTGGTGTAGTGGAAGGTGTCCCTGCCAACGGACAGGGGGTGGAATGAGATGAGTTTAAGGTTTCTTTGCACCCAAACCACTATGAGATTCTGTGATTGTATTTAGATATTTGGTCAAAATCACTGGTTAATGGAAGTGAGAGCCCCCTGAGCACTCCAGGGCATGTGCTGTTTGTCATTAACATGGATTTTAGTTAACAGCTCTAACCGTGTGCTGTCCCAGAGCTGAAAGAGTGGTGGTGCTGATTGCAGCCCCCAAATCTCCTCCTTACCTGGAGGGAGCTGCTGCTGTCGGGGTCTGGGCTTACCTGCACATCAGCAGGTACCAGGATACTCTGTTTCCTGGCAGAAAAAGGGAATTTGGCCATATTTTTGTTCAGGATCCTGCGGGATGCTTGTCTTCTGCAGCAGTGACTGTGTGATCTTTTCTGACAGAGAAACCTGTGACACTGTAGTGAAGACACCTTGTGAAACTGTTTCCTCTCACCATCTTATATAGAATGAGTGATACAAAAAATATCTGGTGTTCCTGTAGGAATGAGAGTTATGTGGAAGAGGAGGAAGCCAGAGTAGGTAACACTGACTGGTGACATTCTGGGAAGGCTGTTGGCAATGGCCTCTCCACTCTCTGGGCCCACAGCATTTGCTGATATAATTAAAGATCTAGACACTCAGACAGCTGTAAGTAAATGGGGCTGGCATGTGGGATTTGGCCTGGGAATCTGCTCCTCCCATGAGTTTTGTATTTAGGGATCTCAGCGGCACATGAAGGGTGCAGTAAGATCTGGGAGTAAACCAATGAAAGGACTTTATGCTGCTAAAGTGCTTCTGCCCGAGGATTTTGGGGCTTTGTGTCCAAGGATTTCAGTGCTTCCTTCCCTGCATAGTGGGTAGGAATTTCTGCTTTGTGAATCTGTGAAGTGAGGCATGGAGTGAACAGCCTGAGATTAACCCCTGCTAAAACCAAGACTGAATTTCCCTCCAAAGCTTGAGCTGGGCTCCTCAGCCAGAAGTGCCAGCTGAGGGGTTTAGGATGCGAGTGTGATGATTTTCCATTGTTAATTCAGTTAAAATAGAGCTAGAAACTTGCTGAGGGCACTGCAGAAGGGTGTCTGGGATATAAATTCCCTTCAAAGGGCTCTGTGTCTGCATGTCTATGAGTGTGCATTGGAGTGAAGCACTAAAGTAGCTGCTTCTAAATTCTCCCAGGTGCTTTCTGGTGTGGGTTTTGGTATTAATTAATCCAAACCAACCAAGCTTGCTCTGATGAGAGGAAATGTCTGTGTAGACCAGGGAGCAGGCACTGTGTCTGAATCTCCTGTAAAGCTGGTTAAACAAACTCATCTTTTCTTGTGAGTTCAACTTCAGCTTCTCAGCCATCTGTGGCCCCGCCATTGAGAGGCTGTGCCATCAAACCATTCCTTAGACTCTTCCTTCCCCATGACAGACCCATCATTGCTGCCTATGCTGGTTGCGGCAGCGTAAGGTGCAGGATTTGGATGAATTTCCTGTCATGGAACAGTGAAGACAGAGCAAAACTTCATTGAGCCTGGGGCTTAGAGCCTCCCAGCCATGAAACAGGGGAGGTGCCAGTCAGTGTTCACCCTGTGACCAACAACCTGAGTAACTTCAGGACCTGGAGGATCTGTGTAACCACACAACCCACTTGTGGTTCACCACTGGGAAGCTTAGTAAATCCTGCTCGATTTGCGGTGGCTGTCAGTTGCCCAGTGTGGGAGGAACAAGGGGCAGGTGTGGGCATACACACGTTCCTCCCCCTCTGAGCACCAGATTGTGCTCTCAGAACCCAAAAGGAACCAATGTTGTCAAACCCACATGGAGGGGTCGCTGCAGGCCGGGCTGTGAGCATGATGCTTCCAAAAACGAGGCCCCCACCCTGTGGAGACCCCAGGGAAGCTGGGTCCTTTTTTCTCTCCAGGGCTCTGGATTGTGGGGATGAGGGATCCCATGCTGCTGCAGTGGGAACGAGCAGTTAAATCTGCTCTGAGTGGTCTGTTCTTTGTGGGAAATGGGTTCAGGAAGGCAGTGCGGGGGTGGATGTGGCAGGGGGTTCAACCCAAGGGGCGAATGGGTGGGTGGGTCAGTGCTGCTGTCACTGGTTTGCAGCCACTGTGCTGCTGGAAACCTTCATTTTCCATACACTGGGGAAGGTTTTCTCTGCTACTAAGCATCACTTCTCCCTTTGTGCTGTGAGCAGAGACTGTTGATCTATAAAGTCCAGGCCCTGTCAGAACACTGCAGTTTTCTCTGGACAAAGATCAGTTCACCCCACTGAATTCCTTCTGTTTGCTAACCATGGCTTTCCTTTCCTTTTCCAGTTGATTGGTTTGGGTCCCCACAAGAAGAAGCAGGACCTAGATAAGCTTTATGATATAAAAGCTAAAGCCCAACAGATTATGAACCAGTTTGGCCCTTCTACCTTGATCAGCCTCTCTAACTTCTCCTCGATCAAGCCAGAACCAGGCAGCACACCCCCCCAGAGCTCCATGGCCAACAGCACCACCGTGGCAAAGATGCCGGGAACGCCCAGTGGAGGAGGGCGACTCAGTCCTGAAAGTAACCAGGTAATTCCATTCCCGACTTTGGGACAACATGGATGATGCTCAGACTTGCCTGTGGCTTCATTCTCCTTCTTTAAATCACCATCAGAAATAGAATGTTTATTAAAGCATCAATTACTAAGTGAGCAAAACTTCCACAGAGAGTTCTTCCCTCCCAGATGCTTACAGGCTAGATTGGATTTGGATGCTGTAGGTGTAGAGGTTTTTCCAGTCTTAGGAAAATGTATATTGGGGTGTGGCAGGGGAAGTTATTTTTAAATGGGGTTTAGATGGGAGAAATATGGGGTGAAATGGGTGGTGAGGTGCAGGCTGCCCAGAGAAACTGTGGCTGCCCCATCCCTGGGAGTGTCCAAGGCCCGGTTGGACGGAGCTTGGAGCAGCCTGGTCTAGTGGAAGGTGTCTCTGCCCATGGCAGGGGGTGGAATGGGAGGAGCTTTCAGGTCCCTAAAACAAACTGCTGCCCAGGGAGTGCCCTGGGATTGCTCCCTGATGGTTTCGCTGGCACCCAGACTCTTGGAAGTGCACTAGACCCCAATACAAAGCAGCCGTAGCAGTGAGGGAACCAGGAAGGGCAGGAATTTCCCCTCTGTGCCTGGTTGACCTGACCAGGCTGACAACTTCCATCCATATCTTTTACAACTAAGCATCCTGTTGTTCAGGCCGCTGTGGTTTCTGCTCTGCATGTCTGATTGCCCTGGAATAACCCAGCACTCCCAGATCTCTGTTTTCCATGTGAAGCACTAAAGTTGATAAGCAATAGAGCTTCCCTCATGCAGTGAGCACAACTTTAGTCACTGACATATTGATTGCACTTGTTGTCTGCATCTTAGGGCTTGTAATTTTGCTTTTCCACTCCTTGCCAGCAGCATTTTAGTGCTGGAAACATTTATCCTGGTTGTTGCATTCTACTTGCTGTCCAGAGCAACCACTGGTGCTTGAAAATGGCTCTGTAACACCTAATATTTCTTATCGCTGCCATTCCTGAGCTCATAGACTGTGTCAACAGTGTGACTCGGCCGCAGGGGCGCAGGGGAGGAGGTGTTTGTGGCTGGGGCTGTGCTCCATGGGCAGCTTCTTTGCTGGAGCAGGGCAGTAAATCCTTCCTCTCCTCCCACATGCGCAGGTTTTAACCAAGAAGAAATTGCAGGACCTGGTGCGTGAGGTGGATCCGAATGAGCAGCTGGATGAAGACGTGGAGGAAGTAGGTTCCAACCTGCGGGAAGGGACTGCAGAAAGCTAATTTGAGATTTGTCACAGATGAGTGGCCCTTTGTCCAAGGAGGGAGGGTTGGTTCATTTAACACGTGTTTTCCCGTGCAGTCTTCAGCCATCCCTGTCTTTCCTCATCCCAGTGCCAAAAAGGCTTTTAAAACAGCAATTGCAGCAAACAGCTGTGAAATCCAGTCCTTTGAGTAGAGTTTTGGACACCACAATATAAGAAAGATCTAAAGCTATTAGAGGATATACAAAGGAGACTGGAGATGGGGAAGGATCGGGGACAGGGCACAGGAGGAACAGCTGAGGGCACTTGGTGTGTTCAGTCTGGAGCAAAGGAGACTGAGGGCAGAGCTCATCAGGGTTTGCAGCTCCTCCCAAGGGACAGCTCCAATCTCTGCTCTCTGTGACCAGGGACAGCACCTGAGGGAACGGCTGGAGCTGAGCTAGGGCAGGCTCAGGCTGGAGATCGGGAAAAGGCAGTGCTCGGGCACTGCCCAGGCTCCCCAGGGAATGGTCATGCTCCCAAGGCTGCCACAGCTCCAGGCGCATTTGAAGAATGCTCTCAGGCACAGGGTGGGGTTGGTGGGGTGTCCTGGGCAGGGCCAGGAGTTGTACTGCATGATCCTTGCGGGTCCCGCTCAATTCAGGACATTCTGTAATTCTAAATTCCAGCTTCTGAGGGCTTGTTTTCATCTTCCCACATAAGTTCAACAGCTCAGTGCTGACCAGGCTGGTTGTTGCCCTTGTTGCCCACAGATGCTGCTGCAGATCGCTGATGACTTCATTGAGAGTGTGGTGACAGCTGCCTGCCAGCTCGCACGGCACCGCAAGTCCAACACCCTGGAAGTGAAAGATGTCCAGTTGCACCTTGGTGAGTGACTTTCATCTGGTTTTTTCCCCTCTACCGCCAGCTCGCAGCTCTTCCTGAGGTCAGGGCACAGCTGCGGTGATGTGGCAAGGGGTTGAAACTGGATGAGCTTTAATGTCCCTTCCACCCAAACCATTCTGCGATTCCAGAGCGTCAGTGGAACATGTGGATCCCGGGCTTTGGTTCTGAAGAAATCAGGCCCTACAAAAAAGCGTGCACTACAGAAGCTCACAAACAGGTAAGGAGCCCTCATAACATGAGGAATCACATGGAAGGCTGATACAGGGATAGTGGTCATGGCTTCCTGGCACTGTGAATTTGTGGCCTTTTCTAAGTGGTTCCGACCGGAAATTACTTCCAGAGCCTCCTGGCCTGTTTGTACAGAGGGTGGAGGTTGCTGTGTCTTCTCGGCTATGTTGGCTTTCCCCAAAGAGAAGCAGCAGCACTTGATGCTGAGGGGGTTGGGAGGGTTAAAACCAACTGGGAGCTGCACTCAGGCACTTCTCAGCTGCCCCTGGCAGCTCTACCTTTGTGCAAAGGGACTGAAAATAGCTGTAATTTTGCATTAAACTGCATTGCGACATTGCTTTTTAAGCCGTGGTCAAAGACTAGAAGGAGCTGCCCTGCAGGGGTTCATGGGTGATGGCTGCAGCTCCCACTGGGCAAAGAGGGGGACCTTGAGATGGGCTTTGATCCCACTGCCCCGGGGGTGCAGCACAGACACTTCCTTCTCTTCTGGCTCCAGCCTGGGACCCCATTAAGATTCAAACAGACCTGAAAGACCTGTGTGGAAGCAAGTCAGGCAGCATCCTGGGAACACCTGGGATGCCTTGTTCCTGCTGTGGGTGGTTGTGCAGTCACCTGCTCTAAGCCGCTCAGCTTCCCGTGGTTTTCCCTCTCTTGTTGCAGAGAATGGCACTGATCCGCAAAACTACCAAGAAATAGCCCCTGGCCAGAGCTGGAGATGCTGCCAGTGCAGTTTAGGGTATCTGCCTGTCCACTGAAGCCTCCACGATGTCACCTGTGAGATATTTTTTTTTTAATGCTTTACAGAGAAGCATCTATTTTTTATTAATGGTGCAGCAATATCTTGACTTGATGAGGAGACCTGCCAAAAACATTCTATGCCCTGTTCCTCATTCCTCCTCTGTCTGTGCGACATATCTCAAACAGAGACTTTTATTTGTGACTTGAAAGTGGTTTATTGTACAAGTGATTATCAAATGGACAGAGCATTTGATCGTGTATGGGACAGTATTAGAAGCATCTGTAGAGGTTATTGTTTCCTCCTTCCTGCCCTTACCTGCTCCAGTACTTTGTAATGTCAGTGTTTATATAAATACTTGCATTTGTTTTACATAAATAAAGAAATTATTAATCTAAGCTCCTGGCACAAGCTTGTAATTTTCAGGCAGCATTGCACAGGGATGGCAGGGTCCCTGTCACCTTGGCTCTGTGTGTGGTGTTGTTCTGTGGGAGATCTGGGAGTTTACAGGGAGCAGAATCGTGAAGTATCCTGAGCTAGAAAGAATCTCCAAGGATTACTGAGTCCAGCTCCTGGCCCTGCCAGATGCCACCCTGTGCCTGAGAGCTTTGTCCTATGCTCTCTGGAGCTCTGGCAGTCTTGGGGCAGTGCCCATTCCCTTGGAAGCCTGTTCAGTGCCTGAGCACCCTCTGGGGGAAGAACTTTTTCCTATTACCCAGTCTATCCCTCCGCTGATACAGCTGTAGCTGTTCCCTCGGGTCCTGTCCCTGGTCACAGGGAGCAGAGATCGGAGGTGTCCCTTGGAAGGAGCTGCAGACCCTGGTGACTCTCCCCCATTTCCTCCAGACTGAACAGAGCAAGTACCCTCAACTGCTCTTCCAAAGGTTTCCCCTCCAGACAGTTCTAGATTTGGCCAGTCCCTCACCTGTCAGTCAGGGTGGGCAGGTCACTTCCCTCGTGACCTCCAACCCAGGGCGAGTCCCTTCCCCATTGCTGGGATATTTGGACTGTTGGGAGGGGGATGTTGTGACAGGGCAGGAAGTCAAGGCGAGCCTGGTTCTGTCCATGCCTGGACACCAAAAAGGACACATGCCCCTGCCTGTTCCTGCTGCTCTGCTCAGACCTCGGAAGTTGCGGGGGCTGTTGCGGGGATGAGGGAATTGACAGCACATGCAAACCCCTGCATGACGGGGAAGCTCCTGCAGCCCTGGGCAGAGCTGGGCTCATCCTCCCTGCCCAGCTCTCTGGAGGCTCCCTGTCCTGCAGTGATTCCAGGACCACCCCGGGCTCACTCCTCTCCTTGTGCTGCTGTGGGATGAGGAGCCTGGGAACCTCCTTTCTACAGCCTTGTAGAAAGGGGTTTTTTGCAGATTATGAAGATTAATTGAAAAGGGAAAGTGGGCATGTACAATTCCTCAGAGCGGTATGTGGTTATTTTTGCTTTGGACTCAACTGGGCAGGTACTCAGCCAGAGTGGCAGATACATCATCTGATTTCCATGGTAAATTTGTCACTTTTAATTCTATTTGGGAAGACTTCAATAATTTAGGGCTTTATGATTTGGGTCTCAGTCAGCACAGGAGAGAATAGGGGAAGGGGTAACATCAACCAGGCCTGTGAAATCCCACCTGGGGACTTTACCCTTCCAACAGGTTTCCTCTTTCCCAGGAAAACACAGGCAGGCAAAGGGTGACCAGGGGTATTTAATGCAGCTATGCTGCTCCTGCCTATGCCTGGCTGCTCCATATCCAATTGCCTCGTAAGCCCAGCATGTCCCTGCCCTGCCAGCGTCCCCAACTCTAGCATGAACATCTCTTCCACTTCTCCCCCTTCTCCAGCACCTGAGCCTTGGGCAGCACTGGCAGCGGGATGCTGCTCTTCACCCCATCCCAGGCCTCAGTGGCCACCAAACACCCTGTCTGCAGTGCTTGGTAAATGGCCACTGTCAGCATCTGGAAGGCCTGAACCACATTGGAGGCATCCTTGGCCGAGGTCTCCACGTACTGGACACCCAGTGAGGCTGCCAACTTCTCTGCCTCCCTCTGGCCCACCTGGCGCTGCCCAGCCAGGTCACTCTTGTGCCCCACTAACAGGAAGACCATACGGAAGGGCTGGATCGTGTCAGTCACCTCCTGGTGCCATTGCCGGATGCTCTCGAAGGACGCGCGGTTGGTGAGGTCGAAGAGCAGCATCCCCCCAGCCGAGTTGCGGTAGTAGGAGCGAGTCACAGACCTGGGGTTCCAAGAGCAGGAGGGTGAGCAGCCCTCAGGATTCCCTGTGCCACCTCGAGCAGCATGTTCCCTGCCTGCAGAGCAGCCCTGCCTAGGACCTGCCCCTGCAAGCAGCACCTTGCATTCAAAGTATTGTGAGAGGGAGGAGAATCAGCCTTATGCTGTGTCAGTAAGAGCTCCAGGGGCATCTCTGTCCCTGCTCAGCCACCAAAGCTCGTCTTTCGCCTACAGCCACAGCCCCCAAGTGCCCCTGTGTCTGCAGTCATGTCCGCAGGGCTTCACCATCCCTGCTGCCACACTCCTGGAGCTCTCTGATTCCTGCTGTCACGGTCCTGGAGCTCTTCTGTCCCTGCTGCCATGTTCCTAGTACTTCCCTATCTCTGCTCCAACAGCCCTGGAACTCTCGGATTCCTGCAGCCCCAGATCTGCCACTCTCCCATCCCCTGCAGCCACATCTCCCAAGTTTTCCTGTCCCCAGGAGCTGCCTGGCTGGTGCTGACAGCCCCACAGTGTGGTGTGAAGGCTCCTGGCAGCTGAGCTGAGGAAGACGTTTTGCCCAGCACCCAGAGGGCTCCCAGCTGTTCCCCAGCCCCTCTGCAGCTGGTGGGGCAGAGGGGTGCTTGAGGGAGTCCTGTACCCTCTTTAAAGCTGGAGCAAGGGCTTATAAGGCAGTCCCAAGGGCTCCTTTCCCTTGGCTTTGGCTTTTGGCATAGTGGTTCCTCACCCAAGGGGATCAGTGGGAACACATCCTCAACGAGGACCTCCCTGGGGATTGGGATCACAACATTCCATCCCAAATCTGAAGGGGGACACCTATCTCCACCACCCTTCCCCACCCCATGGACCTACCTGAACCTCTCCTGCCCGGCTGTGTCCCAGAACTGCAGCTTCACTCGCAACCCCGGCTCCAGCTCCACGAACTGGACATAGAAATCCACCCCCACCGTCTGGTTGACAGTGTCCAGGAAGATGCCCTCAGTGTAGCGCCGCAGCAGCGAGGATTTCCCCACCGTCGAGTCCCCCAGCATGATCACCCGGAACTGGTACTGCCACCGTGGCTCCATCAGTGCCTCTGCTGGCTGCCAGTACCCGCCACCCCCGCACCAGGAGCGTGTTTGGGCAGGCAGGGAGCTCCTCCACCCAGGAGGCGTTCCCAGCATCATCGGTGCTGCGGGGCCCTTTTGGAGCCCCTTCATTCCCTTTATTTTGGCTCCATCCAGTTGGAAGCACTCAGGGGTTCCTGCTTCCATTTTCCCATGGACGGGACACCCTGAAAAGTGTTCCAGACAAGGGGGGCCCCACCAGCGATGCCCCCCAAAACCAAGCATCCCCCATGCCATGGGTTGAGTGCTGTGCCCTCGGCTGGATGCAGTGCTTGGCACAGCCTGTATTTAGTGTGGAAAAGCCTTAGGTTTATTAAAAACACTCCTACAACAGAGTATTATTTTTTCAGAGGCCCCAAATTAAGGTTTGAAATAAATCCAAGCCCAGGTGGGAGACACAACCCTGTAATCACCCAAGGGCTGCAGGTGCTGGGTGGAGAGAGAAGATCCCCACAAATGCGGGTCCCATGTCCCCCCTGTCCCCAGCAGCACTGGCAGCACTCCCGGGGCTCCCTCCATTGTGGGGGGTCTGGCTGGGGATGAGCCTGATGCCATTACATTCCTGGTGTGAGGCAAGGACCCCTCTGGCCCAGTGCCTGCTGGATACCCCCAGCCAGTGTCTGGAAGGCCAACTCCACATTGAGGTGGCTGTGGGCCGAGGTCTCCACAAAGGCCATGTTCAGGGTGGCAGTGAGGTGTCCAGCCTCCTCTGCCGCCACGGCTCTCTCGGCCACCAGGTCACACTTGTGTCCCACCAGGATGAAGGCAGGCAGCCGGTCCCCCCCAGCCTTGCGGTACCACTTGGGGACGTGCTCAAAGGACGCTCGGTTGGTGAGGCTGAACACCAGCAGCACCCCTGCCATGCTCCGGTAGAAAGACCTGGTGATGGATCTGGGCATACCCAGGAGGGTTTCGAAGGATACTGGGAAGCTCTCACACTGACAACCCTAAGATGGGGCTTGGGAGAATTTTGAGTGACAAATCAGACCTTGGGAGTGGGAAAGGGGGCCCTCCTTTTGGCCATTTCCACCTCCTTTTTCTGTTCAGCATCCCTCTCCCCAGACTGGGGGGCTCCAGAGGAGACTTGGAGAGTTTTCAGGGACTCTGTGGTACCTTTATCCCTCCAAGAGTCTGGGGTGCAGTGGGGATGGGGCAGCACTAGATAGAAACTAGATAGAAACAGGGCACCCCCAGACCAACCCTTGGGTCTCCAAAAGGTTCCCAGGGATGGGGAGAGCATGCGAGCCCAGCTCCAGCCACAGCGCTTGGCTGTTTTGCCCTCCACGCCCCATATGAGCCTCTTTCACACTCCCAGGAGCTCCTGGCTCCAGCCTGATGCAGTCAAGAAAGAAACCACCCAGCCCCAGCCCACCGCGATCAGTACCCAGCCCTGCTGCCTTGGCTGCCCCCAAAACAGCTCGGGTGTTGCTCCAAGCTCAGCACAAGGTGTCACTGGCCCATCATCGTCCCAGCGAGCCATCGCAGGCTCTCCCTGCACGCCCGGCCGGGGATTTACAAACACCCCAGGATGGGAGGATGACTCAGTGGGGTCCATATGGGCCTGAGGTCCCTGAACCGACCTCACCTGAACCGCTCCTGGCCTGCCGTGTCCCTGAGCAATTGTCTGGCCTTGCCGGTGGGCGGCAGCAGGACAATCTGGCTGTAGAACTCGACGTCGACGGTGGGGCCGGGGATGATCACCCCACCGGGACCCCCACCCGGCCCCTCAGCGAAGCAGCGCAGCAGCGAGGACTCGCCCACGGCCGCGTGCCCCAGCAGGATGACGCGGAACTGGAAGTGTCCTTCGGGGTCGGGGTCCGGGGCGGAATCTGTCACTGTCTCCATGGTTCCGCTGGCCGGATCGTGAACCACCGCATTCCTCCTGTGCTGGCAGCGACAGGCCAGGTCTGCACCCTTGTCCCCACCCCACCTGAGGACAGGGACGGCTCTGGCCCCCCAGTCACCCGGGCGAACAAACCGTCCCACGGAGGGAGCAGCTCCGTCCTCATCCTTACCAGTAACACTGAGGAAAGAGGATTAAGTCTTCTTCCATATAAAGATTGCATATAAAGATTAAGTTTGTGGGGCTGCTGCATAATTCTCTTAACCACTCAGGAAAAACACTGAATTAAGTGACTTGCCTTTTTAATTCCCCTGTTTTTAAAACTACCTTTTTTCCATTTGCCTGCTCCCCAACCACCAAACTCCAAAACACAAACCCCAGCAAAAGCCCAGTATTTCAAACTTCAGCAGAAACACGGGTTGTTCAGCTCTAATCACTTCCTTGCAACATACTGGCGTTTAGTCTTTGTCTGTTGTCACTGGGATGTTGTGTGGTGTTGTCACACGCCAGCTCTGTCCCTGCTGCCTGGCTTTAGTGACAACAGGGACAGCCAGGCTGTTAGTGCACAGACTCAATGGTGTCCCCCAGAAGCCGAGATCCAGGGAGAGCTGGGACACGCTCCACAGGAAGGGACTCTCAAAACCTGCAGGCAGGAGGCCAGAGGGGTCAGAGGCACCAGCTCCATATTCCAGGACAAAGTACTTTTAACAGCTGGGTCACCTTGGATGCAGGGACTTCAGAGCCAGCCTGGCCTCACCCCATGCAAATGCACTCCATACAGCGGAGACATCACAAAGATTTGAAGCAATTGCATTTATTCAAACTTATATCACACACACAGAATATTCCAAGTTGGAAGGGACCCACATAGGTCATTGAGTCCAGCTCTTAAGTGAATGGCCCATACAGGGATCAAACCCACCACCTTGGCATTCTTGGCTCTCTGCTCTAACAAAGCATTTAATATCCAGACACACTCCTGAGAAAACATCATGGAGCAAACTGTTCTTCCGGTACTGCAGTACCAAGTCCCTCAGGGGTGGGTCACCTTGGCTCCACCCTCTGCTTAGACCTGAAAAAAGGGATAAAAAAGAATGCAGTTGAGTGATGAGCAGTCAGGGTCAGCATTGTGTCAGATTCCATCCATTTTCAGGAACTTCTGGATGTTCCCTCCCCACGCTGTGGTTATTTGGGTAGCTCATGCCTGGCCTCAGCCCCATATCCGCAGGACTCATCCAACAGTCTCCAGACTCTGGAGTCATCATGGACCAGGCTGCACTGCCACTGATCGCACCCACACCCCCTGCCCCACAGATCACAGCTCTGCTCAATTAAAAGCCTCAAAACGAGGTCGGTAATTTTCAACTGCACAGTCCAAGTGAAAAACTGGCCATTTCCAGAACAGGCAGAGTCAGCTTGAATTGTTCCGTCCTCCAGACCCCACACTCCAGATGACGCAAACCCAGAATGGTTTGGGTTAGAAGGCACCTTAAAAGTTCATCCCGTTTCACACCTTGCTAGGGGCAGGGACATCTTCCACCAGACTAGGTTGTCCTAAGTCCCATCCAACCTGGCCTTGGACACTTCCAGGGATCCAGGGGCAGCCACAGCTTCTCTTGGCAACCTGTGCCAGGGCCTCCCCACCCACACAGCCACTTCCTCCCTAGTATCTAGTTTAAACTTACTGACCACCCAACACCAGTTCCCCAGAAGACACTCACATGCTCCACACAGACTGCAGCTTCCCCAAAACTCAGGTCCTGTGGGAAGCAAGCTGAATCCCTTGGGACACAGCTCACAGGTTCTCACCTTTTTCCACTGAGTAATTCCTAGAAAACAGAGCCAGAGTTTAGTGCCTGAAGCTGATGGGTCACTGTAAATCCATGGCTCAGATTCTCCCATTAAATCCCAGCCCACCAACCCTCATGGCACCTCTGCCCCCTGCACCCAACGTTTATTCCTTCTCCCGGACCAGGGGTTCCCTTCCCAACCAGACTTCCCAAAATAGTGAGGCCGGCACAGCCTGTCTTCCTAGTGGCCCCTCTCAGCATAGGATATACCTGCAGAGAGCCCAAGACCAGCATGAATTTTACTCTTCCTCCTTTTTCGACCACAAGATCGGTATTCAGATCTGATGGGAAAGGGATTTGGAGGGATGGGCTGTGGAACTACAACAACGGTACTACGTTCTCACCTCGGTTTATCCATCAGATGGGTGAGCTCTGGAACACCCAGGACCCCTGGAAGACATCACAAAATACATCACAACATGCCCCCAATATCAGCAATGGACTGCAGACTCCTGTGAACACACCCCTGACTCATCCCACCCTGAAAGCACAAGCAAGGAACAGCCCAATTCCCAAAAATGTATCGGAGGGGCGAGTGACAGCCATGGGCAGAAGAAGCCCAGCAGTCAAAGACCTTCCAGCTGCTCTGGCATGTTATTGGAGACCTGCAGCTACTGCGTGGAGCTACAACTCTTGGATAAACATGCAGGTAAACATGGAGTTTTCCAGTAAAGTCTCTGATAAGAGTAATCCACTGACCCTGGATCAGGGTTGATTCCCAGTTCTGCCTCTAGCCAGGCCCAGAGAAAGGAAGTGCCCTTATCCCACCCACACATGATCTGGATAAAGCAAGAATTAAGCGAGTTTGCAGGGCCCAGCCCCAAGGATGAACCCTATGGAGGATCCGCAGCCTTGGAACAATACGAGCTGGCACTGTCCAGTAGCAGAGGGGCAGGAAATGCTGCTGGTTCCTGTTCTGGCCAAAGGTGGCCACGAAGCCGACCATATTCTCAGCCCAAGGGAGAACTCCAAAACCTGGATTGCCCATCTCACCTGCCCAAATCTGAGGCTATTGTCAGCCATCTCATGCTCCGGGACACTGTTCTATGCCAAGATGCAACTGGAGAAGAGAGTCTTGAACTTCCAAGTAAATCACAAGAACAGTAAAATTAAAACAAAACTACAGAAAGATGGGATATCCTCCCCCCACCCCGTGCATCAATTTGGACCCCAGGGCAAGGAATTTGCTGCAGCCGCCTGCTTCCAGCACCCTAGATGCTTCCAGTATCTCCCCTTGCCCACGGCGGCCCGTGTATTTTCCCGAAATGTTGCCAGACAGTTACGAAGGCTCCAACTGACCGGCGACCGTCGAGGAAAATCCCTTCGCTCTCGGCTCCTTTTTGACCGCATCTGCCACAGCACCGACAGACGCAGCTTCGATAGGGCCGCGCGGGTCCGCAGGGCTCTTCCACCCGCGCTCGCCTGTCCCGGGACACGGGGTTAATTCCGTTTCGGGGGTCCCTCACTTACCCGCGGCCGGGTCCGGCCTGGGGAGGAGGGCGGGAGCAAGGCCACTGCCCTTCACAGCCATCGGAGCGCATCGAAGTGCCGCCGCCGGGCACGATGCCCACGGGGCGCCAATGAGGCAGAGCCGAGTGGCAGTAGAGCCCCGGGGAGGGCGGATTGCGATGGATGGTCCTCGATGGTGCTTGCGCTGCCACGCCGACTCACCGCCATCGCCGAGAGAGGCGGAAAATCACCCGCGGCCATATTTTATAGCACGGCAGGGCGGGCTCCGATTGGGCGTTGGTACCTGACCCTCTTGCAGAGGCTTCTGGGAGTCGTAGTTCGCACTGCCTACAGCCCCACCAGCGTTCTTTCCTTCCGTCCTTCCAGCCTCTTACTCCATCCCATTCCAAAGGATAAACAAGCCCCCCGAGCAACCTGCTGTAGTGGGAGGTGTTACTGTCTCTGGGAGTGGGTGGAATGAGATGAGCTTTCAGTCCCCTCCCAACCCAAACTGTCTAATGATCCCATGATTCACAACCCCCACTGGCACTGGGGGCAGCTGCACACCCCCAGCCCACCTAAATGACTCTCCAGTCCGGGTGGCACAAGCACAATTTCTCTCTCGTGCTCCATACAAGTTGCACGCCAGGGGTTGCTCTTTGAAAAGCTGAAGGCAGCAGCTGCGTTTTCCCTACTCCTTCCTCCCTTTTGGAACATGGAGGGAACATTCCACCCACGGGGAATAGAAGGAAAGGTTCTTGGAAACAGAAGTCTGTTTGCCAACACAATACCTCTGTAAGGCTCCTGGCTCGTGATCTATAATCCGTGGAAAGGATTTAAAATGGGAGCACGTGCCAACGAGCTGGAAGGGAGGACTGGAACACAGCCACCGTGCAAAATCAGTCAGAAAAGCCTGAGACTGCTTCGTGCCCAAGTCCTGAAGAAGGGCAAAAAGGATGAGGGGGGATAGTCATGTTTTAATTTGTTTTGAGCAAATTAACAGATGAAAAAATTCCCAGTGTTCAGGAATGGCATTTTGAGCTGGTAACTCCCTCCAAACATGCCAGGTCAGCAACAAGAAAAATCCTCAGCCATTTAAAGCCAAGTCTGGGAATGAGCCTCAAATTTTTTGTGGCCAAACCGTCCCCAAGACAACCCTTGCCAAAGCTGGCGGGGACAAGGTACTAGCATCTGCTACCGTTCTCCTCCTCCATGGATTTCACAGCTGCTCTGCCAAGTCACGAGGCAATCCCTGGAGTCTCCCTGGCACAGCCACTTGTACAAAGTGACACTAGACACCTTGTCAAATCCTAGGGCAGGGTAGAACTTGGGAGATCACTGTAGGAAAAAATTCCCCAAAAATTCAAACCTTGGTAGACATTGTTTGGGAAGAGACTCTTCCAAATGCTGAACTGGGAGAATCCCCAAACATCAGCAATGAAAAGCACTGGATGCCCAGCAGACCTCAGCCCACCATGACAAGATGGATGGAGAGCCAAGATGGGCAGGGAAAATCCCACTGCATGTCCATGGTCAGTGAAGCCCTGATGAAACCTCCCGGGAACCTCTCACCAGCCTCTTCCACAGCACAGGACAGGGAGCACACACTGGAAGAGACTGCAGTTCTCAGCACCTGACAGGTGGGAGCAGACAATGCACAGGGATGTGAAAACTGTCAGTAAGGAAAAGCAGGTGTGCATTAGTGATCCAGGTGGATTGTTGTGCCTGTGGCTCCCTGGGACACACCAAGGGGACAAGCCAAGTCCTGGCCATGGTCAGCTCTCTATCACCTTAACAGTGTTATCCACCTTTGCTTTTTCCCTGGAAATTTTACAGCAGAAGCAGCATGATATTTGAATTACAAAATCACGGAACATCCTGACTTGGAAGGGACCCACAAGGATCATCAAGTCCAACAGTCCTGCACAGGACACCCCAAGAATCTCACCATGTGCCTGGGAAAAATGAGTGTGTGACAAGCATGACCGCAAACCCCTTCACAGAAAACTGACTGCACTTGGAAAAACCATTTTGACTGGGAATAACTGCTAAGGAAGGAAAAAAAAAAAAAAAAAAAAAAAAAAAAAAAAAGAAGGAGATATTTTCTGAAGAACTGCTCTAACCAGGAAAAAAGGTAAAGTGGGCTCTGTCAGTGACATTTCCTGAACCAGCTCTATCAGTTTCTGCTGATTACATTACATTTCAAATTCATACCCCATCCTGTCACTGAATTAGTTTCATGTTTAAGCAAATCCCAAGTTAAATCTAGAAACTGGTGTACCCAGTATGCTTGACAAGACCACTGGGAGATAGCAAGACTGGAAGATAAAAATTCTGCTCAGATCTTGTTTAGCAAAAGCTGAGGACTAACAAACCAGTTATGAGAAACCCAGTACAGAAAGATTAGAGTCAAATATTTATCTCTGTCCCTCAAAAGGGATTCAGAGAAATTCCTAAGGCTGTTGTGTATGTCTCAGTGAATGGGATATGAACTTGTTTCCAGAAACTGATCCAAGTAACAGGAATTTTCTCTAGTCAGAGTCACATGGAAAAAAAAAGATCGTCAGCCCCTGTTAGCCCTCTCATCCATACACTTGCTAAAGAAATGCTTCCAGACTCCTCTTTGGAAGTGCGTCAGGATTGCTCCCAGGCCACCCCAATGCGTATTGTCAAGCTTTTAATTAAACACAGGCTAATGGCAAGAGGCCACCTCGCAGCCTCAGAGCTCAGCCTTTGGAAATCATCACTCTGTGCCTGAAAACACATGTTCCTCCAGCTCTGCTGAACATTCCTAGTCTGTGTAACTCAAACAGGAATCAAAGTCCCTACAATTTCATCTAAATTGGATGATCACATCTTCATCAAGGAACACAATAAGAATGTTTGAGTTGTTTTTGGTATTGCTATAAGCTCCGCCTGCTGACAGGCAGAATGCTTCATGATCTCTGTTGCAGATTTGGATGCAATTTTCAGGAATTACATCATCCCAGAAAGCTGTGGTATCATCAGTCTTGGACTTCTTGCCTTTAGCATATAGAGATAAAAGTAGAATTTACCTTACTACATGGAATCCTTGTCTTTCATCCTGTGTGACACTAAATGGTAATTAATCTGGGCTTTTCCTGTAGCTATCCAAGAGAAACAAAATCCCACACGCTATTTAACTTGGATTCCAAAAGACAAACCCTACAAATTCCAGGTGGTGGTTGTTTTGTAGCTTCACATAAAAGTCTCTCCCGTGCTTCAGACACTGCAATAATGGCCATGAGCTGATAATTAACATTAAGATGAGAAAGTGATATAAAAAAAACCCAAAAAACCAAACCAAACCAAACCAAACCAAACCAAACCAAACCAAACCAAACCAAACCAAACCAAACCAAACCAAACCAAACCAACAAAGCAATGCAGAGATATAACAGCTCCACAGAACCTTGGCTGAGATTTTCCCAAACAACCCCAAAAGCCTGGCTCACACATCCAGGGAATGTGGCTCAGAGCCTCAAATCAACCTCTCCCCTAAAACGAAAGCAGGAGCTATTTTAAGCTCTGCAGTAAACAGGCGTCAGCAGCTCACCTCTGCTGGCCTCTGCACTCCCAAATTATTCCTCACAAGGGTCTGTATGTGCCCAGCTCTCCCAGAAGTTAGGGGTTAGGATGGGTTGGATTAATATTTACCATTTTTCTTTCCACCACAAAACAAAAGCAGAGAGCAAAAGGATTTTCCCCACAAAGTTCCTGTCTGCTCCCTGATAACCTGCTCCTCTCTTCTCTAAAGACAGACTTGTATGGAGATGATTTATCTAGGCATTAGGAAATACTCCATAGACAGCAATGCTGGGCAGATGAGAACAGCAGAATAAATTTATATTGATAAATAAGTGTGGCTTCACCCCCTGGAGCAAACTGGGATGGCCGCATTGTAAAAGCTAAAATTTGTGGGGGTAGGGAAAGGCAACTCCAAAACAGGAGAAGGGCAGGCAGACAGGGCAGCACAGTAACAGAACGATCTAGAAAGTGTTTTAAACCCTCTTCTTTACATCACCTCTGAAATACCACTCTGCAGAACTTCCCAAGAAGAGGGGCTGCCCTGAGCTGAGCAGCCACATCAGAGGATATCTGCTCTCTTCCACTTCTGCTGCTTCTGAAACTCCCGGCATGGACAGGGAACATTCCTTTCCTTACATTCAGAGCAGCTGAAGGTAAGACTGCAGCACAGTCGGGAGCACAACAGGAGGAAAACTCACAGCAGAGGAGAACGCAGGAATCCAGCAGTCCTCTAGCTCCACTTGTTAGGAATAACCTAACTCCAGTCACATCACCATTCCCCTCACATTCCCACTTCCAGCTGACAAAAAAGATCACAGACTGATAAATAGATGATAATTATGGACACAAACAAAGGTGTAGTAGAAGTAGCTTTATCAAAGTTTTTAAATTTTGTGGCAAATTTCTGCATCAACATGGGCAAGGAGGCAATGAAACGCTCTGCAGTAGCAATTTCAGTTACCAAACTATTCCTTGGATAGAGATCTATTACAGGTAGTTTCTCTGTTCCTATTTTTCCAAGAGTTTAAGGCACAAAAGCCTGAAAAAGGGCTTGTAACATGTATATAAGTGCTATTATTTTCACTTTCACCTCTAATGCAACATACCAGTTTAAATATATTGCTTGTCCATCCAGCTTACACAACATCCAGTAGAAAACCGCTTTTCCGATTAACAACCATTTGTTGCACAATATATCAATGCAATTGCTTTGACCCGTTTTTACTGCAAGATCTTCAGTTTCACTCTGACAGGACAAAGGAAGACACTACAAAATCTCAACATCTCAATAAGACCATCAAGGTGTGTCCACAATAAAAAAAACAAAGGCATGATACACAAAGTAACATTTAAATAAGGTTGCTGGAAAAAGTGTTTTAAACTGCATGGTTGATGGGGGATTAAAGGTGGGGAAGCAAGCCAGATGTGCAAGAGATCACCAGGTAAAAGGCATCAATCTGTAGCTTTATAACACCCCATTCTGTCTTTGCTTTCCAAAATTTTTGCTCTTTGCTCTTTGGGTTGATTGCTTAAGAACACCAAACTTAGATCAAGATCACCTCTTAGGTTAACCAGAACATAAGCTTTCATCCCATGCTCACATTGCAGCAACCTTAACCAGTCACTAGAAAGATTTAGAGACATTTTAGTGGTGTTCAGCAATGATCTTTTTTAAAATAACACATTCACGAGCATTGGGTCAAATGGCTTTAGACAGTTGAATAGGCAGCAAAAGAGAAAAGATGGGCAGGAACCAAAATTCAAAGAGTAATTTTACTTAAAAGACCAACTTTTTTATTGTATGATGGAGTAGAGTCTCTCCCCTGTGCCATCTCATTGAAAGTTTATAAATTACAATTCCCAGTAAGCATTAAGAGTTCATTTCAAGACAAAATGAATAAAACTGTTGCAGTTCTAATTTTCACCATGAATAAAGGTTACCGTGATGCTCCTACAATACTTGCTCTCTACAGGAAAGGCCACAGTCCTCCTGTACTCCGAGTACCAGACCTGGGTGGGGAAAGGGCCACCCCTTCATGACTGCAGGATCCAGGGGCAGTGTAACAGTCCGGAGTGCACTGGCAGGATGTCGCACAGACACAGTGCCTCAGCAATGAGGCTATAACACAGCTGGGATCTCTGACGAGACAGTGTCCAAAGGCTGCCAATGACAGTCCATCAAGGCATCATAGAGCTCTTCACTCTGTTCCATAAACTGCTTGTTTGCTTCATGGACATCTAACTGAGGTGTGGGATCTATGGGAGGAAAGATAGACAAATAGGTCACACATCAAAGGCGTTCAGAAAAAAACCCACCCTGTAAACAAGTTGGTTTATTAAAACAAACATGGGGGGAGTCTCAGTATTTCCAGGGCAGGTGTCAGAGGATAGTGGCAGAGTCTGTTCAGTGGTGCGCAGTGGTAAGACAAGGAGTAATGGCCACAAACTAAAACACAAGAAGTTCCACCACAACATGAGGTTCTTTTCATGAAGGGTGGCAGAGCATTAGTGATCCAGGTGGATTGAATGGGAAGACTCTAAAACACATCAGGAACAAAATGTTTGTAAACATGTGACTTCCCTGTGAGGGAGATGAGGCCCTGGCACAGGTTGCCCGGGGAAGCTGTGGCTGCCCCATCCCTGGAAGTGTCCAAGGCCAGGTTGGACAGGGATTGGAGCAAGCTGGTCTAGTGGAAGGTCTCCCTGCCCGTGGCAGGGGGTGGAAGAAGATGGCTTTCAAACAGCTGCCCAGGGAGGGTGTGGAGTCTTCCTCTCTGGAGACATTCCTAACCCATCTGGATGTGTTCCTGTGTCCCAAATTCTAGGTAAGCCTGCATTAGCAGGGAGTTGAACTGAATGATCTCCAGAGGTCCTGCCAACCCCCAAATATTCTGTGATTCTGTGAGTCATCAAACATTCCCAGCACTTGCCCAATCACGAACCCAACCAGATATAGGCAGATATAGGCAATATCTTTGCAAAGGAATAAGGAATAACTACATCCAAACATGTCACTTTTTCCAGCGGTGATTGTCCCACATGAGAGCCAGTGGAGGGAACACACACACACCTGCACATCACACCCCAGTGCAGACACCTGCACTGCCAGAAGGGGCTGACCCTGATGGAAAAGGACAGGAGCAGAGGCACCCACTCGCTTCTGCTTCCTCCACTGTGAGGTCACAAATGTTGGATGGACGGATGGGAGCATCCTATGCTGCTGCAAGCAGTCACCAGAGCTCATCTGCCAAAGCCTCCAGCAGCTCAAAGCTGGAGTCACAGTTAGGAACCAAAGGAATGCCAGTGGCACCATAGCATTAGGTGTGAACATAGCCCTATTTTACAGGTGGAAGAAATGTTTGAAAAGCATTTTGGAGCTGGACAAGAGCCCAGCAGGTCCAATCCTGCTGCTCCCAATGCACAGTGATGGACTTCCCAAACCCCTGTAGTGCATAAAGCTCACCTGACAACACCTGCAACCCAAAGCTCAGGTTATCAGAGTAGCACAATTACATGCGTCAGTGAGTGACTGTGCAAAGCTGAATGAATGGGAAGACTCTAAAACACATCAGGAACAAAATGTTTGTAAACATATGACTTCCCTGTGAGGGAGATGAGGCCCTGGCTCAGGTTGCCCAGGGAAGCTGTGGCTGCCCCATCCCTGGAAGTGTCCAAGGCCAGGTTGGATAGGGATTGGAGCAAGCTGGTCTAGTGGAAGGTCTCCCTGCCCATGGCAGGGGGTGGAAAAAGATGGCTTTTGAAGTTCCCACCCAAACTATTCCAGGATTCTATTAGGTTTTAGCTACATCACATAACACATCACAGTAGAAGAGATTTAAGGAAAAGGAATGATACAGTGGCAATACATTAATTCAGTTTCCTGCAAAGGTAGGAATCATTCATTTAATCAGCCAGAGAAAGAGATATCTGGAGATATTCCAACTCTAGTTCTAGTGAGTTTGGTTCAGAAAAGAGAATGCTCTCCTGGAGGACTTTTAAGAGCCATTAAGAGCTTCCACACACATCATCACTCATACCTGTGGATCCTGTAGATCTGTAACCATGTAATTTTTAGTTTTTTTGTTAAAGAGAAGAGTAGGATACACTGCATAGAGCATACTCCACTTAAGATAGAAATCTGGAACTGCTGGCATGAAATGATAGCTTCTTGCATCAATAAATGGAAGCTACTTGTACAGGTATCTAAAACCCCGATCTGGTTTAGTGACCCATTTCAAGCAAGGATTGCTTGAAATATTTTATCAGTGTGCCAACTAATATTATTCCCTTTTATTTTTAAACTAACAGCACAATGAAGTAGTCTGGGCTCTAAATGTCAATATTTTATAGAAAAACAGAGTATCTACTTTTTTTTTGGTAGCATATCAGAAAAAAAATACCCTAGTAAAAAAAGGATAAAAAATTCAGTACTACAGATGATTAAAATCTCAGTGCTGGGGAAGTCAAATAGTTTCAGTCCTCACCAGGCTCAGACTAGGAGCAGCAACAGAAAAAGCAGGATGCAGCTGTTCTAGGTGATAGTGACCCACAAATTTTCTCAGATTTACTCCGAGATAAAAGTATATTGTAACTTGAAATTAGGGCAAATTTGAGAAAAGTCTGTCTCTAAGCAGTGCAGAACAAACTGACAACTTCAATAGAGAATTTTAGAAACATACCTTCCAATGCATCCTCACCAACTTCTTCATATGTCTGCAAGGAGAAACAAACCCCTTAGGACAGCAGATAATTATCTTCTCTTTTACAAGCATCACTTGTTGATTAGTTCTGTCAGAGTACTGTTAGAGACTGACTTTTATACCATAGTTATTACAACAGAATTCTTCACACATAAGCCTGTGTTCCATTACCAATACTCCATGGGTGAGAGATCCCACACTAAACCTCTAACAGAGGCAGTTCTTGAAATTCCAGGGTTGAAGTGGGGTGACTGTTCTGATGTGTTCTATCTTTTATAACAAGGCTTATGAAGGATACCAGAAGGAACTCTGAGCACTGCCTGTACCAAGAGAACTCTTCTACCATGACAACTGTATTAAGAGACCCTTTGTGTCCTCCAGATCTGTTTTTACCTCAGCAATATATCCCCCATAAGGCAACAGGACACACCAGGGGCTAAACACTAAACAGTAGCTATATTAAGACTTCATTATTAAGAGGTCTATACTAAGGTCACTTGGTGTGTTCAGTCTGGAGCAGAGGAGACTGAGGGCAGAGCTCATCAGGGTTTGCAGCTCCTCCCAAGGGACAGCTCCAATCTCTGCTCTCTGTGACCAGGGACAGCACCTGCGGGAACAGCTGGAGCTGGGCCAGGGAGGGTCAGGCTGGAGATCAGGGAACGGTTCTTCCCCCAGAGGCTGCTGGGCACTGCCCAGGCTTCCCAGGGAATGGTCATGGTCCCGGTCCCAAGGCTGCCACAGCTTTGAAGAACGTTTGAAGAATGCTCTCAGGCACAGGGTGGGGCTGGTGGGGTGTCCTGGGGAGGGCCAGGAGCTGGATTCAGTGATCCCTGTGGGTCCGCTCCAGCTCAGGACATTCTGTGACTCTCAGAGCTGAAGATAAGATGCTCCCAATCCCACCTTCCAAGCTTTGTGGTGTTTCTGTGCCGCCCTACCTGCATGGTGCTCTGTGTGTAGCCATACTGGGGGTAGCTGTAGCTGTAACTGCCCGTGTTCTGGTCGTACCCCCACTGCGCGTAGTAGTTGTGATACTGTTGGTAATACTGGTTGTAATTATAGTTGTACATCTGATTGTACTCCATTGGTTTCACACGATTACTTCAAAAAATAAAGCAGGAGTAAGTTGCAAATAGTGCAAACAAGTATGAAAAAAGCAGTGAAATAGCTTAAGATACAATGTGGTAAAAAGACAAGGCTTAGTCTAACATGCAAATTTCAATCTTTAAAATCTATTCACCATTTACTGCAGCAATATTTATTATTTGCACACATTTACATAAAGAAAGAAGTGGTTTAAATTTAATGCCCTTTCCTTTACTAAAATTCCTCTTCATTAATAAACATTGCTTTCATTCTTTACGAGCTAATTGGGCATCAGTTCCTGGCTTTGGGAAGGGAAGAGTTCAGGACTATGAGCCTCAGTTTAGAACAATCCTGAACCTCAGTCTAGACCACTTGGGTCCCTTTTTCCTTCTGATAAAGAGGAAGAAGTTAAGTGATCTGCAGCTTTCTGGGAGAACGTACTGACTGAGTCTTGCTTTACATGAACAATTAAAGACTTAAAGCCTTGCAAAAAACCTGGAGTTTTCTTTTGTAAGAATGGAAAAACTCTCCCTTCTGCCACTGTCACACAGAAGGACAGTCCTAAGCAAGGACTCAGCCCCTTTCTCTCTGAACTGGGTGGTCTTCAATTCACAGACTTGAAAAAGTTCATGAAATAAGAAGAACTACTAGTAATCAAAAAATAAATTTAAATACCCTGTGAACTGACTAAAATTCCTATTCCTTGCCATAAAGTGGCAGCATTCTCAAGAAACTAGGAATCCATCTAACTTGAGATTTGAAATAATGAGATGACAAATATTGTTTGAAAATGAAAATATGTCACACATAAAGCTATTTCTACTAATGGTGAAATTAGTGAGAAGTAGGAAGAAGGAAACATCAAACTTCTCACCACGATATACCCCTTTTTTCTGCTTTTCTCTTCCTTTTCCCCCCAAGGCTTCTGAGGTAACTGAAAATCTACATATTATTCAAATAGGGAGCAATTACTATGATTCGTATTACCCTAGTGCTACGAGCCCCAAGTCAGACCAGGATCTCATTGTATCAGGTTCTGAACAAACACAGAAAGAAAAGTTAATCTCTGCCCCAAAAGACTTATACTTAGTAGACATCATAATAGAATTAGCAAGGTAGTTGTGCTTTGCTATCCAGACATCAATAAGCAGATTTGGAATGTTTCAATTCAATGCAAAGGAACATACACTTCAAAACCAATCATATTTAACTACACTGTGTTTACAGGTGTGTGGATTTAATAATGTATACAATTCAAAACAGTGTAAAATGCTTAGTCTTGAGCTAATGTTGCAATTTCTTTGAACTCCTGGGCATTCTGATACTTCCCATATTCATGGATATTCCTTCATTTTGTGATGGAAACATCCAGGACATGTACCCAAAGCACTAAAAAGCATTTAAAACCAGATGTGATTTCTCATATAAGCGTCCAGCTGTTCTTCTACTCACGCTTTTGGTATAGCCACACTCAAGCGTACAGGTTTAGAGCCCAACCCCACAGCTCCCTGACACTCTGTCAGTGCTCTCTTCTGTTCCAGTTCATCTGTGAATTTCACGAACCCGTAACCTCTGCAGAGACATGGAATAACTCACATAAAACCAACCCCAAAGAGCCATGCCACATTATTAAAATTAGTTACAGTGAAGTTTGAATTGGTTTGGGAAACACAGGGAATGAAAATATTCATTAGGGTTGTTATCCCTGCTTTTGGGAGAGATGAAATGATTCTGCCTTCCAGTTGCTTTTCCAAAATACCTGAAGCCACACGTCCAAGCTCTGGCAGTGCTTTCAAGCGCTTGTCAACATAAAGTAGTTCTTGTGCCAGCGGACTCTGGGGAACTGAAAGTGAGCTGACACAAGCCATGTCTACATGCGTGAATTGGCAGTGGTAAAGTCCCAAATCACTGCTGGGAGGATACTGATAATCTCAAGAGTTGCAAGTCAGCACAGGATTGATAAGACAGACACTGCTTGTATCCAAAACTGCCCCACTGTGAAGGAAAACACTGCTTTTCCACTAGGGTCAATGGGATAGGCTTTCCAACCAAGTTCACTTTTCAACAGGAATATATTCAAATAAGCTTTCTGCCATTCCCAGCAACAGCGTTTCCAACAGTTGGCCTGAAAATGAGCTCTTAACATCAAGTAGCTAAAATCTGCTCTGAGAGCACAGCTGGAACAGGGGCAGCACGTCCAGAGCTCCTGGACTCTGCAACAACTCTTCACTGTGGTGTGGCAGCACTGCACATCAGCCAGACAGAAAACTCCAACTCCCTCCAACCCCAATGGTCCTTTGCGTGGGATTTTGATGCTCTAGTGAGTCAGAAGCGATGCAACAGCATCCAAGAGGGCAGTGCCAGGATCCCATCATGGGATGGGCTGCCTCACGCAGCAGAAAGATCAAAGACTTAGGTGTGGGAGGGTAAGAGGAATCCACCTAAGCAAAGGAAGAAGTTTGGGAGGGAAGGGCTTGTCTACCTGGGGAAAAGAACAAGCCGTAAGCAAGGGTGTAAATTTGCAGTGCATTATCTATTCTGTGGGAACTGCTAAACACCAAGTAATATGCCATTTTGAAAGCAGCATCACCTACTACTCATGGGAGATCCCCACTGGCAGCTATTCTGGAGCAGTTTGTGCCTCAGAAAGCGCAGTACCTTGCACAGCAAGCTCCACACACAATTCCAAGTACCTTATTTTTATACATATATATGGGTATGGATGTGTTCTTACAAAAAGACCAGATCAAAGCTTAGGCTTATCTACATACAAACTAGATTATTAAGCACAGTCAAAACTCTACACAGGCCCACATTTGTTTCACTTGCCTGCTGCCAAAGGACTATTGCAAATTAATTCAGTGCAAGTCAACTTCTAAGTCAGTTTAAGGTGTTCACACACAAACCCAACCAAGTTTCTAAGCTGCCAAAAGACTTTCGAAGCTGCAGACTTTCCGATGGGACCAGGAGTGTGTAAGAGAAACTGGGAAGACTGGCAGTTCCAAAACAGAGACAGATAGAGTTGGATGCAGTGTACAGGAATAGATGTTGGGTGCCTCAAGGGAGACAGTGATTCTTCCAAGTCTTCCAGACCGTGATTCTTCCAGCTCTTCCAGACATTTAGCTTTTCCACACCAATGGCTAAACCAGATTTTGGTACAGAAGAAAAGCCAGCAAGAAATCATGTCATGGCCAGGACTTCCCTGAAGTCCTTCTGTCTTGTCCCTGAAGTTTGGAAAGGGCCCAACACCTGCACCCTCAGCAGAAAGCAGAGAAGCAGGCACAGCACCATGGCACCAGGCTCCAAGCTCCTCTCCTGCCAGGACAATAGGTGCTGGGAGGAGGCCTTCCTGATCCACCAGCCTTGGCTGGAAGGGCCAGGGCTTCACTGGGCATGTCCAGAAGCCCTAAGCTCCTCTCTCACATCACACTGACACCTGCAGTTGCCTCAGCCTTGAGTAATTGCACAAGTCCCAACAAAGCCCCTGGCACCAACACTCTGGCACAGCCAGGGGAGGCAGCTTTGCTCTTCCCAGAAACAGGACTTGAAGTCCCTGCTCCTTCTCCACTTCCCAAACCACCACAGATTCCCTTTCCTTGAAGTCTGCATCTATGCACAGTTCCCAAAACCCAACTAACAGTCCAACCTGCAGCACCAACACCTGCTCTATAGACAGAGACTGAAGCAGGTGCAGCACAACAGGAACTGCAGGGTTTACACTGAGGAGGAGGAGCAGGAGAAGGCACACAGAGCCCAACCCAGCAGTGTCAGTCCCAGGTGAGGTGGCAACGACAGCACGAGGACCCAACAGCCAGAGTGACTGTGCAGCTCTGCAAGAGTTTCAGGTTGCACATGAAGGGGAACTTCATGACTGGGGAGGGAGTGCAGCTCTGGAACAGGCTGCCCAGACTGGTTGAATTATCTCCATCCTGGGAGGTTTTCCAGGCCACACAATTCATGGATGATCTAATCTAGCATTGGCTGCAGTCCTTTTTGGAGCTGGACCAGAGACCTGCAGAGATTCCTTCAAACCAGTATGTCTAAGACTAAGAAACCCCATATGAGAAGGTGGGGAGACCTACAGCCATAGCCTAGATCTTATCCCCACATTCTCACAGGTATAATATCAGAAAACTGAGCTTCACTGAAGCCATGCTCTACTCTAAAAAAAAGAATGCTCACCAAATGCTTCCTCCTTTAGGAAAATATAGGTTAATTTTGTTTTATTTAGAAAATGTTTTAATTACATTAAGAAATCCAACTTTTTGATACCTGTTTTTGGCAAGACATTTCCAGGCAAGACAAACAAGGTGGCTACTGAGAACGTGACAGTGAATCACAACTTTGTGTGGTCTACCCCGTTTGAAATAAAAACCCGTATAGCTCTCACTACAATATACACTCAATAGCCCGAAGTTTGTAAAGCCAATTTTATTCCACCTTAGAGTCCAGGAAGAGAGTGTTTCAAGATCACTTAAGACATTCTTCAGCATTTTAAGGAGTGCAATAACACACAGAGTGTCTCATACTGACCAAGGAGTGACGATACCCACGGTGACTATCAAAACTCATGCAAACTGCAGACTGAATGGCCCAGAACCTTGTATTTTAAGATTGCTAAAAACTAAGCCAAAAGAACGTTTTTCCCCCCCCTTTCCTGCATTCTATCTTTCCTCTTTCCAAATGTGAAATGAAAAAAAAGAGTGAATAAAAGATGACTTACTTGGATACTCCTGCCTGATCCAAAACAACTTTTCCACCTCTACATGATGGATAAACTTTAACAAAAAATTCATATAACATCCCATCATCCACATCAGGAGTCAGGTCTCCCACAAAAAGGGAATATTCTGGACTAAAGAAACCAAAAGAAAACTTCTTATATACAATCACACAAAGAAAAAAAAGAAAGAGACATGCTGAATGACAGTTACTATTTAGCCTAAATATTTGAACTCAGAGAAAAGTGATATTAAAAGACCATTTAATGGAGACTTTAAAGTGTCACCAGTTAAGCTGCTTGACTAAAATTTTTATTGACACTGCTTTTTCAAGTTAATTCAAGCAGCACAACCAACCTACTTAATACTTTTTATTTCAAGCTTATTTCACTGCTTATTACTCATAGGATATCACTGATCTCTAATACAGCAAGAAAACATTAGTATCTCATTTATAGCTATGCTATTTCCAATACACAGATCTTAAATTATAATATGTGAATTAGATACTTTGATGCTACAAAGTTTAAATACCTTAAAGAACACTCTGGATAAATCTGCTGTGCCACACACAGGGCAAAGCACAAAACTGGCAGTCTAACTTCTCCTCCCTCTACTAAAGACTGGCAGTGATGAACTCATGGGTTTACATATTCTGAATACTTTTTTGCAAGGCAATTGATAAACAGACAATAAGCAGGAAAAATTAATACTTAAATATTGAGCACTTACCTGTTATCGGGCTGTTTTCCATATGTTGCATAATTCAATTTAAATCGCTTCGCCTGAAACATGGTAAAAATGAATCCATACATTCAAATGTTGTCATGTGAATTCAAACAATTAGGAAAAAATACAATAAGCTGATTTAATACAACTTTCCTAATGCTGACAGATGTTCAGTGCCTTCAGGCCAGCCACTAAAGGTATCAAACACATTTTTATTTAACATCAATACAGCTATAAAAATGAAGATCAGAACCTGAACAGAGGTAGCAATAACAAATATTCAATTTCTTCCAATTTTAAGGGCTTGAAATGAAATGACAGGACCACTACTAGACTTTTGTAAATAAACACAAACACTGGCAGACCAGAATCCACCATACCGGAAAATGGAATCAACCTGAGTCTGGAGGTGTGGCTAAATACTTGGCTCTAGAAATTTAGTAAGATCCAAAATTAAGGGGTTTTGAAAGAATTACATTGGACACTGAGGTCTCTCTAAACTGTGCATCTGATTTTATTTTTAAAACAAATTTCCCAGCAGGCCAGATTTGTGCCCTCTGGCACATCTGGAACTCTCTGTCCCCAGCCTACCAGACTTCAGCAACTTGTGCCCAACTTACATGTAAGTCTAGACCAAGATCTAAGGTGACCACGATCTTTGGATCAGCTCTAGAGATCAGGGCACTGGTTTGGTACAGTGAAGAGCCCATTGTGTTCCTGGACCTTGTATGATGGATTTCCTTCCCTCAAAGACAGATAAATAATTCTTGGGAAATAGAGCACAGACTTAACTCTAGGCTATAATCCTGTTCCTTGCATGCTTGCATCCTTTGGAGCACAGTGCTACACAACTTTCTGCGGATCATTTACAAGCTAACACAAAATTTAGATTCCACTTTAAAGCACTTTGATCTTTTTTCTTGGATCCCGCTCTTCATTGCAATATTCTGGTTTTAAAATCAATGAGGCACCTGAGAATACTTCCACTCAAATGGGAACTTGGAACACCAGTGTTGGAAAAGAGAGAGAGCACCAGCACCATGGCTCTCTGTTATTCCTTTGGCTGATTCAGTATTTAAAAATAATTAAAAGCATGAGCCACACTCAGTTTTCTGTAAACAAAAGTCTCTAAATGCGAGGGATGAGCTGGGCAGTTGCCTGCTGAGTGCACTGATTTGGGCTGCTTTCGATCTCTGCCTGACATCTGTAATTCTCTCTGTGTATTATGCAAATCATCCCTCCACACAGCACCATGTTTTGAACAAAACTGTGAAGAAAGATAGGTATTCCCAAAACCAGACTTTCATTATCATCTTACTTCTTGAAAGAGCTGCTCTCTTTGTCTCTCCAGTGACTACAGAAGGCATCCAGGATGATCAGCTTGCCTTAATCATGGGCAAACACATGAAACAGGTATCTCCAGGCCTCTCATCAACTCCTTTTAATGGGGCACGTCGCTCTCTCAGGAATGCCGACTAATAGTTCAATCTGAACTTCCCGGTTTCCTACTCCCGGGTATTAACTACACTGAAATAGGAATCCATTTACTTTGTATATCACACCATAACTGAGGTGATTCTAGAGCTGCTTTATGAACCAGTCACCCCAGCTACTGCAGCCAACTCCTGTGGGTACAACAGACAGCTGTGTCAGCTGTCCCAGTTTAATCTACCACACATTCGAGTCAACATCCTAAAATTAGCCTCTCTGACTATTCCTTCTTTTCTTCCTAACTACCCAGCTTTTATGTACAGGAGACATTACTTATACACTGCAATTATTCAATGCTCTGGCTCCTTCTCCACTGTAAAGAGGTTTGAATAACTTCTGTTTGCTAAGGGGCAAGAACAACGCACGGTTAAAAATCATGCTTCTCTTGCAAGTCAAAGTTACCCAAAATACAGCGTGAACTTGCAAGTTCATCCTGTACATATGTAACAACACATGCAGGTAAATTCTTAGGTTGCCTTATCCCTGAAAGTATTTAAGGCCAGGTCAGATGGGGCTTGGAACAACTTGGTCTAGTGGAAGGTGTCCTTGCCCATAGCAGGGGATGAAATAAGATAAGCTTTAAGGTCCCTTCAAACCAAAACCACTCTGTGACTCCATGACTATACAAAAGGAGAGAGATGGAAGAATTGTGGCAGACATATAGTACATTCAGTCTAATTTTCCCTTGTTCTTCTCAGATTCCTCATTAGTCCAACTTCGGTAACAGCAGAAATGCTCAGATATAAAAAAACTCCATACCCCACAACACTTCTACACCTGGATTTTATTCAGACAGTCAACAAAGAAAGCAGTGATTTTTCTCAACAGTTTTCTGAGCAAGAACATTAACAGTTTCATGTTCATAACTTCAACTCTAAAGCAAAGAGGAATCCCAGTTTGCTAACTATTGAATTTGTCTGTAATCATTAAAAATACAGATTCTACACTATCTGTCCCTTCCAAGTTTTGGTTCTCAACTGGCTGAACCCATTTACTTACCGGTGTAGCACCAGGAAGTGGTTTTCCATTGATTTTGTGTAAACATTTCTCTGCAGTAGCTAGATCTGCAAATTCTACAAAGCAATAGCCTGCTGGAATTCTGAACATACAACATAGGAGAGAAGAGACAAAGGTTATAAATCCAAAACACATTTGAGGAGGAAAGTTGTATTACAGATAACTGGCAGGAAATTTGCTATAGTTGCAATATATAGAATAGTTTCTTATTAAAGTATAAACATTGGCTACCAAAGAGAAGCTAGATCTCAAGGACAGCCCCTACTTACCATAAGCCAGGTCAACATAAGCACATAGAAAGTGGTTTAGCTTACAGTTTACTTCCTACTTTCACTGACCATCAACTTGCCCACCCAAGTTTAAACTACTGAAAACTGAAATTACAACACTTAAAAGAATAATGAATAAGAACAAAACTACTTTATTCTGCGTACAGTCACTCACTCTATTTCAAATGAACTCAAAAGGTTCTCATATTGCTCCAAGTCAGACTACCTGCACCTCTGTCAGCATCACATAGCTGCACTACAGACTGGTGACCAAAGCCTGGGGAGGTGTAATTCCCAGAGGGATGGCGTGAGATATATGCACTGCTCTGACTGAGTGCTGGAGCACTGCAGAATGAGGGCCAAACCTTGTTTGTTGAGGGGAGGCTGAAGAGCCAGCAGTGCCCTCTCCATTGCACTCATCAATATTCCCATATTGGTGGCAGCAATGGTGAAAAACTCAAAGGAAAAATTCACTCTGATATGGAAGGACCATGGTGACGCTTCAGTCCGAATGCACTGGGAGAACAAACAGAAACAGTTACCCTGTCAACCTGTTTCGAATGATTTTTACACTCAGTACAAGCTCTCCCATGGTAGCAAAGGCTCTTGAAACAAAGTTTTCATCCATATAGGGCTCCAGCTATAAAAGCAAAAAAAAAAAAAAAAGAAAGTTAGATCAGGGCATCTACAAAAAAGAGAATATATGTGTCAATGTCCCCCTAAGCAGTTAAAACATTATTGAGAAGGATTTTACCCTTACACTTCAAAAAGAAGACTCATTTAAGAGGGTCGATGCCACTCAAAACCAGCAGGCATGCATGAACCAGGCTCAACAGTCTGCAAAGTGGAACCCAAGAGACAGCATGAATTTCAGAGAACAGGGAGCTTCACAGAAGGACAAAAGCCACTCAGAAACATACAGCAACAAACTGAGCGTTCGCTACAGGGAGCGGGGGAGAGGGAGGTTGTAGGCTCCTTCTCCAGGTGCAAGCAAAGGCTGGGCCATCGCTGTGGGTACACAGGTGTGCCACAACCCTGGGTGGCCTGCAGCAGCTGTCACTGCTCCGTGGAGCTGTGGCAGGGGTCTGCACAACCATGGACATACCACGACACAACTCAGGGGAGGCCCTGGAATCACATCCCACAGCGGCTCTATGCTTCGTCCTGCCCATGGGAGCACTGACCATGTTCATGTCACAGGTGAGGGCGGCACTGTGCAGGTAAGAGTGTATGTGAATATGCTGGTGTCTGTGTAGTGTAAGGTACTGACAAGTAGGAAATGGCGCTGGAATTTGGATCAAATATACTGTGAAGGGCCTGAGTGAACAGGGCACCTCTCTGTATAACAAAGTGGAGGAGGGAACTAACCAAAATTAAAGTCTTTTGATGGGGAGCACTGTGTGTAACAGGTAACATGGAGCTGAGAAATATATATATGAAATAAATATAGCTCCATGTATGTAAGTATATACCTGTGTACGACAGGTGGCTTATGGTAACCTACAGCCCTCAAGTGTGTTTGTGTGTCTGTCGGGTACCAGGTAGCTCCACCACTTTTGTGTGTGACAGAATGTACAGTATGTGAAACAAAGTGACCATACTGCACTTGCACATGTAAAAGGCAGCAGATGCCCTGTTGAGGTAAGTGTGAAACAGAACTGACTCGTCCCAGAAGCAGAGGCAGCACCACTCTGTACAGACCTGCTGTGCAGGATGATCCTGGGTGTGTGTGTGGCCAGGAAAGCTGGATCTGTAAAGGCAACAGGTTGCTTGGATATGTCCGTGTGGCTTAAAGAGCCATGGCCTGCTTTGTGAGAGTGGTGATGAAAAAAAGATTGGCTTTATGGTAGATAAGCCTCTGTGTGGAGAAAGGGGAGAACAGACTCCATGAAGTCTCCATGCATGAGCAGAGGCAATAAAGGACTCTCTGATGCTGTGGCAAACTGGGTGTACTGAGTGTGTGTGTGGGAGAGAAGTACCAAGTGAGATCCTCAGGGAGATGTTTGGCTGTGTGTGCGCATACACGAGAGATGAGGAGGAACACTACATGCAAGCAGGACTGTGCTGGTGTCAGCTGCAAAAAAGGGGCTGGAGGAAGATGTGTGTGCATGAAACAGGCAGCAGGGAAGTCGTGACAGGCTAGTGTGACTGGACATGCATAGTGAAGTGCACACAGGCATCTACAAATATGTGACAGACAGCAAGGATGCTACACAGCAGTGGGACTGTATGTGTGTGTCACAGTGTACCACAGTGGCAGCAGTATAAGCACCACAACACGCTGAGCACACACACACAGGCAGTGTGGGTGGGTGGCAGAGCACTACAACATGCTGGGGTGAGTACACGTGTGTGAAAGTGTGTACTCAACAGTGAGTGGTGAGGGACACAAGGGCACAAGTGTGATAGTGTGTGAGGGCACACAAGGGATGCTGTGGGCTGTGCATCACTGTGAGTGTGTGTGAGTGGGCAGCAAGACACCCTTGAGTGAAGAAGCACCTGTGAGTGTGGTTCTCAGAGGTGCTCTTTCTGTCAGGTACACACACAGGCAGGAATGAGAGAACTAGCAGGGTGCGTTAGTGCATGTGAATGTGTGTGCATGCAGGAAAGTCAAAACCCCTATGAGGGTGTGAGTGCACCCACAGGTGTGCATGTAGTGGGTAGGTTGTGAGCGATAATCTTGGAGAGGTGCATACAAATGTGAGTGCCTCTAAGTGTGAGCGCCTCAAAGTGTGAGCACAATTAGCAGCCTAACTCTGAGTGTCTGTAAATGCCTTGAACAATATGAGCATGTAAGCACCTATACCAGCTGAGCACATAAAACAGCAGATGAATCCTTGAAGCACACAAGTGTACACGCTGTGAGCATGGGACTATGTAAGTGCCTCTTAGAATATGGTAGTGGGAGACTTGTTGGTGCCCGCACATGTTTCTGCCCATCAGGGACACTGGTGTAAGTGTGGCTGTGACCTGACTGCAGGCAGGCGATGAGGGTCACTCTGGGGTGTGTGTATGTGTGTGTGAGTGTAACTGTTCACAAATGTGCCTGTCGGGCTGGTGTCTGTCTGAGTGTGTGTCTCAGTCTGTGTGAGCACGTCAGCATGCACAGGAGTGTGTGAAGTGAGTGTCAATTGAGGTGTTTAGGTATGTCTGAGTGTGTGAGGGGCTGTGAGGCTGTGTCAGTGTGGGGGTGTCAGTGGTTTGAGGGGGTCAGTCAGTCAGGAAGAGGGTCAGCTGGTGTCAGGTGTCAGTCAGAGTGAGGGTGTCAGAGCTGTGAGGGTGTCAGTCTGTTGGTTGGTGTGTGGGTGTCAGAGTGAGAGTGTCAGCCCGTCAGTGTGAGGATCTCAATTGGTGTGGGGGTGTCAGTTAGTCAGAGTAAGGGTGTCAGTTGCTGTAATGGTGTCAGACGGTCAGTGTGAGGGTGCCAGAGTGAGGGCATCAATTGGTGTGAGAGTGTCAGTCCGTATTAGGGTGTCCGTTAGTGTGAAGGTAGCAGTTGGTCGGTGGGAGGGTGTCAGTCACTCAGTGTGAGGGTGCCGGTCAGTGACGGTATCAGCCGGTCAGTGCCCCCCACACCGCCCCCGGCCCAGCCGCTTCTCCCCACAGTCCTGCCGCCCGCCG
>VZRN01003894.1:0-24323 GCA_013397935.1 Dasyornis broadbenti | reverse complement strand
TCGGCGGCCCCGGCGGGCGGAGAGAGCGGCGCCCCTGCAGCCGCAGCGCCCCCTGGTGCCAGGAGGAGCGATAGCCACGGGAGGGAGCCGGTGGGAGAGGCTGGGGGGTTGGGGCAACTACAGCTGTCTGGAAGGAGATTGCAGTGAGGTGGGGACCACTCTCTTCTACAGTGCCTGCGGTGAGAGGGCAAGAGGAAATGGCCTTAGGCTGAGACAGGAGATTCAGATATTAAAAAAAATTCACAGAATATGCTGAGCTGGGAGGGACCCACAGGGATGATCGAGACCAACTCTTAGCCCTGCACAGGACATTCGAACAGTCTCACCCTGTGCTGGAGAGCATTGTCCAAATTCTTCCGGAGCTCTGGCAGCCTTGGGGTCATGACCATTCGCTGAGGAGACTGTTCAGTGCCCAACCGCCCTTTGGGGAAAGGACCTTTCCTTGATAGCCAACCTAACCCTCCTCTGACACAGCTCCACGCTGTGACAAGCACTTTGGTCATGTCTTCAAGGCACCACTGCTGTCAGAGCTGGCATCGGGTTTACAAAGTTTGTCAGTTTTTGGCAATGTTGAAGGCCAAAGACTTGGTGTGGGTTTTTTTTTTTTTTTTTTTTTTTTTTTTTTTTTTGGTGGGTTTTTTTTTTNTTTTTGTGTTTTTGTGAACCAAAACTTTGGTGGGGTTTTTTTTTTTTTTTTTTTTTTTTTTTTTTTGGGTAGGGAGGTTTGTGAGAGGCCATGATCCCGGCTCCCCTCCACCCAACGAGGCAGCAGCTGCATCAGAAGCTTTGAATCCCAGCCAAACTGGGGCTCTTAGCTTAGACCACTGCCTGTTCACAGAGACAGGAGATCCATCCTCGGAGTCATCAGCCCAGAACGTGGGATTGGATTGGGTATGGTGTGACGGTGCTCCTCTGTTTACTTCCGAGGCCTTCGACAGCGAGAGTGGCAATTCCTGGAGAAGATGAACCCCTTCGTTACAATGGAGCAGAGATGAGCGCGTCCGAGAGCTGGTTGGTATTTTCGGCATCCCGAGAGCCGGTTGGAATTTCGGCATCATCCGTCACGGGTGAGCCCTGTGCCCTGTTACGGAACGCCAGGCGTGGGCTGAATCCCTGGCTGTGGTTGTACAGGCGCTGCCGCACGCCCTAAATCCAACTCCTGGTGACAGGGACGCTCCAAAGCCTCTGAACTATTTTCGCCGCGGTGATTCGGGCTCCGGGCGAGCCGGACGGTAGCTCTGCCGGTCGTATCCCGGGAGAGGGCAGCAAGAGCCCGCCGGTGTCGGCCGAAGGTTTTCCGGTGCTGGCATTGGGCAGCCTCACGTGATGGAGCCAATTCTGGAACTCCTTCCAAAGTGATGTGAGTGTCCGCTCAAATTTTGCCCCACATCATCCCTCTTCCATGACTAATGCGTGAAACCCACCGGGAGTGGAACGGAGAATTCTTCGCTCTGCTTTTCCCTGTGGACAAAGCGTGTGATGAACATTTGATCCTTCCTACATTCCTGCAGGAGACCGTGAGAAGCCTTCATCCTCATTCTGAGCAGGATCTGCATCTCTCAACATGCTGCAGCACGGCCAGTATTGGCTGCGCTAGAATATCAAGTCTTGGGGGCTGCAAGTCATGAGATTAAATACATACTTACAGTTCATGAGTTTTCTGACTTTTGAGTCCCTAGAGCACTCTCAGGTCATCTTTCCCAAATTCTCCCCTAAAATATAAAATCTAGCATGAAATCAAAAAGGCAGCAAGACCCACAGCTGATAACTCAGCTGAATGAAGACCTTGGGTTGTCAAGTTGCACTTTTTGTGCCTTGGTGTCACTGGCAACCTGGTCTCTTGCAAACTCACCCCCTTTGAAGCTCCTGCTGTGTCTGCCTTTCAGATGCCAGCTTCCGCAATGGTTTCATTTTCTCAACATGGCAATTTATCCACTGGTTAACTTGGAACTCTGCTCTGCAGAGCCCACAAAGCTGTCACTCATTCTCTGTTATTACTTATAAAGGCCAGTAGTTTGTTCTTTGCCGTTTGATGAAGTGAGTCCAGTGTCTTTAATAACCCCTTTCTGGTTTTTTCCTTCCAACTGAGTAACATAAAACTTGCTTTTCCTGGGATAATCCATAGAGATGGATGTTGGGCAATGAGAATGCAGAAGGAAGCCAGGATCATGCGATTGTGTTGGACCAGGAGAAGAAGTTTATGTTCAGTGTTATATCTGAAGTGACTGCTGTTTATGCACCTAACCTTGTGACAAAGCAAAAACAGTGCCAGGAGCATGTTATGACCTGAAAAAACTGTTTATTCCCCTTTAAAAAATTATGAACTGGCAAAGAGGCCATGAAAGGAAGATGTGGGGATTCCTCTGTCCTGAGTATGAATGTCAGCAGTCAGCAGCCAAAACATCTATGACCCTTGTTCCCTCTGCTGGGACAGGAGGGATTTCCGGATTTAGGAACTTGGTCTTGAAAACTGCTGAGTAAATTCCAATTAGTTTAGTTTACTAAGTACTGGAGTCCACTGGAGGAGTGATCCCTGAGCCAAATTTTTAGCTGGTCTCTGGGAGCTTTAGCCTGTTTAAGGCACCAGTCCTGGAGGCTTCAGAGCTCTTTCAACCCTTGGTAACTTTGGTTGGAGTTAGGGGTCACTCAGTCTCCTGGGAGGAGGCCCTGACTGGTTTCAACTTTTAAAATTAATGGTTTTGAGCTGAAAAGCTGATCTGGGAGATTTTAATTTGAATTTGCTGGTTTTACCTTGAGCTTGAAACTGACTCATGAGCTTGAAACTGAACAAATGGTTTTTGTGCCCTTAGTAATGGATGTTATTCTGTTAGAACCTTCCCTTTGTTGGTCTTGCACGTGCAAGTCAGTCCTTTGTCTTAGGCAACTGTAGCCAATGGACTGAGATCAGGGATGAATCTGGCCAGGGATAATTGAAATGATAAATAAAATAAACCAACTAAAAAAAAACATAAAGCAAAACTTTGAGTTTGGAATAGCTTCTGAGATTCTGAAAGTAATTGAAGTAATCCAGAAGAAAATATGCCATGAAATGTTTTCCATTATAGCACGAGATGGTATGTCTTAAAATTTGATTAAATCCATCTTTTAATGATGAAGGTAATGCAGCTTAAAGTGATGTAGAGATCTTTTTCAATGTAGAATTTACAAATTATTGTAGACTTGACATTCTTATTTATTTATTGATGACTTGCTGTTCCTGTCATGATCTCACAGCAAATAAAAATAATTTCTGATTGCTTTCTAGCTGCCAGTGGTATTGTTTGAAAGAAGTTGTAGTAACAGCTCATTACTGATCTGTTTGTGCCTGCTAGCTTTCTTATCCAGACCCAGTCTCTTGTATATCAACAAGGTGCAGTGGGAGAGACTTGATGTCCTCTCTTGCCTTCTATTTAAGAAAAAGTGCAGTCACTTATGTGACAGTCCTATGTTCATATTTCTCTGTGGGTTTTTCAAGATTTCCCGACAAAGCCAAGATTCAATAGGACAAGGACAGTCCATTCTGGTTGCTTTAAAGAAATGTATTTCCAGCTTCAGTGGCTTCTGAGTGGGATGACTGTGAGCAACAATAAAAGCAGTTCACTGTGGAGAATAGCTGAGCACATTCATGAGCAAGTGGGGCCAGAGGAGTTTATTCCCAGGGCTGTCAGTTTTCCCATCTAGAAGCACATGTGCTCCCCTTGCTGGTTTTACATTCCTATCCCCACACCATCAGTCCTTCCCCATTCCTCTGTAGTTTTTATCCTCTTCATATCTTCCCTGAAGGATGTCCTTACCCACTCCTCAGGGGGAATTTCTATGGAGACCTCATCTATCCTCCACAGGGATCAAATCATAGACTGCTGTGTCTCAACAGGATTCAGCAAAGGCCATCTCAGATTGTGGATATAATTCACCAGGAATGGGGTCAAAAGGAGGGCTGTTTCCTGTTTTCTCCCTTGGAATTCACCCTCAGAGAATTTATGAAAAGGTCTGTTGGTCAAATGAGAGTGTTCTGGATGTTCACAGGAATAATTTACTAACTGGCAGGACTTGTTTGTTTACATCCTCCATATGGATCCCATGCAACAGACTTAATCCTGGGTCTGGATATTTGATTGTGAGTAGCTCTTGGGATATCTGTTGGGATGTTTTTAGTCAATACACAGTCAGCTGTGGGACCTTATGCCAATGATGTTTTAAGGTAAAATAAATAAATGAGTTTTTCCACCCTATCAGTGAGCATCTGTCTAACTCCCAAAGTGTTCAGCTAATGGCCCAGTACAAACAGTTCTGATGTTGCTGAAAACAAGCCCCAGTGTGTTCAAATTGATTCTCAGGCAACAGAAAACCCAGTGGGTCATGCAAGTGCCTTGTTTGAACGGAGCCAGCACAGGGGAAAGCACAGTGAAAGGCTGGCAGGGAAAGAGAGGAAACTACAGCCTGAGACAGTGGATTCATCAGGGCATCTAAGTTAGATATAGCATGGCTGGAAGGTGGCAGTGCCAGGAGACCAGTTTTCACTGCAGGAGCTAGCACAAGTCTCTGCTGCGCTCCTGACACTTAGGTGGGCACCTGTTTGTGTGTGTGTGTGTGTGTGTGTATCTGTGTAGCAGTGCAGGATGTATGGGAGAAGGGCTGCTCTTCACTTTGGGCTTCTAATCGAAGCACATCAAAAAGATGCCTGGAGTTAAGGGGCTAAATCAGGGCTATTTGCTCTTAATCCCTTCTGTAAAATGCAGTTAAAAGCACTTTCTCTGTGTTCCAGTTTGACCAAGCTCCAAGCAGTGTGCAGTGTTCAGTTTGTTCTTCACTGACTGTGTGTATTTTGCACTCTGTAAGTTAAAATCTGGATTTGTGTAGAGTGTGGCACCCACATCATGAGGCTACTGCAAAGCTGGGCATGGGGTGTCAGAGCAGCAGCACATGGTGGTCTGGTCCCAGTTATGTGACATTTGGCTCTACCTGCAGCCTTAAAACTGAGCTGGAAACACAACAGCAAGTGGAGATGGCTGGAAAGGTCTTGCACAAGGCCACAAATGGTCACTGATCAGAAAAATAACACGTGAGGGAATCGTGGATCAGTTTCTGGAGCAGTTACAAATCCTTGCTCACATGGTGCTGGATATGCACCAAGGAGGCTCCTCAGAGACCTGTCCCTCTTGTCTTCTGTCTCTCCAGCAGCTTGTGCAGTTGAATTAATATTTATTGTTGGTGTATGTATGTATTCTTCCTGTAAGTCTGGAAAAGCTAGATCAAGTTCTCCTAGACAAGCAAGGAAAACCAGAGTGGATTTGTAGGGGTGGGAGTTAGCTCAGCGGTGGCACAGCAGAGATCGATGCGGAGGTTTTAGGGGACCACAATTTAACAGTCGGTGCTTTGTTAAAAAATAAAAAAGAAGAGAAGACTTTTTATCTTAGCATGTGTGAGCAGGAAAGTCACATGGGGCACAGGGTGATTAATTGTGCCACTCTGGGAGGCATTGGTGCACTGAGGGAGAGAAGCACACACTGGATAACAAAGGAGACCCAAAAGAACAACCAGAGGTCTAAAACTCTGGAGCTGTGGAGGAAACTGGAGGAACTTGATTTGTTTAATCCAGATGAAGGGTCATCAAAGATGAAGGGTCAGATTTCCTAAAGACAGTCTTCCAGTGGTGAAAGGTAAGAAGCTGAATCTGTTCTCTGACTCTGCTCTAGGAAGGATGGGGAGGTGCTGAACTTCCAGCAAAACACATTTCAAGATGGTTTTTCCAGGTTTTTCCTTATTAGACAGGAGGCTTCACGTGGGAATTTTTGTGGGTTTTTTACCACAGCAGACCCCCTGAATATGGTGTGCATGTGCTGGGTAGTGCATGAGGAGACCGGATCATGTCTTTGAGAGAGGAAAGATTGCTCCTCTGGGATGTGATTCAGTGGCATTGAGGAGCAGGGAATTTGAATGGGTGGAGAGGTAGATCTGCACACAAGGATCTGGCTTGCAGAAATGTCCAGTGCCATCTGCAAATCTCCCATGGACTCAGGGAATTTTCACGTTTACAAAGTAGCAGTGGAACTGACTACACAGAATAAAGCAGAATAAATTCCCAAAGTGACCATTTCTGTGAATGAGACCATCACAGTTTACTGGGTAGATGATCTCAAGGGAATGTTCTAAGGAATTAACCCTTATATTTAAAAAAACCCAATCAGTCCTAAGGAATGAGGAAGAGAGAGGAGATCAGATGATATCCACACCTCTTCCAGGATGGGATACCTGTTGTTTTTGCATACTGCGGGGTATATTAAGTCTGTAAGGCTGATCTAAGAGTATCTGGGCGGAAGAAAGGCAATAAATCCCTGAAATTCTCTGGATTTGATGGAGCAGTATCTATTTTGGGGGCCAGTGGGGGAATGTTCTGCTCCACAGAGGTGAACTGAATGGATTATTTCAGTGAACAGAGAGGCACTTGAATATTTTCGTGATTTCCAACAGTCCAGTTTACCAAGACCTGCTTTCTTAGAGGTGGTTTGTCACTGAAAAAAAACCCAGAGAAATCAGTCAAACATTTACTTTGCTTCTCTGACTCCAACAAACATGGATCAGGGAATTAGGGTGGGAATCTTCAAGAGTTTTCTCTAAAGTTTAGAGAGGATAAAGCCTTGCTGTCTGAACTCTTTGGCTTGGGAATAAATTGTAGTTTCCTTATTCTGCTTGCAAGTTTTTCATCAGGCTCTGGGGCAGGAATACAGTGGGACAATTTTTATTGATCTTGCTCTTGTTTTAGTGAATGCTGAAAAACTGAAGGAACAGTGGAAATCTCCTCTTCTTTCAGGCTAGAAGCTCAACAGGTTTTCAGAGGCTTGGGCTTTGCAACAAAGGGTTTGTGTGGGTTTTTTGACTTTTAAATGTCAACCTCTTTTCTCCTATTTCAGTGTTCTTCATAGTGAAGATAAATTGCGATAATTTCAAATCATCTGAAGTGGTGTTCCAGGTATTCTTTGGCTTTGTTGGAAGAGAGCTAGTGTCCATATCAAATGCATCCAGGAAAAAAATATTAATTTGCTTTTTTTTGTGTGGCAGGGAGGTTAAGGGAGCCACCAGTGCTGCAGCTGCCCCAGGATGAAGAACTTTGATCTTCCTGACTGCTTTTGAATTGCCTGGAAGCCCCAAAGCTCCTGGGTTTTCCACGGAGTGGTGTTGCTTTTGGAATTACACCTGCCTGCTCAGCGCAGGGCTCTGGACCTGAGGAAACACAACAAAAACACCCATGAAAGCACCCAGTTCCTGCTCCCCTTGTTGCCTACTGTTGTTGTACTGGAAAATTAACTGTATCCAACCCCATCTGATGGGGTGCAGGGGGACCTGTGACTGCAGTTCAAGAGAGGAGCAGAGATAAAAGATCCATCCCAGATGGATTCAGTCATTTTAACCCCCCAGTTGCTTTCCTGTTTATAATGAGTTATCGGTTCTTCGACAAGGTGGGGTTCAATGGCAGTCTGGTGGTATTCAGTTCTTCAACAAAAGCATTCTTTCCCTTGCAAAGTTACTTACTCAGTTGTGCCAAATGGGGAATGCAAAACAGAGTTTAAGGATCTAATTAACATTTGCTTCTCCTTTCAACAGATCAGTCTTTACACTCATAAACTCAGTGATAAAACTATTTTCGGTTACTTTCTACTTGTCTGAGAATCTTCCAGCCTCCACAGAATCTCAATTTCCAGGTTAGGAAAACAAATATATAGAAAGAAAAGCTAGAAATAATATCCTGCTGCTTTTATAAAAGGACAAATGTCATTTTCGTGTGCATTTATATTAATTTTTAGCCCAGCAGTGATTACTGTATGTGCTAGAAATACCTGTTAACATTAAAGCTCCTTCACAAATCTTTTGTTCTGACATATGTAGAGTGGGCACAGTTTAAAAATACATATATTTTGTCCTGACTTGGCTTATTCCCATATAGGAATAGGTAACATAAGGTACCATTATGACAATATGACTGTGTCTAAGTAAAGTAATATTATCTTTACCACCAGAGACTGGCATAATTAAAGCAGTGTTGGAAAATTATAGATCAATGTTATTGCTTTGGACATTAACCAAGGAATGTTACAATTTCTTTTAAAAAGTGTTTCTTCTCAGAAGTCAGGACTACAGGATTTGATTCAGAGTTCTTAATTCTGGAAAGCATTTTGAGGTTTGCTAAAGGTGCCATTTTTAGTCATAAAAATAACAAAATGAAAAATACAGAAGTGTATTTATAGTAAGAATAATGAAGATTTATAGGGTAACGATAGTTGCAGTGCTCCTGGCCTAGGAACCCTATATTGAGCAGAGTGATTGAATGTTTGGCTTTTTAAAAGAGAGAGAGATAACAAACAAACAAACAAACAAACAAACAAACAACAACAAACCAAAAAAACCCCACCAAAAAACAAAACAAAAAAGCCCCCAAAACAGATGAAAAATGAAAACCAAACCTTTTCTCTGGTGAAAAGCCAAACCTGTGTTTTGAAAATTAAATGGTTTTTTGGGGTTAAGCTGTGAAAAAATGGACTTGATCTTTGCAACAGCTTGGATTTATTATTGGAACCAGCTGGCTGTGCCATAGAGGAGAGGAATTTTCTGGTAATTAGAGCAGGAACTAGGAGTCAGAAGCAGTAGGGTCTGCTTCTGGCTTGGGCACTAGCACGCGATGGAGCCTTGGGAAACGCTGCCTTGTTTGTACCTTGGCTTTCCCCGCCATAAAAAGGGGCTAAGGAAAGAATTCCACCTCACAAAGTGCACACACTAATTAAAGAACATTGCCACAGCACCTTGCATTCATTACTGCTGGAGGAGGGATTTTCACAAGGACGTGCTTTAACTACTTTTTAAAAACCCTGCCCTAAACATTTACAAACCTGATTGCCCAGATTCCTAAATCCATGTGTGGCCATCTAATTGGAAAGGGTCTGATTTCCAGGGGCCTGTCTGCTGGTGAAAAGAACGTGATGGGGAGTGTTTTCTCCTTGGACTATGAAAACAGAAGGATCAGGGGACTCCCTCCTGCTGGGATCCTGCCATCTCGCCTGGCCCATTGCACAGACTTTCCCTGCTCCCAGCAGTGTGGTGTGACCCCTGCAGCGTACATCGCGGCTCTCCAGAGGCAGGTGGGGAATGATCAGCCCAGGTCATTCATGCAATGGATGGTCTCTGGAGGGTGCAGACAAGTCCTGCTGGAGCAGCTCCCTCAGCAAAGCAGCAAAGGCAATCTGCACATTCTCGCTGCAGTTACCCCAGTATCCCTGAGGCCCCAAATCAAACTTGGCTCATCTCTCCTGGTTGTTCAATTCCTAAATCACTGTCTGTCAGCTTTAAAGCTGCTCAGCCACCCCTTCCTCCAGGCGATGCCATGGTTGGTGAGTGAAAGGAATGGCTTTGGACACCATCCCTCCCTCCCCAGAGCAGAGGAAACGCGCACTGACAAGACAGGAAATTCTCCTGAACCACAAAGACCTGGAGCTTGTCTCTCACCTTCCCGTGGGCCTTACCCAACTTTCAGCCTTGGTCTTTAAAGGTTATTAATAGCACTGGTTGCATTAACAGTTTTATGTTTTTCTTCTTCTGTCAACCAAGTTATTCAATTGAGTCTTTCTGGTTGTTTTTATTCAAAGTATCAGAAACGGACCCAAGAATGTGGCGGTCCTGCAGGACAACGATCCCTTGGTACTAATGGGCAGCCAAGTGGGATTTGTCTGTGTGGGAGACTCTCAGTCAGCAGTGGACAGGCTCTCAAGTCTCCAGTGAAAAACAAATAGCTCCAAACTGGGGCAGGATTGGGTTTCACAAGTATTTCTTTGCAGCAGCAGTGTATTTCCAGAACCCAGCCATGTTCTCCCTGCTATGGCTGATTGTTCCAGAACCCAGTCACCTTCTCCTTTCTGTGACTGATCCCTTCTGCACCACCACTGTTCCCCTCTCTCATCCTGTTGTACTAATTGCATGGCTGTGTGATGGCCTAGATTTTGGAATTATCACAATTGCAAAAGAAAACCAGGACAAAATCCCCCTTTGCTTTTGTTTTTCAACCCGTTAGGGTATTTTTATTTCAGGTCACTTCCCTAATCGGTATTTCAACTGCAGAGAAAAAGTTGTGGAGACAGTGAGAAGGTGCCAAGGAGTGGAAATACAGGAGTTTGTGCGACTCGAGGCCAAGCCAGACCGAAAGGAGGCTGTTGTGCTCCTCTTTGAGTCATGAGGACGTCAAAGTGAGTCTTGGCTGCGAGGCACATGTGTGGGGTTGGGTGTTTGTGTCTAAAGAGACAGTTTGTGTCTTTGGTGTTTGGTCACTGGGTAGAAAGTGCTGGTATTTGTTGGGTATAAAAGCTCTGCCATGGCCAGCAAGCTCCCAGGCTGGCTCTGAGTTTGCAGTGGAAAAAAGGTGATGTAGGGATTGGGAAGTGCTAGGTTCCCTACATTTCAGGAGTGTGACTGTCTAAGTCCTGCAAGTTCAAAAATTAGTGTGTGACTTTTCATTCTTTAAATGGCACCTCTCTGTGTTCTAATTTAGGAAAGGAACCTTTCCTAGAGGAAAGGTCATTATTCAGGGTGGAATATCGGATATATCTGATGATACAACAGGTGACAATGTTTTGGTGGCTACTGGGGACCTTATAAATTATTCTCATAAAACCTCTGCAGCACAAGGATTCAGACCCAGGGAAGAGAAGTTCTAGTTTTAAAAGTGCTAAGCCCTTCCTGCAAACTAATGATTCCATCTTCTCCTGCTTCCTGCTGGAGTTGCTGGTGCTTGGTGCCTGCCAGAAGGGATCTGGAGCTGGCACACATCCAAGCTATTCTGCTGCCTTTGGAGAAAGGTGTTATTTTGCCTAGCAAGGCACGGGAAGGAGCGTTGGGAAACATCCACGCAGCCAAGTAATGCGCAGGATGGGGACCATTCTATCCTCCATGACATCTGCATGATCCTCACAAGGAGTTAAACAAGGTGGAGTGAGTAGCTAGTGGGCTGGTTCTCTCTTGAAAAGGTTTTTTTCACAGGAAGAAGGCACTGAGACGATTAAAAGTTCAACTTTGTTTATCCCAGATTTATTCTGGAGTGTAATACATATTGTAAACAACTTTCTTCATAGGAAAGTATGTGCATGAAGCCTGGTCTGATTTATTTTCTCTGTTGTTCAGATTTAGCCCAAACTGGTATGAGTTCCTAGTTTTCCATAAATGTTAATATTTTTAAAAACAAGCCTAACATGTAATTTCACTTACTGTAGGCTTTGTGTTTGTCACACAGAACAACACCCACAGCTGAGCATGAGCTCTGAATGGCCACCCTGAACACAAAGTGCTCTGGTTTCCAGTGCAGAGTCAGGGTATTCCTGAAGGATGTAAACAAACCTGGGGCTGCTCTCTTGGTCTGGAACGCCCGATTCCCTCGATGGGTTGCCTGGGCTGTGCTCTGACTTTGCTCACCCTCTCTCTGTGGGGGGTCATAGCACTGCAGGAAGGAGAGCTCAGAGACATTCTTTCCTTACGATCAGGCTGGATCCCTCTTTTTGTTGATTCCTTAATGCCTGAGAGAGCAGCTGCACCTCCCTCCTGGGACCAAACTCAACCCATAACAAGGCTTCTTTTGCCCTGATGTCACTGCAGACCTTTGGTTCACTCTCAACTGCTGTGTCAACCGGAGAGCCCTGGAGCCTGCCCTGGCCTGGCAGCCGTGCTGCCAGAGTCACTGGGAATGACTGGGAAGTCACTGGAAATGAACTGGCGGCACCAAAGCCCTGGCATGTGATCCATACAGGTCAGATTTTGGATCCATCTGTTGGTTGCTTATCCCCAGTTAAGTGTTGATAGCAGTTAAGGTCCCACCCAATGTGACAAGGCTTAGAACTGTAAATATTCCTGGAATACATGTAACAGCAGCCAGCCTTCTCATTTGGAGTGTGGGCAAAGCAGTGCTCCCCAATTATGGATTACTGCACAAATACTGCGTGTGTTTGCTCAGTGAGTTGGAGATGTTGGATGTCAACTTCAGTGCCTCAAGACATTCCCAAATCTCCAAAACAGGCTGTTCTCAGAGCTAAACCTCTAAATTAGAAGAGTTTAGTTGTGGAGGTGAAGGGATCCCCTTTGGACTGGTGAGCAGATGAGAGGGAAACAAGACTCTCGAGTTCCCTTGAGATCCGTGATATGACCATTTGAGTTTTTCCACAGAGCTACATTTTCTCTGTTGCTGTTTAACTAATTTCTTTGCTGGTAACTGCAGCAATGAAGGGAAGACCTAAGAGCACCAGAGAAGCTTTGGAGCAGAGTGAAAAAGACAATGTTGTGTGGTCTCCTGATTTCTACCTCAGCCTTGTCCTACACTCCTACATGTGGAAGGAGAGCTGGATCTTGTCACAGACTCTGAACAGGGCTGGCAGCCGAGCACACGACCTCATCCCACCCGGAAGTGCCTCTAAGTGACAACAGTGATGCCACAGTTCAGGGCAGAACAGGTCCTGTGTGATCTGTATTGAATACCCACCTCTTGAGCAGATCCTCATTCTGGGGCTTTTCCAACATCTTGCACCATCTTTGAATTCAGGTCTTGGCTCTCTTTGGTCCATGTGGAATCTCAAGACCTTATTCAACTCTAAGCATGTCACCTTGGCTCTATCTGAAACTGGTATTGGGGAGTTTTGGGATACAACTGGACAGCAGGAACTCAGCTGGCTGCATGGAAAAGAAACCCTTTTCTGTGTACTGCATCAGGCCTTGTGCGGCCAGCAAGATCCACCTGTGGAAGGGGATGTGGCATCCCTCTGAGATGCCATGGGCAGGTGGTTCCTGCCAGGAGCAGGATGCTGGGTTTGCCAGGCCTTGGGGCAGCCACGCTGGTGTTCCCCAGCCTGGATGGTGGGTGAGACCTCTTGTGTGAGCTCAGCACTGCTTTTAGCAGCTGGATCAAGGGAGAAAGGAGGAACAGCCTCCCGAGCAGCTGGGTGGACAGAGCAGCCTGTTTGGTATGGAAGGGCCTTGTCCTCTGGCTCAGGAGGGCGTGGAGGGTTTGGAGGGGAGCTCTTCTGGCAAGCAGTGAACTTTGTTCAAATAAACAAAAGGCTGAAACCAGCCCATCCTCAGCTCCCTTTAGAAACCCTGCAGCAATGTTGTCAGTGACTGTAGGTCCTTGTTGGGAATCCCATGGATATTCACTGACAGCAGGGAAACACATGGCAGTACACAGCAGCTCAGAGAGGGCCCTCTGTTCACTGAAATCACTGGAATATCTGTCCTGCCCATGCCAATGGCAACACGGCAGGGTGAGCAGATCTGCCCTGTGCTCCTGATTTGGCTGTGGCCAGGTTCTGTGGCCTCCAGCAAGTTCCCCTCTGCACTGTAGATCCTTCTGTGTGTGGTGAGGTCAGGGATAGGCAGCTGCTTTCCTGGGGATTTGTGGCCAGGATTTTAAACTTTGCAAGATGCAGCTGGAAGAGACTGTGTTCAGAACAGGTTCATGTTCAGTATTGGTCCAATTATTTACATCATCAAAGATGAGCAGGGGCTGAGAAGTTCCTCCAAAAACTCAGTTTCTTATAAGACCTTTTCTTTTTGCCACCAGTGAAAATGAGAAATGATGCAAAGAGATAAAGAGGCTGGGTATGATCAAGGTGACACTGGACCAGGCTTGGCCTCTCTCTCATTAAATGCTTTTCTTTCATTTTGCTGCATTGTGAGTTCAGCTTTTTGGCTCCGTGTCGTGGAGAAATTAACTCTATCCCAGCTGAAAGCAGGACATTGTTACAAGGTGACTGGTGTTTCAGGCACAGTGATGGCTGTGTGAGGTGGCTGGGGCTAAGAAGAGCGGGACTGAAGAATTGAGTGTGCCTCCAGTGTGTGAGAGGAGCAGGGAATTCAGTATGGAGTGAAAGGAGTCAGGTCAGGCTGTGCTGTGTCAGGTGCTCCCTTCCTGCTCCTTTCTGCACATTGCTGTCAAGTTTCATGGCATGTAGATAGGAAATAAATACTTGTTTCCTTGGATTCATGGACTTCCTTGCTTTCAGAGAAATTAAATTGAGGCGGGAGGAGGGAATAACTGTCAGAGTCTTGAACTTAAGGGCACGATGTTGTGTTTTTCCCCCTGTGAATATGGGGATCTTTCAGATCTGCCCATGTACAAAGCAGCCAGTTGATTGTCCTGTGGTAAGAATGAACCTACTAAGCAAAGCCTAAACCTATAAAATCCTGGGAAGTAATTTTCAGCAGGATTTCACAAAGCAACCATATAATTCCTGTTACACCTGAACACTACAGACCAGTGCAGGAAGTGAAAAGATTTTCTAGCCATGCTCTGAAATTTTCTTTTTTGTTTAGGGGCCTCCCAGGGACACAGCAAAGCATTTTTCATGGAGCTGTGAATTTGCATGTCTGTTGAAATTTCCTGTGGATGGGGCATCTAGAAGGGAATGAATCTTGGACAGGTGCTCATGTGAAAATATACAGACCCGCACATGGGCTCCACAAACACAACAAGCTGGATACAGCTCTTTCTCAAAACAGACTTCTTTCTTCTGTTTCTTATTTTATGCCTTCTTGAAGCTTTTCCAGCATTCCTCATTGGAATTTATAATCTGTCAATTTTATAATTTATAATGGCTTCTAGTCCTAGACTCAGTGCAACTCACGTCCCTTCTGATGAAGTTGCAGCAAATTGTTCCCATCTGATCCCATTCCTGCTAATCCCGAGAAGTTACAATCGAGTCAATAGCTCACGTGTGTAGTTAACACGTCAGGAAGCACCGAAAGAGAAGTGTATGAGGGCAAGGAGAGGTGACCAGACCATTTAATGTGATTGAAAATCAAGCTAGGAATATTCAGTGGGAATTATCTCATGGAAGTGACTGTACCTGATTCACTGTAGCATATTTATTTCATCTTCTGAGTCTTCTCACTCCTGAAAGCGACCATTTCATAGTTGTGGGAAAGCCTGGTGGCTCCCTTCATTTGAACAGTGCTGGTCACAGCAATCCATCATTCAAAGCCATGGTGCTAGTGCAGCAGGAACTGTACCTGGAGCTGTGGAATGTCAAATAGCTGCAGCTTTTCTGCAGAGAAAGAAAATATGTTCTCTCAGGCTCTGAAAAACATCCTAAGAAACCCTGTGATACTGTGAAACTTGCCAGAAGGTCTCCAGATTGATATTTATCAGTTTATATGAAACCAGTTCTCCTTTGGTCCATAAGGTTTGAAATCCCTAGACCTCAAAGAAGGCAAGGGAAGTCTAAGGAAATGGTTCTGCAGCAAATCCTTCTCTTCTCTGTCTTGTGTAGGTTTGTATTGATGAGACGTGAACAACTTAAGTGCTTCCAAAAGGCTGGATATCAGGAAAAGGTTCTTGCGCAGAGGGCAGGTGGGCACTGAAAAGGCTCTCCAGGGAATGGTCACGGCCCCAAGGCTGCCACAGCTCCAGAAGCATTTGGACAATGCTCTCAGGCTCAGGGTGGGGTTGTTGGGGTGTCTGTACAGGGCCAAGGTTTGGACTCCGTGATCCCTGGGGGTCCCTTCTGAGTTGGCACAATCTATGGTTCTGTGAAACCCTGCAGCACTTAAACCCTTTAGAAACCCCACACAGACCTTCCCTAAACTCTTCTCATAAAAGACTGCCCTAGAAACAGTCCATCCTCGCTCTCCCACCGCACAGACTTCTCATTAAAGAGGAATGAGAACTTTCTTAACTTGCCTTGGCCAGGAAACACCATAGATCTGTCACTTCAAGGAAGTAACTCTTTCTTTACTCTTTCCAAAAGCAAGACAGGCCTACAAAGCCTAGAATATACTTTTTCCTTTGGATTCCCCACTATCTTGATAATCCCAGTGACTGGTTAGAAACCTTTGCAGTGCGATATCTGGGAGCAGAGTAATCACTCCAGTACAAACCATGTTTTAAAATCTCTTGGTTCTGGTTTGCCTTGGAAGGTTATAAATACTGTTCCCAGCACATATATTCTCCATGTCTGAGAGCTAATGAGGCCAACAGCTGCACTGGGGCTGTCCACCAGGAAACCCTAAGCCATGTGAAAAAGATTTTACAAAGCCCAGGCACTCTGATATAAGAGGTTGAATGTGTGTCTAAAATGCAGGGGTTTTCCCGCATTTAATATATACCTTCAAATGAAACAGTCCTTTACTGACCCTCTTTGACATCTGTAGTTGTCAGGACAAGACCAGCACAGACCGTCATGTCTGTGACACTAGTGCAAATCCAGCTGTTTTCAATAAAATGAACTATATTTACAGAAGGAAGAGACCATAAAGTGTCAAAAACTTCTCTCTGATAAAAGTGAGCGTGTTTGTAAAGATCCATCTGAAATGTACCACATGAAGACAAGTATTTTCTAATACACTCTGACTCTCTGAGCATCTTCAAGTCCAAAGCACCAGTGAATCCACTTTAACTGGCCACCTAATCTGGGTTTATGGCTGCTTTGGACTACCAGAAAAAGAAAAGGTGTCCTGGCTCCCGCTGATGCACCTGATCTAGAGTATCCCAGAATTTATAAACAGGATCTCAGAACTATTTGAAGAATCAAATAACTTTGTCCATAAATTTGGATCAACACAATCTGTAATTCATTTCAGATGTGACATAAACAGGAGACTTAACTGTGTGTCAAACCTAAGTTAGTCAGGATAAGTGTACAAAGGATATTGCAGTTCAGGGAATCATAGAATGCCCTGAGCCGGATGGACCCAACTCCTGGCCCTGCACAGGACTGCTGCAAAAAATATTACCATGTGCCTGAGAGCATTGGCCAAACACTTCTCTGTTGTGAGAAGCTGGGTGAGTGTGCAAAACTGAACATTCTGCATGGAAATCTGCTTCTCAACCCTCCTTTGGCAGGATCACAAGGCCTTTCCTGCAAGACGTTTTCCCATCAGTGCTCATCAGACCACAAACTTCCACTAGGGTTACAAATGGCCCACTGAAACCAAAGCAAAACGCAGTTGCACCTCACTGTACACAACAGCAAAAACTCTCATGTTATCAGGTGGATCTCAAAGCCACACCTAATTCTCGTTTAGAAAAGCCCCTCTGACTCTGCCTGCACTTCTGGAACCCCTGAGAGCAACAGCAGTTCCTTTTAAAGGAGGTCCTGAATCCTTAAATTCCTGATCTGGGGCGGTGGGAACAGTTCTTTTTGCCTGACTCATGTTGACTTAAACCAAAGTGACTTTTAGTTCATGCAAAGTCAAGCCCAAGTTGTGAACAGGATCTTTCTATTCATGTTCCCAGTAAGGCTGTGTCTTCTTAAAGAGAAAAGCAAATAAACTGAGTCAGCTGAACACAGCAAATAATTCTGTCTCTTGTTTTGGGCTAAAAAATTCCCAGTTGCTTAAGTTAAAATTGCTGTGACTTAGAGAAATGTGTCCCAAGGCCCCTCTGTTGTTTGTCTGTCTGTCTATCATTAATCACTGGAAGAGCCTTTCCCTAAGAAATGCCATTGGTCAGTTTGCTTTTGCTAGCTCCAGGCTGGGTGCTGACCTGGTTCCTGTGCTTGTATCTGGCATGAGTCTGGTGAAGGAAGAGGAGTGACTTGGGACTTAGAGCTGTGTGAATGAGAGCAGAGGCAATGATCTGAAGCTTTCTCAGATCTTTAGCATCTGGAGAACATCACAGATTTACTAAAACACCCAAACATCCAGCAATAACTGCTTTGATATCCTAGTCGTGACATTCTTTCTAGCAGGGAGACAGGGTAAGGGTGGGAAAAGAACAAAAGCAGTGGGGGGAAGAGAAGCAATGAGCAATGTGGATTTCATATGCTCACTGAAACGGGCAGGATACACTGTTCATGCTGGGTTTTCCCTGCTCCTGGCCTTTTGGATTCAGCGGAATTACTCCTCCTTTACACCCATTTGAGTGGAACAGGTTTACCCCCTTTTTCTTCAGCAAAACATTTGTTACTTGGAAAGAAAAACATAGGAATCTTAAAATTTGACACACAGTGAGCAGAAATTCTCAGTAATGCAAGAATTTTTGTTTCTTCAGTTTGTAAATAAAGAAGGAGCCCTTGGAGGGAGTCCATGGATTAATCCACAGGGATGGCAGAGGGACAGTTCCTGTTGTGATGGAACAGGATTCATCCTGCCACAGGCACAGCAACTCCATGTATATCCCATAGGAACTTGGAGGAGCAGGAGCTTGAGAGGTTGAGCTTTGGGAATGCTGACAGCAGCTTCGCCTGAGCTGAGCTCAGGGCCCTCAGGCAGAGCAGGACCTTGGATTGAGATCCAGTGCTGACCTGGAGGTAGCTGGTAGTCTGCACTGCAGACAAATGCTAAGAGTTATTTCCAAAATCAGGAAATTTTGTGTCAAGAAAAAGACTGCCAACAGGGAATCAAGGTCAGATGGTCAACTGGTGTAAACTGGTGTGGCCCTCCTGGATCCTACCTCTGATCCATGTTTTTCAGCTCTCTCCAGACCTCAGGTTCCTGTAGTGCTCGCTAAGAAACTCGAGATTCCCTGATAATGGATAATTTTGCCCTCTCTTCCTCCTGAAACACACTAGCACTGTTTTGAAATGGTGATTTAGCCCCAGAAGTGCCACAGAACTCCCTGACTCTGGAGGATACAGAGCAGCTTCCCTCTGGGGAAGGGGGAGGAACCATGTGCACATCCACACATGCTGCTCACTGAGCACTATTAAACTCACTGAGTCTATTAAACTCAGCATGAACTCCGGGCCCAGCCACAATCCAGCATATTTATGGAGTGAATGTTTTCCTGTAAATGATGTGGAAGGATGATACAACCACTGTAGAGCCCTGACCCTCCCTCACATCCACTCACCTTTCATACTCACACTTTTATGACTATTTCACTTATCTGGGACTGGAAGAGCAGGGACAGATCCTGTCTGCCTCTCCATTCTGCAAGGAAAGGGCAGGAGAAAGGCTTTCATCCTCCTTCCCATGCCCTGGGGAAAGTCCAAATCCTGCCAAGAGAATACCAGCTTTTCCACTACAGCTAAACCAGTAGCTGCACTGTCCAACCAGAATGTTTCAGGGGACACACAGAGAGCCCTAGCAATTGTTAGCCAGAGCCAGGAACATTTCTGTGGCTTCTGAAGTTCTGAGTGCCGAGTGACCAACAGCTGCCCAGGCAGCAAAAGCCCTTTTGCCTTTATGTCATTGCAACAGAGCCCAGCCCCACAGTTTTCATCTCCCCCATCTCATTTTGTGAGGTCAGGCCAGCCACCTTGTGCTCAACTTTGTAAAAATCTGAAAAGCCTCAAAAAAGCGCCTTTTTAAACAAAGCTTCTTGACCTTGCAGACTTGTCTCTCTCTGCCAGGAAGGTCATCAACTTCCAGTGTAATACACCAGGGAGAACATTGTGAAATGACTGTGCATGAAGAGGCATTGGAGTAAAGGTGATTTGCCTGGCCAAGAAATGGAACCAGCTACAGTTTTCCTTTTACCTGACTCATGGCCGTATTGCAGGGATCAGACTGGAAAAAACCCAAGGGACTATTATTCATCTAAAGTCTGCATTCAAACCCATCTTGTGCACCTCTGTTGCCAGATGACATAATGCTTCTGAGGGGGAAACAATTTAAAATATAGAGATGCAAATTATTGGTTCAAATTACTTCTTTAAAACAGCAAAAATAACAGACTGAGCTTTGGAAAACTGATTTGAAAATGGCTATTATTTCATATCTGGAGTCAAATGGCCCAAACTGTAAAAGTTTGAGTAGTCTGTCAGTGGTTACTTTACAGTGATGGGGATTTTAAAAGACAGTGTGGCAAAAGCTATACTGAAAATAGAGTTTCTGAATTTAAAGTGGTTTAAGCAGGTTTGTAACAGTAACACTGTTGTATATAAAATGGCATGAAAAAATGCTAGATTTGTAAAAATTTTTCACTCGTAATAATAAAACTGTCACCTCTAAACATATTGAGGGGGTTTCTACAACCACACAAGTTTCTGGGGAAGTCAGCCAGGTGAATTGTGCAGGAGGAGAGTCCTCCCTGGAGTAGAGTCAAACTCAGTTTGTGTGAGTTTGATCTGTCTGAAGGCAATGATGGCGCCAACCACAGACGATTTCCTTATCAATGTGTGTAAAATCCCATCATTCCTATAACAAGGTTCTTTATAAAGCTTGGGACTTTTCTTAAACATTTGTGAGGTGAAACTTCTAAAATATCTGTTAGTAAGGAAACAAATGAAAAAAAAAGACCAACCTGATCGATGTCTGTCTGTAACCACAACAAGAATTAAGAACAGGCAAGTGAAAGTCTCACATTTAAAATTTCCCAAATAATTTTTAATGTTTGTAACTTAGTTTGTGCAGCCCTTTGGAGGATGATAGTGCTTGTTAATCAGCAGGTTCGCAGCTGATTTCAGAGGTGTCCGTGTTACACTCCAAGGTTAACAACCCCTTCGACTGGGAGAAGTCCCCATCACTCCAAAGGTGCCAACCCTTTGTTACAGGGGGGCTGAAAGCTGATCAAGAATTCCTGTGCTGAGATTTCCGTGTACAGGAAAGGCTGGTAGAGCAGTGCCTGGCTGAGCTGGGGACCCCACTGACCTGCTCATCTCTCCTGGTCTCTGAAATCTACCTCTCTTCTCTATCCTCAGGGTTAAGTTGGGCTGCAGGAGGACCAGATGACCCGAGGGTCCTTCCAACTAATCTTATTCATTGGTTCCATGTAATGAACAGGAATTGTTCCAAAACCTGAATGGGAAAGGTGTGTGCAGGCTCCTGCTGGAATTGCAAACCCCTAATGAGAGCTACACACCAGTCCCATGAGGCCACCCACCCCTCAAGGTCTTCCCAGGCTGGCAGAACTCAGGGACCTGTTGCTGCCTGTTGAGGCTCCTGAGATGTAATTAGAGAAGAACTATGTCAGAGCTGTTTTGTGTGAGTCCTGGATTTTAGGGCTGAGAGCTTAGGTGATGCCAGAGTTACTTGGAGGGATGGGATGCAGAGGAGAATGCCCTCTTGCACCCTTTTAGATAGAGCTGTGTAGACACAGACACTAGAGGAAGCTCCTGGTCCTTGTGGCAGAGCAGCAGCTTCTTCAGGAGGTGGCAGATCCCAGTGTCCATAAAATGGGATGAGAAAATGCAGCCTTTGTAGGCAGAACCAATAATGTTATTTCATAGACCGTAGCTAGAGATCTCCTTTAGTCCCTTCTCTTTCCCAAGCCATGTTACCTCCAGCACATCCTGCTGTGCCTCACCTGCTCAGGTGTTGAGGACCAAACCCTGCCTGAGACACAAAGTGGTCACAGACACTCCTATGAGCACAGAGCACAGCTGGGCTCCAGAGGAGTCCTGTGGCACTGGCAGCCTCCTTAAACGAGCCTGCTCAAGTCCACCTTAAACATTCTCTCCCTCCCTGCAGTTTTCCTTTGGGATAATTAAGCATTCAGTAAGTGAAGAAGTGGAAAAACCTGAGGAAGCATCTGTTACACAGGTGGGTGCAGCTGTTTCCTCCCAGGGCCTGTTCTCCTGCAGTTCTGTGCAAGCCTTGGCACAAATGCCTCTGGCCATGATAGTGACTCACACTTGTATCTAAACATCCAAATTGTGCAGTTGTTAAGGGTCGCAGGGGATCACCTGTTCTCATACTGCAGTCTTGTTGCACGGATGTCCTTGGAAAAGTGTTGAGTTTCTCACTGCTCACCTGTTCTGCCATGAGAAGCCCATGCTTTGATAGCTGGGGTTTGATGTCTTTCCCTTGGGTGCTCTGGGCTGTAATTCTGGTACTTCAGACCTGACTTTTGCATCCTGCCAAGATCAGGCTCCTGAGTGGCATTTATTTCTCTCCTAGAAGAGAATGTGCTTTTCTGGCCAGCTCTATCAGGGCACCAGCTCTTTCCGAACTTATGATGTCAAGACTGTTTTTATATATTCATTATATTTACAAAGACATCAGCAGCCACCTCACCTATCCGAAGTGTCACATCCCTTGATAGACTTCAATGTCACAATAAATCCTCACATACAATAGCTCTTCCCAGAACTAATATAACTGTGGATTTCACAAGTCACCCCTGCAACCAGGGACAAAATTTGCCCCCTGCCTGACATCCTTTATGCTGTGGGCACAGCAGTGTGGTCTCAGGGCTGTGTATCTGGTAAGCCAGGCAGAGGGAATCCCAGGTATGCTCGAGGCAGCAGGTGTTTCCCTGCAGTCAGCATTGCATCCCAGGGCTGCGCTGGAGTGAGGAGGCGGATGTTTTCCTGCCCTTTCCATCCGTAGGGATGAAAAGCCTTTGCACCCAGGTTGGAATTAGGGTGAAGCACTGAGCTTTTGCTGAGCTCTGGTGCTGCATTTCTGTGACATTTTCTTTGGACAATTTACAGCCACTAATATGGTGCCACAGCTGATGCATTTGGACAATAGAGCCAGGGATCTCAATGCTGCTCAGGAGCTCCAGCCCTTCTCCTCTTATTACAGGGAGCCTAGAGAGATTAGGCTACAAAAGGAGATGCCTTAATTAATTGTCTATTGATTAGACAGCATGAATCTGACCCTAAATGCCCCTCTAGATATGCTGGATTAGCACTGAACTTGAACTCAAACGCGGGTGTGGAAGAGCCCTTCTCAGCTGTTAATTCATGCAATGTTGAGCACAAAAATATCCGGGGCTGTTTATCTGTCTTGCCCCAAGGCACATGGACAGGCAGAACTCCTTCCCAGGTTTGCAGCAAACACAGAGCCTTGAGAGACATTGGCGGGTTTTGTTCTGTTACGAGTAATAAACCACAGACGGAGAAACCAACAGTGGCACTTGATTCCCACAGCCTTGTACCAGCAGGGCAGAAGTGAAAGGGTCCAGCCCAACTTAAGAATTGCTTTGTATCCTCCAACTGGAAGAAAAAGTAGGGAAAGGGCTCCTCCATGGCCCTTGACCTGGCACTTGTGACCAGCCTGAGTGTGGGAGCAGGATGCATCAAGCAGGCAGCAGTGGTAGGGTAATGACCAAGGAAATGGAACCCCTGTGTTTCCAACCGTCGAGCTGGATGGATCTCACCATCTCTACTGGGCCAAGTTCATGTTTGGTGTCATCAGGTTAAAAGAGTTTGGTATCATCAAGTTGGAGGAGTCCCAAATGGGAGAGAGTGCCTGTCATCCAAACGAGAGGTAACTTTTGACAGGAGTGACCAGCTGTGAGAACAAACCTGCTGCAAAGCTCCAGAGGCCACCAGCACGTCCTAGGGGTGACCAAGCATCTTTGGGTCAGGGTACAGCTCTGCAGTCACTGAGGACTGGGTCAGCACAATTCCCTGTACCATGCTGCTTGTAGCAGCTTTTTATTTTGGCTTCTGCAGGCAGAGTGCCATGGGAAGAGAACTGGCTGAGCCAAAAAAAAATGTGTGTGTGCTTGCCCTCATTTTATTCTTTGGCCTGATATGATTTTTAGCAATTATTTAAATGTCTGCCTTTTTAATGACTATAAATCCAGGGAAGCTGCAGGTTGGGCACAGCAATTGAACCCAGAAGAAAGTAACAAGGTGTATTAAACACCCACTATTCTTTGCTTGGGGGAGATTTAAGCAGGGTTGACATCTTTATCCCTTCACTTGAGGCAGTTCAGGCAAAGTGAAGAGATAAAAGTTGGTGCTAACTTGGGTGTTTCCTGCCCTTGATCGTTCAGGGTCACTCAACCATCATGTTCTTCTTTTACCTCTTGGCATGTCCAGTGGGGTTAGCAGCTCAGCTCTAGCATGAGGGGTAGTTTTGGTTGTCCCACTGCCCTAAGAAAATCTTGGACCATGAGTAGAGTGAGCTCCCAAAATCTAGGGATCTCCAGCTGATCCTGGAGATTCACAGCACACATTCTTCACATCCTGCTCCTATAATCCAAGAGGTGGCTTGAAGGATGAATAGGACTGAACTCGGTAGGTTTTACTGCCCTGGGAAGGTGGAAACATTCAGGTGGATGATGATGAACAGCTTGGAGAGGATGTTTTATAATTGAATTATTCTTTACTTTTGTTGAAAGTTGAAAACTTATTCAGCCATCATAATGCTGGTTTAGTGTTGAATATTCCCCACAGAGCTCCTGACAGGTGAGTCAGAATGATGCATTGGGATTTTGGCTGAACAGTTCATCCGAGGTCAAGCAGCTGGTTTATGCTAAAGCAGAATCTGGAAGATCACAGTTCAAGGTGCAGCTGCTTCTTCTTATAGAATCAGAGAATCATGGACTGGTTTAGGTTGGAAGGGAACTTAAAGTTCATCCAGTCCCACTCCCTGCCATGGACAGGGACACCTTCCACTATCCCAGGCTGCTCTAAGCCCCGTCTAGCTTGGACACTCCCAGGAATGGGGCAACCAGAGCTTCTCTG
>VZRN01003893.1:4557876-4573820 GCA_013397935.1 Dasyornis broadbenti | reverse complement strand
AAGAGAAGAGAAGAGAAGAGAAGAGAAGAGAAGAGAAGAGAAGAGAAGAGAAGAGAAGAGAAGAGAAGAGAAGAGAAGAGAAGAGAAGAGAGAAGAGAAGAGAAGAGAAGAGAAGAGAAGAGAAGAGAAGAGAAGAGAAGAGAAGAGAAGAGAAGAGAAGAGAAGAGAAGAGAAGAGAAAAGAAGAGAAGAGAAGAGAAAAGAAGAAGGAAAGGCAAAAAGACGAAAAACTAGAGAAAAATATAATAAAGAAGAGAAAGAAAGAACTAAAGTAAGCAAGATCAAAAGTGTGAATGACCGAAAGAAAACAAGTATAAAAGAAAGGAAGAAAAGAAGGACGATGCCAAATCCATGGGGATGAATGCAGTTTTGCCTGGAGTTAAAAATGTACTTGGTGTCTGAAGTCATATCACCTTAGGCTTTGGTCTTATTAATTTTCAGAAAATGAGGGTTACATGCAAAGGGATTCAAACTAATTGTACATATTTACTTTCAAAATGGCTATCCTCAACACCTTCACTCTATTTGTGCTCTAAGACTGCAAGTGCGTCTATATCAGACACACTGTTCTTTGACCATGAACTTCCCTGGGCCTTGATGGTTATAAATCTCTGTGTGGATCTCAACAGCAGTGAACATTTTGGTTCTAAGCATCACCAAAGCAAAGGAAAGGAACATGTTCTGTCATTTAGCTCCATTGAGAAATTTGACGCAAGATTTACTCTTAAAATGTGATGATAGTTCACACTCTTAAAATACAGCTTTTCAAAGCAATTGCTTAGTGGCCAGAACCTTCCCAGGAAGTAGGATTTCTAGTCCAATTTTTGCCTTTGTCTGAAGAAACTGAATTCCAAATCAGTCACCTTATCATGAAAATGCATACTGGATGTTCTGTGCATATGTACCCTAAACACATTGAATGCATTTTCCAGACAAGAGCGAGCAAACCTGATCATTTCTATAAGCTAGACTGCAAATGGATCTACAGGTAAGGAGAAAAGAGTTCACTTCTATGTGAAACATTTTTGTTTTCTATACCAGGTTCATTAGTTGCCTGAATAGGGTTTCCAATTTTTACAGCAATGAAGTAGTTTGCATATATTTATTCAGCTTCACTACAGAATTTTAATATTTGAAGTGTAGCATGAGTCAACATGGCAATCATCTATTCTATGTCAAAATCTTCTTCCCTAAAGGAGACCTGTCTTTGGGAAATACATTCAAAGACTTTAAAAAGTGTATGCACAAAAATATTCTGCTTATGTTAGTAAAGATGATGCCATGAAAACATGTCTTGCCCTTGGAGTGGAAGGTAATGAGCTTTGCTATGGTGATTAGATCTCATATTATCCCTCGGAGTTGGAATGGCTGCTAAGAATGTGCTAAAAAGTGGTAGTGAGTGGTGCAGTCAGCTCCTGTATCTGACAACTTAAAACTACATTTTAAGCTTGGCCAGTGCCATCAAGAGACCTAGAGATAAACAGATATTCTTTAATTTAAGAGATAATTTAATTAAGCCTCTTGGAAGAAGCAGAGCACAGGGACATAACAGCTAGTGCTGACAGTCTTGCTGATAAGATGTGGACAAGGTGGAAAGGTTTTAAACTAAAGGAAGAGAGATTTAGGTTAGATATTAGAAGAAAATTCTTTACTTAGAGGTAAGTGAGGCATGAGAAAGAGGTTGCCCAGAGAAGTTGTGGATGCCCTATCCCTGGAAGTTTTCAAGGCTAGGCTGGATGGGACCCTGAGCAATCTGATCTAGTGAACGGCTTCCCTGTTTATGGCAGGGGGATTTGACTTAGATGATCTTTAAGGTCCCTTCCAATCCAAGCCTTTTTATGATTCTGTGACCCTTTCTCAGCCAGTGTTTCTTAACTACTCCATGCTGTTACAGCATTTTGCTGTAGTCTAGTTGAATAGTGCCATGACTCTCATGTTGACCATTTTCCAGATGAGGTTCAGTTCTGATAAACCAATATGAGAACTCTGATTTGAAAGCCTGCTTCTTAACTGTGCTTGTACCGTTCTTGTCTCTATTTTCTCAGCATCACCCAATGGCTTCTAGAGAATGAGATGGGATGAGCTCTCTTGTTCAGGCTCTGGACTATCCAGTTGACCATTTTGTGACTATTTCTGATGAAGGAAAGGTAGATCTAGATACTATATATAATGATATATAAGCCTGTAAGATGTTTTAAAGCTCACCCCAAGCTTCTAGTGTGACATTTAAGTACAGATTCTGTACTGTTTTGGGGTTGAATTCAATCCACATGTAGCTAGGCAAAATTCTTTTTGCTTCTATCAACCTATTTGAATTGCTGAAGAGCCTCCAATTTTTTCAAGAGTCTTTCCTAATTGTCAGTGTTTCATCTCTGCCATGAACGAACAGCCACAAGGGACTAAAATGAACTAAGGAACCACAACCTTGTCTGACATTATTCCAGTTCTAGAATAAAGTGGCCTATGTTTCTTTGCTGTTCCTCCTTTCTTTAGGGTTTTGATTACTCAAATTAAAATGAAAGAGATCAGATACGTGTCATAATGAAAGATCCTGAAGACGCTGGTGGAACTGGAAATCTAATAGCCATATTGGTGTCCCAGTGACAAGTTCAGCTGAAACCAATAAGGCAGTTGTCTCCACTCCCCCTGTTCAATTAATGGTCCTTCATAAGTTCTGTGTTCTGAGAACATCTTTAGGTTTACAAATGCTCTCTTGTGCACTAACTATCCTGAGTGTCTCCAATTTGGGCACCGCATTTCAACATCCTTGAATGTCCCTATTTGTTGGGTGACTTTCAATATTATCCAAGAGAAAATAGGAGAGCAGAACTATCTGGGCCATCCCTTGCCAATGCAAATTGTTCAGAATTCAGGGTCTGCAACTGAGTTATGCTTTTCCTTCACCTGTGAAGAAATTACCTGTTAGTAAAAATTACTCTGCAACACTAAACTAAAGAATGATAATCTGTGGGTCAGAATGAAAGGACAAAAGGTGCAGAAGCAGTAGGAAGTAATGATAATTAGAAAAAAGAACAAAACTAACTTAGCATGCCTGAGAGCTACAGTGGAGCTAACGTAAAAAAGCAAACAAAGAAACCAAATGTTTTAAACAGAAGAAATTTGCATAAGATGCTCCTTAAATGTAATTATGAAATGGGATATTGTTTATCATGATGACTAGGGCCTTTATGTATCTGCGCTAAAATGTATGGAAGGGCTGTACTTCTGTAATTACTGCACCTGCCCAGGAGCAAGCACTTCTAGGATGGACATTGGTTTGAAAGTAGAAATGATCTATTATACTTGATATTATTTGGTTTCCATCAGTTTCACTCCATTTCACTAGATCTGACTTCCATGCCTGCCTCAGGCTCCAGCATCGCAAAGACAAAAGTCAGACCTGGCTTCCCACATACATCATGTTTCCCACAGCCTCCATGGGCAGCAGGAATTCCCTGATTCTTCAAGGAACCTGTTCTAAAGTGACTCCTGTCCGTCCCTCCCATGGCTATAGTGCCATTTGCCAGAGAAGCTGGATATTGCTTCACTCTGAAGGAAGAGGCGCAGTAGGAAGGGAACATTCTGAGTAGTCTCTGTCTGTCTGTCTCTGCTCTTCCACTTTCTGCTGTGGAGAATCTGGGTCAGTTATCTCTCTGCTCTACTTGAGAGCAAAAGTTAAAAAAAGGACTTGTCCCTCTTCAGAGAATTTCTCAGATGAGTGAGATACTTCAAGCAAGAGCTCAAATAATTGTGTTTCCAACACTTTGGATGAAAATGGGAATTAACTTGAAGACCTGTTATTAACAAATATTTTTCTATTGGTGGTAAGATAGTGCAAAATTGCACAATGACTCAAGTCTATAAACCACCAAACTTTTATCCCTCATGAGATGACTTTCAATGCTCCTCAGGTTCACAGCAGATGCTGATGCTTTGTTTCCCTGTGCTTTGCACCCTGAGTTTCTCAGGGACTAGGAAGCAACCCTGTGCATGATGGGAGCAGGATGGGGGATGGGGCTGAGCAGCAGGAGAAAGCGTAACTGAGAGACTGATAGAGACATCGTGACAGCTGGAATGGGTCATCAATAGATCCATCATGCCAGTAATTTGCAACAAATTTAACATACATCACTTTAGTCAGGCCACGCTGTATCTGTCTTGTCACAGCATCAGAGTGAATAACACTTAAATCGGGTGTCACCGTTGACCTCTCTGACCCTGGAATTGACACTGCTGTTTGAGCTTGGCCTAGCTGGCAGCAGATGTAGGGAAGATTAGTACAAAAGGTGGGGGTGTACTAAAGGAGGACAGAGTACAACAATACAGCTTAACCAGGCAAACAAATGGTGTCTCTGGATTATCTCCCAGTCCTGCTTTGCTTGATGAAGTGTTGGCATTTGTTTAGATCTACTTCCAGCATTCTTTAGTCACATTAACTGTGTGTATATTTTTCATTCTGATTTTATATGAATGCATGAATATACATACACAATAAAAGTTTTAGACTTCAAGGTCACCAGCATAGAATCTGAAGTCTGTCATAGAGACTAAAGAAGTAGAACACAAACAATAGTAAAACTAAATTGTCATCTTCAGTGTTTGAAACATGAGATTCAGCCTGAGACATGAACGGATGCTTTGATTCTGTTGCCATTTTCAGCATCTCAGTGCAGATCCAGCCCTATAGGAAATGGCTAAGCTTCACAAAAAAGTGTGTCTTAGATAGACACAAGGGGAGAACAAGACCCTCATCAAATCCCAAAATCCTGTGATGACTTGGGACATGTTAAAAAACCTCCTAGATTATGCTGTGGAGAATGAAGAGCCTCCCAGCAAGCACAGCCAGTCTGGAACTTGGGGTAATATTCTCCTGGTGTCAAATCTGAAGAATGATTTAACTCAGAACTTATGAGCAAGGCTAAACGACATATTTACATTCATCCAAGAGAAGCTGTTTCCCCCATTTTCAACCTTAATGAATACCTTCCATAGACTTCTACAGTTGTTTCTACAGACTAGCATGGAAATGACTACAAACCTGTTAATTCTCCCTGGTGCTAGAAACGAGACACCCTCCACAGCCAGACGGAGTCCACTGAGCTGCTCAGCATTTACTTTTGAATCAGCACAGGATAGAATTACACGGTTTGTTTGCTCACCCAAAAGGTGCTTTAGAGCCATTCAGGGCATGTGTGTGACTGGATGCTGGGTGGGCTTTTCCCCTTCAGTCATTCAGCCTTCTAAACAAATGCATGGCTATGGGCTGAATTCGGACTTTTTTTCTTGAGGCATTGTTCTTAAGTGGGTGACTTTTAGTTAATGGCCTTTGAATGGTAATAAAAGAAGAAGCTGTCTTTGAGCAGGTAATTGGAAATTAAAAAAATAATATGTATATGACTTGTATAATAGTTTGTCCTTTTGTTTTTTCTGACAGTCTGCTTGATGTTTGATATGTTGGTTAAACTGATTTATCACATCACTAAATATCCTTCAACTGGAAGAACAAGAAGCTCTTTTGTTATTCTGTATGTCCTATAATATTCATATTTAATGACTGTTTGAAGGTGGAAACATATCAAAAGTGACAGAAATAATAAGAAAATTATAAAAGGCTAGAGAAATTAATGTTTTATGTAAGGAAAACAATTTTGTGTTTGTTTTTGAATGATTGCTGCTTTTAGAAAAGACTGGTAGTAAAGCAGAAGGTATTTTTCAGTTAGTCATCCAGAACGTTAATCAGATTCTACTTTTCTTTATTGCCTTCTGAGTGGGAAGCTGACACCCCAGACACCCACTGACACCACTGTGAGCACTTCCCCTGTCCTTCTCAGGAGTAGGACTGGACTTCAAAGGATCTGATTTAGGCAGTCTTATTTACAGTAAAAGCTACTGAGGGCAGATTATAACATGTAGAGTATCTTTAGAAGGAATTGTGTCAATATTACTCATATTTGTAGTCTTTTTATAATTAACAACTGAATTGGTGTACATTGTGTTTGAATTTCTGTGTTGCTTGGGCAGAGAAAGGCAAAAAACAAAAAAAAAAAAAAAAAGAAGAAAAATCAGCACCTGGAAAATCATATTTTGCTTGGGGTTCCTGGGTTTTGAGAGCTTGATGAAAGTGAATTTATCCCAGGAAGGAGAAGACCTCTGCCCCATTGTCCAATTGTCCTATGATGCACTGTGAAAATGTATCTCAGCGAAGCTGAGGTCAAAAGTGGGCATGAGGCACAGATGAGTTCACATACAGTTCATAACCACGTATATGAACTGGGGTTAGCCACGATGAGGAGTCCTGGTTGTTGGGGTAAAGTAGCCCTTTCCATTTTGCATGTGTATGTTCTCTCCTGCTTTCAACCAACTTTTTTAAAAAACTGTTTCGTAGCGATGTGCTTGCATTCTACTTGAAGGTGTTTCTTCCCTCATTATTATTGATGTGAAAGAGGGACGGAAGAGAACATATTTGACAAAGGACCTTGGATGTGTATGTGTGGTGGTTTTGGGGTTTGCTGGTGGATCCAACAAGGAGTCATGCTGTGGATCTGACGGACAGTTTGAAACTTTCTCTGGACTCTAGGCAGCCCTTGTGAGTGTGTAACAGCTCTTCAGGATAGGAGGTGAGACAGACAGCACAGGTGTTAACTGCATGGTCCCCCTGGTGTCATCAGCTGCAGTAACTGCCCTAACTTATCTGTGTAAGCTCTGTGGCTCTTTGATTAATATTTTCTGACCATCACCATATTTCTATTACAGGGGAAGATATTAATTAAATTAGCTGTGAATACTCTTACATTTGGAATATATGAGCACATAGATTTCTTGTTTCTGCAAGGGACACCAGTGTCAGGCCTAAACATTTAAAATTCAAGTATAGGAATATAGCCAGAGTACCTCATGAAAATTGGGATTTATTTACTTAATGGCACCATTTTCCCCTTTGGTCTAGTGCTCTTTACTGGATAAAATTTCCTGTAACAGGTTATGAGGTCTTCTCAAAAATCAACCACTTCACAACTAGGCTCTCTGGCTATTGTGCACAGGGGCAAGATGAAAGTGACAGTATGAAACATTTTCATTCTAATCTCCGTAACATCCTCATATGTCACTACCTCAAGGAAGTTATTCACTTTTGGTGGGAAGATGTGTGTGACTATGCATTTTTCAAATGTGTTATTAAATAGAAAGTTGTTAAAACAGATGATCCAAGTCTTGTGGTAGTTCTACTCTTCTGGCCTAATGTGGATAGAAGAGAGTGCTAAGGTATTAATAGTACCATAAAATAATGCCTTCCACTAGACCAAGTTGCTCAAAGCCCCATCCGATCTGGCCTTGATTTCAGGGCTGGGACATCCACAGCAACTCTGGGCAACTTTTTCCAATCCCTTAACACCCTCACAGTAAAGAATGTTGGGGTTTACAGTATGCTTTCAGTTCAAAGCCACTCCCCTTGTGTCAATACATGCCCTTGTAAAAAGTCCCTCTCCGGCTTTTTATGTAAGCCCCCTTTAGGTACTAGAAGGCTGCTATAAGGTGTGCCCAGAGTCTTCTCTACTCCAGTCTGAAGAATTCCAACTCTGTCAGCCTGTCTTCACAGCAGAGTTGTTCCAGACATCTGATCATCTTGGCGACACTCCTGGACTCGCTTCAACAGGTCTGCCACCTTGTTTGTTCTGGTAGGTGTTAATACCCACATTCTTTACTATTTTCATAGGAAATTAAGATGAAAACTTGCAAAGGGGAATGATACAGAAACTTTGCGTAGAGAACCATGCAACTGTGGCTACACTACATTCCATTCTCAAAATAGTTTACAGATCATTTTTTGGCTCTGAATTCACTCCCATGAGGTAATTGCAACCTTTTTTTTAACACTTTAAAAATAAGAGTCTGGGACTCTATCCCAGCCTCTTCCTCTCCCTTCTCCATACCAACACAGATCCACAGCCCTCTTCCGCTTAGAAACCTGAGATTTTTAACAGCAGCACTAGACAAAAAAGGAAGCCAGCTTCACTTTCTCAAATGCAGTTTGCGGTCATGATCTTGGTAATGCCATGTGCATACCTGTAAGCTGGACAACTCATGTGGGGAAGTGTCTCTTCTCTTCCCTCCCCTTCCCTCCTCTCCTCCAGGGTTAAAAAATGAAGCCTGTGGGTTGATCCTGCTGGTGGGCCCCTTTGAACTGCCCTTCAGCCCTTTGTTGCTGCTGGCATGGGAGGCACTCAAGCCATCCACGCATGTCTCTACCAGCCTTGAGGGGCTGTGTGGGAAGTCTGGAGGGAGCACAGCAGAGCCAGTCTCCTGTGGGCCTGAGCAGCCATGACCGTGGGGGAATGATGATCCAGCCAAGGAAGGGGAGACAGTGTGCTCCACTTCTCCCCCTGCTCCTGGGGGAGTGTTAATGCTACTTTTTGTGAGGGCTGCCAGTGGGCATGATGTTGGCACTGAGGTGCTGACACCAGTGATATTTCCACTCACAGCCACCAAAGGCGTTGGCATATCCTGCTCAGCCCTTGGGAGGGAAGGATCACTGTGCAATCTCCATGTGTTTGTTAAAAGCTCATGCTAAAGGCCTCAGGGTAGGCTGTTCCCACTGGCTTGACCTTCTTAAATAGATGTGTCCCTTCTCTTGTTTTCTTATTTGTTGTTTAATTATTCAACTGCTTTTCAATTTTTTTTCAAAATTTTTGCTATGTATGTTTTAAAATCAGAAGCATGGAAAGAATTAAGTGTCTTGCAGTGGTTTGTTCTCTGCAACCCTTCTTTGCTCTCTTCTGCCATGGGGACAAAAAAAGTAACAGGAAAATAATAATTTGGTCCAGCTTTATATGCCTGTTTAAGCCTAAAATTAAAAGATTTTCTCTTGTCAAAGTCATAGACTTTATGCTTCATTTTCAAGAGTTTCAGATTTGAAGTTAGCCTTGCTGTTTGATCCCTGATTTATACTGATGTGGTTAAATCCCTGACTTATACTGAATACTTCCATATTAAAAAATAATGAAGGTGTGCTAAAACTCTTCCCCAGTAATAAGTTTTATTAGGTACATCAGGTGTTACTGTAGCATAGATATACAGTAGTGTAGGTACATTGCAAACAGCATCTTATAGTATCAGACAAAGAGAACCTTTTACAAACCCCATGTCTCTAATTTCATTTTAGAAAATTAGATACTAAGAATTTTGCATAAGATAACTGTATTACTGGGATGCAATTTGGCCCAGGTTTCTAGCTTTAGTGCATGTGGCTCCTTAATAAAAAGTGTCAGTTAAAATGAAAATACAGCTTGGGTAATTAAATTTAATTGGATCTTGTCACTTTAAATCCTCTTCGTTTTTGAGTGTTTCTACAGAATTGCAGCTTCTGGTTTGCTAATTTCTTTATTGCAAGCTGTGCTCTGAACCTCACTGTCCTATAATAAAGTGGGACCTTGTTTTTGTAGAGGGCTTTGAACCATGACTGTAATAACAAACAAAAGGAGGGTGGGAGCTAATTTATCGCCAAAAGAAAATCTCTCCTTTATTTCTTACATGTTCAGCTAGTGAAAAATCATGGGTCTGATTTTATCAACTCTTTAATTTTCTTGCCAGTTGATCACCATTTTGCACAAGCTCTCATGAGTACTACGGTATGATGCTATGCCTGTGACAGGTAGCAGCAGCAATTATCATACTTTTTTATATTGGAGTTGTTTGGGCAAGCAATAGGGATTAGGTGAATTGCAGTATTCATATGTAGGTCAAGCAGGGTGCAGGCAGCCACAATGCAAATGATGTGTACTGCCTGCCAATAGCCACCGTGCTGATTCGCAGGGATCACCTTCTCCAGGGGTGAGAGGTAATTCAGTTTCTTTATTACACATTGCACATGCACAGCATCCAAAGGCAAGGAAGATTTAAGTGTAGGTGATGAAGCGATAAAACACTGGCCATACCAACGGACACATCATATAAATGATCAGTCTGTAACAAATTGTACAACTGCTAATGTCCATATTTTAAATTAAAGACAGTTGAATGAATTTGTGCACTCAGGATTTATGTATGAAATGCAGTATCATTGCATCCTTGATTAGAAGACAGGTCACTTGACGCCGACATCTCAGAACGATTACAGATGTAAGACTGTCCTTCACAGCGCAGTAGTGGTCCCCTGATTCTCTGCTAAAGCATATGGATATGATGTAATTACATTTTGCAAAGTGCTGGTGACACAAGTTTCTCAAACAGGATTGCTATGCCAGTGTAGTCTCTATTGTTTATGACCTTTTCCAGAGGTGTGCCTCACATCTCACCAATACGCCTGGGATAAAATCTCTGCAACCAGACACAGAAGGCTCAGGTGGGTGCCCAGGTTATTTGAGGTGCCTGAGGGTGTAAGAGCTATCTGCACAGGGCCCTTAGAATGAGATTCTGAGCTCAGATGAAGATGGGTCTTCACATATTGGTGTCTACATGGGAAACATGTTCCTAAGTGTGTATTTTAACAAATGAAGCTTTAGTGTTTGGTTCAGATGTCCACAAACAAGCATCTAGTGGTTGCTGGGATGTCCTAGTTTACCCCACCTGACCACTACCGGCGGGTCCAGAAGGGTGTAAGGATCACATGTTCCTGTCTTATGTCTATTACATCTGTCTTGATAGTCCAGGAGAGTCCAGCCAGCACTAATTACCTACCTATGTTTAAGCAACTAAATCTAGGCCTAGAGATCCTGTTGTGCTATAAATGGAGCTCACATACAGAGACCTGTGAATAAACACATAAATTTAAGTACCTGTAGTTTGAAGCTATACAACTACTATTTTCAGATCAGCTCCTCATTTATGTAAAGCTCACACCTACCCCAGGAGCACCCTGGGAACGCCTGGAGCATGGGCACATGCCTCATCATGTGTCCAGTCTCCCTCTTTGCTGTGTGGGGACCAGCTTGTTCCTCTGAGCAGCACCTGGCTGGGGCTCATGCTCCATCATTCCTTTCTCATTCATCTGCTGCTTGTGCCCAAGGTAAGCCACTTGGTACCAGCCCATCATGGCTTCCCAATGAGTCAACGCTCTCCTTACCTGCAGGCATGGCTACATTAGGACATGAGGGCTGAAAGAGGCAACTGAAGGCAGGAACAACTCATCCTCTCTGAAACAGGTGGCACTCACCATCTTTAGAAGATCTGCTTTTTCCATTAATCGTAGTTGGAACCTGGATGACTATTTTGTAGCATTCATCTAAATTGTAGATTTCTACATTGATGGAACTAAGATGAGTCCATCCCGTATCATCTATGTCTCTATATCTTAATGGAGCCAAGGATTTCTATCTCCTTAAAATTGTGCAGTTAGACCAAGGCAGTAATAAAACACCCCAGTAATTAATTGCAGGGATCAGTCCAACTATAAGAAAATGTCCTGGCTTGCTGTCACTGAGAATAGTGTCCGAACATCACATCACTCTCGAAGAATAAATTATTTCATGCCACTTTCTGGATTTTTACAGACTTTTATAATGTTGTTAGGAGAGTACATAAGTAAAGGCTATCTTGTTTTCATATGTACCTTTTTTTCATTACTTCTTTTGGGCCTCTGTAAAGCAATAGACTACAAAGATCTTTTTATAGAGACTACATGCTTTATTAATACACAGAACAGATGAATGGATGGGTAAAAGTAATATATGATTTCTTACAACCACCACTTAACAAGCATGGCTCATCAGGCTGTAGTAAGTCTCCTAGTAAGTCTGGCTAGTTCTTTTTTGCCACATTTGGGCCTTGGGATCCAGACTGAAATTGCAATTCATTTTGTAGATGAAATATCACATCTCAATTTGCAAGAATGATAGATGCAAAAAGTGGTTCTTCTTTTGGTGCATGATATCAGACACAGAGAATGGGCTGCACAAACACAGTTTGTATTATTGAGTATTTTTGACTTTTTTTCTTTTTTTCCCCTGTTTTTCAAGATATTGAATCTCATTCATGATGGTATGGCATTTTAAAAATATTCAAATTTCTGATGTAAATGCTGGTAAGGTATTAATTTGTGCAATTTTAATTTCCTTCCTGCCAAAAAAGACAGACACATGAATTCTAGTTAACTTTCATCAGGTTCTAAGCTCCAAGTTTATTTGGTACTGCTTGGAAAATGCTATCTTCTATTTTTAAACTTTGGAAAACATTTCAGCTAGCTCCACTTCCTTCTCTGATGTAAGAAATTTTATCAGACTTCACTGACGCTTGGTATCAGTTTCACCTCATTTATGGTTGAATATGTAGTCTTTATTGAAGCTAGCAAATTGGCCTCTAAAAAAGGGAAAAATACTATACCCCATAACCAGAAGTGTGGCTATACAGAACAATCTGCATTAACAGCCACAGTACTAGAATTAATGCTGTCTGATTAATTTGTCTGTTTTAGTGAGTAATGCCTATTTTTCTGTAGTAATAAATGGCTCCTAAAGAATATATGATTACAAATTTACAGATTGCTTTGTGGCCGTATCTCTACCTCTTTGATCTTTAAGGGTTTACAACAATCTGCTGCTAAACTTTTGCAACACAGTCAGAGTAATTATTTTAAATTTATGGATGGTTTCCTATTCAATCACTTTGTCCTAAATTAGAAACCATCAGAATGACAGTTTAAAAATCATGATAACAAACCTTACTTGACCTCTTCATCATCATACGTTAATACACACTCTTAAATGAACATTTTTAGTATCTGATTGTTCAGCACTTGCACGCATTATCGTGAAACATTCAATTTCAGGAAAAGTCTCTGTTGGGAGTAGGGGGAGCTCAATACATATATGCAAGAGATTATACAATGCACTGACTGAGATCCCAGGGGACACTCGGTGACCCGGGTGTTTCCTTCTGGCCTTATGTTTTCATTTGGGCAAGCATCCCCTTTTGGGTCCAGCAATGTTGGATGTTAATATTTGTATAGCTCTTGCCACTGCTTTACTGTAGAATAGTCCTGGATTCTGCCAAGGAGGAGTTCATGTGACAATCCACATTTTGCTGCAGGTTGTGTTTGCTTGAACAGACAGTTGTAGCATTTATAAACTAGCAAGGTCCCAATGACCTTGCCTGTAGTAAGTGAGGGAGAGCAAGCAGCTTGCTGGAAATGCTAGCCATCTTCCGGATGGCTGAAATGAGTGACTACCGGCACACTTCACTCCTGAACACTACTTTTTAAACTTTTGAATCAAAATAATTGCCTCTCATTCATGTAATCAGTGCCACTGACTTTTGTGGGACTAGTACCACCTGTGAGAGTAACACTTAAAGGATCCTATAGTTTTCCTTCAAAACGTGTCACAAGCTTGAGAGAAACTAGATCAGGTCCTAGTTACCTCCTGATCTCCCTGATAGGTCTGATACTGGTAGAAAGAGTCTGCCTGCAGGTTCCCAGTGTTCTATTGCAGCACAAAGTAAATTTGCTGTACCGCTCCCACTGGCACACCTGTTTTCACAGCTTGAATGTCAGTGTACCTAGCAGCCTCAATGCCTGCTGCTGGCCGTGTAATATTATCCAGAACTGAGAACTGTGCTTTAATAGCTCATGATCTGCATGCTGCACAAGTGTTACAGGTTGTCCCCCACTTTGAGAGCCAGCACAAAAGCAAACTGTGTACCTGCTTTGCTCAGATCACCTAAAGGCAGAAGTCACTATGTCCCACCAGCAATTCCCTGAGTCAGGTTGTCTGTTATTCTTTATCAAGGTTGAATTCAGTGGCAGCTGCCAAATGTAATTGGCAGGATGCACTTGCTGCATGCCAAAAGAACTAAGTGCCCTGCTATGTTGTGTTGATATCGCTGGTGAAGGCATGGAACCCAGCTTGTTCTGCGCCTTCTATGAGTATGTCTGAAATAGATAACTTTGCATGACAAACATGTTCCTTGAATCTTACCCTCTATCCACTGGAGGAAAACTTTCTATCCATTCTGGGCCATGATTATGATGTTTGGTCTCTGTCATGCAGCAGTTTATGGAATTACTGTGTTTGTGCCCCTCTTTATACATGTGTCTCCTTAATGACTTTGGAAGCTCTAGACAACTTCAGTCATAGCTGGCAGGAGGGAAAAGATCTGAGAGATCTGAATTTCCTCAAAGTTTGGATAAAATAGCTCTATACAGAAGACAAACCTTTCCAGAGAGTCCACTGAGAAAAAAATCAGCTCTTTTTAGACACCAGATTCTGAGCAAGAGAGCAACATGGTGAACACCTGTGCTTCTTCCCTGGCCCAACAGTGTCATGTCAGGTAGTATTATAGATGAAGTGCACACAGAGACACAGGTCCATGCAACTCTTAAGTGGCCAAGCAAACCCAGCAACCAAGACCAGTGTTCATCCTCTGATCGCTAAACTCAAAGATTGGTAACAAAGAAACTGGATTTCAATATGGGGAATCTGGAGAGTAAGGACAAAATCCTGTAAAATAAAGGAGGTTTAATGCTACACAGAACTGTCAATATTTTCAAAACAGGTGCAGAACACGGCACATAGGGTGAGTGGCATCAGGCTGATCTACCTGGGCAGACCTGCACAGATCAGACCAGCAGCCTGACCTGCGCTGACACAGACCCCAAGTGCAAGCTTGCACCTCCTCAGCGGCAGGTCTGAGAAAAGGGCCTGAGTAAAGGCTTGGTCTCTCCTGGGGGAGCTCCAGAAAAAAAAGGCAATTCACTGGGCTGGCCTACAGGAGCAGTCACTGTTTGGATATCTCCTGTGCTGGCTGAGCCCACCTGCATCTTGTCTGAGCTTCCTGCTCAGATCTGCTGTTGTTAGGGCTGCACATATGCAGCTGTGCCATTCAGAGGGCTTTTCTCAAGGAGGGATTCTTCAGCCCCCTTTAAAATAAGGCCAACCCACAGAAGCACTAAAGGTTTTGTCTTCTAAGTGACTTGCACCCCTTGATAGGATAATGTACTGGAAATGTATGTCACTGTGATATTTTGGAATGGATAAATAATGCATGACTCTGGCAAATGAAAGTTTTGAACTCGAGAGGAATCACTGGCATTTTTTAAATAATTTAGGAAGTGCTCATAAAAGAGAAAAATGAGGAAAAGGCCTTTAATAAATGTCACTTATTTGGCATCATAACCTCTTTAGAATGACTGGTATTTTTATGAACTTCATGTGGATATAAATGTACTTAAATGTGGAAATATCTGCTTTCCTTGCAAAACTTGAAACCATTTCTTACAAGAGAAGAAATTCTCATTGAAGTTTAAAGTGAAGATATTCAGTGGCTACTGGAAAATTAATGGCCAATACTGACAATGATTATTTGCTCATGCAGAAACACAAGTACTTGCTAGTTTACTGAGCAGTTAATAGAATCCATGACAGAACTGACTTTTCAGTTGTACGCTTTCTTCTTTGTTTCTTCATTCATGCCATGCATATTCCCATGCTAAAAAGTGACAATGCTGACTAATGTTTTATAGAGAAATTCAATATCCTTTGATATCTCTAGCAAAAACTGTTAATATGGGTTAACTCAGATAGTTAAAGAGACTGGAATACTTATATAAAACTCCCATAGAGTTTCTTGTTCCTGAGATAAATCACTTGAATATGGTTTTATGGAAGTTGCTTTTCTGTGCTTTGAAAATTTCTCTTGGGTGCCTATGCTTGGTGACTTCTTCCTCCCCCAACACCTTTGTTTGCAAGTGACTTTGCAACTGAAAGAGTGCGCAGTTTAAGGGTCAGTGTTGGAAGCCACACAAAAGGAGTTTACCAGGTTTTCCATGAGATTCTGTTTTAGTTTAGTTTGGTTTAATTTAATTTTGTTTTGTTTGTTAAGTTTATAGCTCCTTTTATTATCAAATCATAGCACAATTTTTGGCCTTTACGATATCATCCGTAAAATCCAACAGCAGTTCCCCAGACCGTCTGATTCAGATTAGCCTGTTATTCTCCACCCCCCCCCCCCCCCCCCCTC
>VZRN01003893.1:4506065-4557871 GCA_013397935.1 Dasyornis broadbenti | reverse complement strand
GAATTTCTGTTTGCATTGCAGTTAGAAATTCATGTATTTGGTTCATGTGGATTCTGTAAATGCAGGATGGGGAAGAAATAATACATGCACTTTTTTTTCGTCAGTAATTTGTATTAAACTATTATTTCCAAAATATCTTCTTTGCAGTAATGTCACTTCAGTAGATGAAACATGTAGGGCATCTCATTTTGTTGTTCATGGCATTAGTAGATGTCTCTTTTTCTCCAGAAATAATTTTTTTGATGCTGTGTTACTGTTCCACAGTCCTCTTTATGGTAAGAATATTGAAAGGTTGTGATGTGACTCTCTTCATCTCTTTGACCATGGTCAGAAAAGACTAGAAACCTGGATAAAGCTTGCGAATTAAAGAAATTTTCTCCGAGTGATGGCTGAAGAGCTGCCATGTCTGCCTGGGGTGTCAGTGATCATGGCAGATTAGTGATTTATCTGAGATCTGCTAGGATTGCATTTGAATCATCCCACATGCAGGTAACAGGCACAATTCCCCAGAAATGCAATTGTAGACTCACATTCAGTCTTGTCTCCCTGTTCAATGCATGTGCACATTGATGCAGAAGGTGGACGCCTTGATTGTGGGGTTTACAGTATGCTAAAGACATCTTACTACAAATCAGCATTTGAATTGAAGATGCCAGTTCTGTCAGATGTCTTAAACAGTGCCTGGATGAAACTGGAGCATGGGACAAGAATTACCTGGCATAATTTTGTCATAATGTATCACTTGTCTCAAGAAAAAATCCAAATAATATGAATGCAATTAATGGCTTGACATTTTTATTGATGCTTTTTGTAATGTAAATTTAGATATATTGATTAAAGAACTCAGCTTTGATCCAACATCTTTTGAATTCAATAGAGAGATTCCCAATGGTTTAAAAGACTTCCCACTAGTTTAAATAACTACCAAATTCTGTTTAAAAAACAATCCTATTGATTTCATTTGCTGCTGTACAGTATCTCCTATATAATTCAAAACTATGTTTGAGTGAAGAGTTCCTGTATTGGAAGTTTTTTCAGAATGGCAATGCAATAATTTTCTGATTTGTTTAAGAAATGAGTCAAGTGGTATTGCAAATTTTATGAATATAAAAATAATGACCTAAGAAAGGGAAATATTTTAATTTGATATATTATTGATTTAATTTACAGGAATCAAAACATTAGATTTTCTACAACTGATATCTGTAAGATATTGCATACACTTTTACATATATTAATATTTAGGCATGTACATCTGTGCATATATATGTGTGTGTGCAAATGAAACTACTAACAATATCAACCATTTAAGTGCATTTCCCCATAAAACAAACTTACACCTAAACAGTGTTTTGATCCATGACATTTTATTAATTCCCTTTTGCATTTTATTCAATATAATTCATGTGCACTGGTGTAAATGCTGTTGAAGTCAGCAGCATTTTTCCCAATGTATATCAGAAGAGGTATTGTCAGGATGTGGCCTGCTCACTTTAATTTAGTCTTCTTTCCTTTAACATAACATATCCAGCACTAAGCATTCCCTATCTTTCACTTTTCTAAGCAGAAAAGTTCCTTTCTAAAGCACATAATGAGCAGTTCATGAACACTTTGACTTTAAAATCTCATTAAACACCTCATAACCAAATAAGAGAGAAAATGATGTTGCTACCCTAATCTAAATACATAAATCATCTCCAAAAAATTATTTTTCATGAAACATACTTTTCTTCAAATTTTTTTCCATTTTTTTCTTTAATCCTACATACATATATACACATTTATTACTGATGCAGGTAAGCTACAACTCTTTTTGAATGTGAAATTGAACTAGCAGCCTTTGATCTGAACTACAGGCTGATCTGAATTCAAGAAAAGGCTGCTGCTAAGCCACATTCCCATTCAATCCATTAAACCATTCACTTCCATGCTCCTCATCACACTGACTCCTAATTTGACAATGACAAAGAGCTCCACGGTGATTTTAAATTTCATAATTTTAATCTGTCAAGTCTGACATTTAATTAGTGCCCTTCTAACCTGTGCCCGCTCACTTGAAGGTTACTGTTGGTTTTCCTTTAGAAATTTTTCCTCTGGAAGAGTGGATTAATAAATATGTACATAACTGGCAGGGATAAAGACAATACACACACAATGGTCTATTAGTTCCAAATCTAGACAGATGAGGTTAATAATATTTTAAAGTGCTGCTTTATTGTATTAAGAGTGATTAAGCCCTTGGCTCAACCCTGTATGAGTTGTTCATTCAAAACATAAAATATAAGGTCTATTAAGCAAAGTCTGGTGAGAATGGTTACCCAAACTACAGCAGTACTGTGTTCATAAGGCATACTACAGGAGTGCAGAATTTCTGAGGTATAATTTTGTGATTTAGCAAACACAATGGAACATGCTAGGCTCACTAAACAGACTAATTAGATTTTGATCACCAGTCAGTCATTGAGAACCCACCTTACAGACTAAAATCTGGTGCAATTTAATGTTCTGGTATTTCGTTTCCTGAGGACTGGATTCAAATGTAGCTTAGGTCACTTGTTAAAAATGAGTTTTCTGTTCTTAGATCAGCCCCACAAGGACTTAAATCCCAATCACAAAAATATGCCACCATTTGTTAGTGCTAGCAGAGTGGTCAGTCAAAGTCCTCAGGGAACAAACCTCAGCCGAGCTCTCCAGCACCATATGTGGCTGCTAGTCAGTAATGTATGATGTTCATTATATTGTCACTAAATATTGAACATCTAGAAGTGAAGATAGGAATAAAAGAACATCCTTTCTTCGGGCAGGCATTAGAGAAAGAACATCTGAGAGAGTACAGAGACATTACGAGACCCTAGTTCTCAGCTGGGCTTCCCCCTCTTCTTCACGGTGCCATAGTACATGCATTTCCGAAAATAATGTCTACATGAATACTAAAATTTTATTTATCAAAGAAACAACCACATGATGCAGTATCTTATCTGGCAATTCAGACTTCTTCTAGTGCAATTTAACATTATCGAGGCTTCTTCACACTTCCTTTTTTTTTTTTTTTTTCCAGAAGACGGAGAAGAAGAAATAACACAAACTAATTTTCTTTAAACATTAGTAGTCTCAAAACCAAATTGGATAGAGGTTTATATCCCACTACTTTTGCCCAGACTGCTCTCTCAGAGTAGCCTTGTTATGGTTAAATGTTGCTGAAATCAAATAAGAGTTGCCAAATTGCCTATGAGCAATCTTTAAAAAAATCAAAATGATAGGAAAAATTATTCCATTTTGGCTTTATATAATATATTGGTTTAGGTGATATACACCAGTATCTCGGGATTAACCTCTCCCTCTGGATACTGTTCTTCCATTGTAGTAAGTAGAGGAAACACAACATTTCTGAAAAATTTCTGTACATTTCCTGAATCAACATAATTTAGTTAAATAGAAAAAAAATGTATAATAAACCCCAGTACATTATGCCTAAACATTTTCAGAGAAAATTTAGGGGAGATCAATGTTGGGTTTCAAATGAAAGTCTAACTGGTGAGTAATGTGTCACAAATATATGACACAAGTCTGGAATTTGCTGCCATGCATTTTTCATTCTCTTCATCTTGGCTCACTAATTCCTTTGACAACATTGCTAGCTTCTTTATAGCTGTTGCACTTCAATATAAATCTGCATTTTTCTGGGTCTATCAGTGTTGCTATAGAATGGAAGGGTTAATTGGTTTCCACTAATGCCCTACTCTCCTTCAAGCAAAACACTGGAAGGAGAAAAAGAGATGTTAGTGAAGCTAGGCCTAAATCTCCTCATTAGTAGTTGCAGATTCCCTTTTCCTAGTAGTCTTAGCAACCTTTTAACATCTTTATGGGACTTCCCTGAAGAATATGGTGGCAATGGTGTGTCATATAGTGTGTTCTTCTTTGTTAATGCTGTCATCTTCATCAGGATAAGTCACAGAGATTTCTACATGCTTTATTTGCATCTCAGCAGTAAATGGCGCTTTTCTACTGTGCCCAGGGATTCAGACTCAGCTTGAACAAGGCCCTTTTTTGTTTAGGAATTGCTGAGCAACATGGTCAATTTTTTGAATGAAGGTATATCTATTTCAGGTGAACTTTTGTCAGGAAATGTTCCTCACCTTCACAAACTCAAGAAAGTTAGGCACATCCTCACAATAACTTTTAAGGGATTTTACCTCCCACATGCAAGAAGTGAATTCAAATCTCTCTGAATGTACATCTTGGTAACTTTTATTGACAATTCTCCATTTAATTTCTTTGTTTGGATACAGATTTAAAAATATTTCTGTTTTCTGTCCACTTGTGGAAAATGGGCATTTTTGAAATCTTTGTTTCCCTGGATAGGTAGTTTACAAAGTTCTTGTAGCACTTTCTAAAAATTTCATTTTCTCTATTTCAAGTTTTCTAAATTAGGGAAGTATTTTAAGGAACCAGTTCAACTTTGCTTATTGTTCCCAGATGTGACAGCTTGTAAGAACAAGTATATGATTCTGGTGTCCAAGTTAGGAGTTAACCATTTTGTATGCAACCAAAATATGTTTTTAAGTCAGGAAAGGCTCCTATCTCCATTTCTGCTGTTACAACTGTAGTAACTTATTATAAGAGTTGGTGTGACTAATTATATAACATTATTAATGGAACACTGTTTAATATAATATGGCATAGGCACGGATTTGTTCCCAAAAATTGCGGCACATAGGCTATTACCAAGATCTTAATGTGTCCTTTACAGTTAGGGCTGAGAGAACACATATGCATCTGCTAAATTATTTGTGACAAATGGCTGTCACGAAATAGTGATAGCAATGACTAAAAATGGAGACCAATGCATTTAAATAAATTCACTTGGTATATGTACATTTTTTGTATATGAGACAGCACACTGAAGACTACAGCTATTTTCACACTATTGGCCAGACACCAATTTAACTCAATGCTTGTGAATAATAGAACAGCAGCAGCTATTTGTTTGAATTACTTTCATGTGAACAGAGATATTCCTGCTCAACTCACAAGTCCTGACTACCCCTCAATTCCATGAAGAATTACAATAAACACAGGGATGCTTATCCTGGGTGCTCACCAGATGTTCTGGAAGGGACAGTCCACACCAGACTGATGTTTTAGAATAGAATTGATTCATCAAGGTTGGAAAAGAACTCTAAGGTCCTCGAGTTCAACCTTTGACCACATACCACCAGACCGACTAAAACCATAGCACTAACTGCCAAGTACAATAATTTCATGAACACTTCCAGGGATGGTGACTCCACCACCTCCCTGGGCAGTCCATTCCAAAGTTTAACAAACCTTTCAGAGAAGAAATTCTTCCTGATGTTTAACTAAACCTCCCTTGCAGCAGCTTGAGGCCATTTCTTCTTGTCCTGTCACTGGTTGCCTCGGAGAAGAGGCTGACCCTCACCTGGCTACAGCCTCATTTCAGGTGGTTGTAGAGAGCTATAAAGGCCCCCTGAGCCTCCTTTTCTCCAGGTTAAACAGTGCCAGCTCCCACAGCCACTCCTCATAGGACTCACTCTCTAGACGCTTCAGCTTTGTTGCCCTTCTCTGGACTTGCTCCAGCACCTCAATGTCTTGCTTGCAGTCAGGGGCCCAGAACTGAACACAGCACTTGAGGTGTGGCCTCACCAGTGATGAGTACAGTGGGATGGTCACTGCCTGGTCCTGCTAGCCACACTATTGCTGATGCAGGCCAGGATGCCTTCGGCCTTCTTGGCCACCTGGGCCCTTGATGGCTCATGTTCAGCCAGCTGTTGACCAGAACTTACAGGCCTTTTTCTGCTGTGCTGCTTTCCAGCTACTCTTCCCCCAGCTTTTAGCGATGAGTGGGGTTGTTATCCAAATGCAGGACTTGGCATTGCACCTTATTGAACCTCATACCACTGGCTCCAGCTCATCAATCCAGCCTGTCCAGATTGCTCTGCAGAGACTTAAAATAACCAGAGACTTTTAGGTGTGAAATAGATGCAGTTTAGACTCTGAGAGCAGACAAACCTGCCACAGACCAATCCAGACTTTGAGATGGTAGGACTCCAGTTAAAAATTGGAAGTGGGGTACACATTTCAGGCATTTCTTCTAGGCCTCTGCCACATGATTTTGACCCAACTGCTAGTCACCCATTCCTAAGACCAGATAGGTGTGAGCTTTAGGGGGAAACATCCCAGAATCTTCTGTCTAGGTAGGGTATGTTTTTAGGAGCAAAAGCATGAATGAATGAATGAATGAATCAATCAATGAATGAATCAATGAATGGAAGAAGTTGTGAATGCCTGAAACTGCATAGCCAAGAAGGCAGTTAAAGCTATCTCCCACAAAAGCAGCTTCTAGCTTACTTCAGAAGCGAAAGAGAAGTGGTCTTGTCTCTCTGCTATCAGAGAATAATGGCAGATGCTTATTCTTGCAAAGGATCATGGGGTTGGGATTTTAGTGGAAAAAGCCTTTCTTTAATTTCTGATTTAGAAGAGTAGCTCTGAAGAGGGGTGGAAATACAGGTACTTCCCCCCTTAGTGTTTTCTATTGACTGGCTCTAACTCTCTCCTTCCTTTAGTGTCTGGAGTTATCCAGTCATCAAGCACTGTGCTCTGCTTAGAGCTGAACTTTGGTTATCTTTCCTGGTGGATGGGCAGTAATAAAAAGCAACACCCCAGACCATTTCAGTCATCCAGGATGCATTGATTTATTGGCAGATTAAATGAAATGGAGTAGCAAAAGAATACAAGACTACATATGGGAAAACTGTTGTCTTGCTCGTGACCTCTGTGGCCCAGCTTCCATCTGCAAAGCAAGGGGAATTTCTCTGTTTTGTTCAGAGATTCTTGTCTTATAATTTCTTCTTAGCCTCTCAGTCTGCTCATTTTTTCTTCCTAATTACAGTAGCCTTAATTTTGAGTTGACTGTATTTATATGTCTTTGGCATGGGAGAATCCAAGAGATAGTATTTTCCATTTACTTTCTAAATTATATTTCTTGCGAAGTTATGGACCTGTCCTGTGTCTCTTGTTTGCCACAGCATCATCTTGTTTACCATAGCATCATCTGGGCCTTTGCTTTATTTTGTCTCATTTCTGTTTATTTTACTATGTTCGATCCATGATAACCAGGGATCTGTCTGAATTTACTCCCCTTTATATTGACTTTAGAAAGGTAAGAAAGGAAGCTAAGGACACAATATGTAGCCTACTCAAATAAAATAAATTTACACGTGAAAAAATTATGGTAATTGTAGTCATACAGCAATCTCTGAATATCTCTGTGGAGAACTTTTATTTTATTAGAGATAGCTAAAGCAATTATAGCTGGGCAAAATAATGTAATTGACGGCTGAGTTCAGTTTATGTAGTATAAAACTGCTCACTAATTTTTGCACAGTTTTAAACTTTTTTTTCTTTTCTCTGCACCCTATAATTTTATGTAAGGGTAAGCTTTATATCAAACTCACTTGGAAACCCGGACATTGTTTAGTTTTGTTTCAAAATCTGTGGTGCATGACTGTGTCTATGAGATGTCAGGACATAGAAAACAAAATACTTCAGAAAACTCATTTTAGAAACATAGATATGAATTGCCACATAAAATTGAGGCTACAAACGAAAGGAAAGCAGATTAAAGTGATAAAGAGACTAAAAATTTAGCATAATTTTTGTCTGTAGAAGAGGAGCAGGGAGGAAACGTTGCATAAGACAGCCCATGGACTTCCAACATGATCACGTTGGCTTCTGCTCTTCTAAGACTCTGCATGGAAAGATACCTACATTTCCTCTGGAACAGAAAAAAAAGAGACTGTTTAAATCAGGCACTCAGATTAGATCTGTTCAGAGCTATCTTGAGACTGACATTCACATATATGTAGCAAACTAAAATCAAATGAAATCTCACTGTGTTCTTATCACCAGCTGTAAGTCTGTACTCTGTCTTATTGGACACACTGTAGAAGCAAACACTGTAAGAATTTTAAATTTCAGTATCACTATGATCCATTAAAGCTGTCAAAGAAATATAGATACATTACATTTCTATTAAAATTCACAACTTAATTTTCCTGAATGCTTATCAGTGCCATCATCACACTGCAGAAGCACTACTGAGATAACAGTTAATCCTTTTACTGTTCACCTTTTCCTCTCTAAGTTGTCCAGTAGTTGCTTGTCAGAAACATAAATAGACGGAGTGCTGCTGTGGAAAGGCTCAGAAAGCATTGCTTGTGCAGTTAAGAGGGCTTCCTTCAGTTAGTTTTTATGATTTCATAAAAAGAGGAACATATACTTCCCTCAGGTTTGTCTGAATCTGATAGGGATATGCTCTTCTTTATGCTTCCTCTGGCTCACCACTTTCCTGGGTTTGTCTCAAATATTCTGAATATGCAGAATGTCAAGAGCATACCCAGTCTACTCCAACTGCCCTTTTCAAGTAGACGGAAAACCTCAGTAACATTTTTAGAGTTAGTTCTACCTCTTTCTATTAGCTGTCTTAACCAGACTGTTTCCTATTACATCATTTTCATTTCAGAGTTTAATAAGAGTTGGAATTCTGGTTTAAATGTCTAAACAGATTTGTTCTATATGAGCCAGCTAGTTAAAAAAAAATTATTTTCAGCTTAATTAAACTCAAAGAGACACTGTAGGAGGAACTGAAAGGTCACTGAAGATTTATTTTTTTTAACAGAATTTCTAAAAGTAATTTTATGTTTCTTCATGTAATGTCTGCATAAATATTTCTACACGAATATGAGTATTTCTATAATTATTGTGAAGCTCTTTTTCTTAAAAGACTTGTTAAGAATCAGCTGCAGCATCAGACAGGACCCTTATGTACTGCACCTAATACACACCGTTACTGAAATTATAAGGGTGTTAGGCAAACACTGCCTGAATTATACAAAGATTAGCAACTAGAATTTTCAAAGAGAAGCTCTAATATCCAGTTTTTAAGATACAGCCACAATTTGCATTCTTTCCTGGAAACATCAGCTAGACCAAAGTAACCAACATCTTATTTAGAATATTTTCCAGTGTTTGTTTTTTCTTTGAAATCCTTAGTAGATGAATGCAAGAAGTATTTTCCAGCAATAACTTCATAAATGCTGAAACTGGGTGTTTTCCAAGGAATGGATGGAAGTAAGTCAGCTTTTATGACAAGGCTTATGGCTCTGATAACACATCCATGCTTACCTGTTCACTTCTAAAGAGAACATCCTTTCCTTCTTTCAAAATCAGACCTCAGCAAACCAGCAACATCTTACAAAGTTCCCTTCCTGAAATAAAGATCATAATTACACCATGTGGGTCTCTTGTATGAGGGCCCTTAATCTTTGAGAATAAAGTCTTTTTGTCTGTCGTGTCTCAAGCGTGTGGTTCCCTGTTCTACAGTAAACTCTGTGAAGGGTATTTACAACTTGCAACTCCTGACTAATGCTGTGAAAAGTCAGCATAAACAAGGACCGATTCATAGATGCATTTCCTAAAAGAAAATAGAAATTCAAAGAAGAATACAGATGTTAGAAGCAGCTTTTTAGACTCTTTAGGAAATTTGTTTGTTTTGTGGTTAGGAAAGATGTCTTCCTTGGGGTTTGAATGATTTTTGGGTAACAAAAAGCAGAAACATCCCCATTTCCTTTAGTTAACAAATATATTTAATTTATTAAAACAAGAAATCAACTTCTTCACTCCCTTAGATGAAAAACTCAACAGTACCATAAGGATATGTTATTACTATGTCCTCTTCATCATATGTATCCTATACAAAGGCACAATTATTTGCCTTTTAGGATTCTGCAGATTTTTAAAATCTGACAGTACAAGCTATAAGAGCACTAGTACAACTATTCTGGTGTCAATAATCAAGATTTCTCTTCACAAATTTTTCTTACCTGCAAGGGTATTAATGTTTTTAAAGGAAAAATTAAAGAATGTATGTCATATATTTTTGTTCCCTAGAAAGATTTCAGGTAATCAAAACAAATGTTCAAGTTGCCTGGATCTTTTCGAAAGCTTTACTTATACAGCTAAACCCTGGCTGATACTTTCCATGGTTATAATTATACTGTAACAGTAAAAACAAATTGCATAGTTGAAAATAATCTAAACAGCTCTTACATATTTCTTGAAAATACGACTTTTAAATTTTGTTTTAATTTATGTGAGAATGCATGCAAATATGAAAACCCAACAAACCTGCAATTCTACTTTACTCAGAGTACCTTCATCTTTTTCTCCACATGTTTCCTGAGAGAATAATGAGCCCCAGTGATTTGCTGAGGCACCACTTCTGTCTATTCATGTTAGGTCATCCAGTTGGGGAAAAGAAACAATATCTTCCTAATTATCATTGTGGCATCTGAGTGCTTAAGTAGGTGAATGATTACAAACATCAAAATATGATTTGCGAATAATGAATTCCCTAAATGAGCATTTGCAGCAAAGTGCTTGCAAAAAAATGAGCTGCAATTTGTTTGCACAAGTGTGTCAAACAACTCTGAACTGCAAACATATTCATAAGAATATTTCAGCTTTAGGACAATTTTTAAGGAAAAAAAAATTGACCAGACTCGGCTAGACTAGAATATACCTGTTGGAAGGCATGAACTCCCAGTCCAACTGCTTGACTATTTCAGGGCTGACAAAAAGTTATTAAAGGCATTGTCCAAATGCCTCTTAAACACTGTTGGGTGTGGGGAACCAATAACTTCTCTAGAAAGCCTGTTCCAGTGTTTGGCCACTGTTGGAATGAAATGCTTCCTAATGTCCAGTCTAACCTCCCCTGGTACAGTTTTGAACCATTCCCACATGTCCTGCTATTGCATCCCTAGGAATAGAGGTCAAAACCTCACTCTCTGCTTCTGATTCTCAGGAAGCCATAGAGAAACTGAGGTCATCCCTCAGCCTCCTTTTTTCCAAACTGGACAAAGCCAGAGTCAGCTGGTGACCAGCGACCAGTCAGCTGTAACACCATGCACTGCAGCCCTCTGGGCTCTGCCCTTCAGCCAGGTCTTCACCGAGTGCACTGTGAACCTGCTCACTCCACAGCTGGACAGCTTGTCCATGCTGTGAGAAGCAATATCAAAACCCTTACTAGAATCCAGGAAAACGACATTCACTACCTTCCCTTCATCCACAAGGAGGGTGACTTTATCATAGAAGGATATCAAATCAGTCAAACAGGACTTTCCCACTGTGAACGCCTGTTGGCTGTGCCTCATGGTTCTGTTGCTCTTTACGTGCCTTTCAATAGTCCCCAATATAATTTTCTCTACATTTTTTCCAGGATCTGACGTTAGACTAACAAGTCTGTGGTTCTCTGGGTCTTTCTCCATGCCCTTTCTGTAAACTGGAATAACACTGGCAAACTGGAATAACTGCTGGTCAGCCAGCAGGGACCTTCCCAGGTTCCCAAGACCTTTGGTAGAGGATGGCGAAGGGTTCTGCCATAACATCTTCTGGCTTCTTCAGTACACTGGGATGATTCCCATTAGGCCCCATGGACTCCTGAGCATTCAGCTGATACAAATGGACCCTAACAATTTCAGTGTCCACAAATGGAAAATCACTGTTAGATTCATAGGACTCTGATGCACGGGATTGAGCAGCCCAATGCCTATCAGTATTACTGAAGACTGAGGCAAAAAATGCATTTAAATGCCTCTACTTTTTCTTCGTGGCTATTAATCAGATGACCATCCAAACCAGGTACTTGTCCAATGTTTTCTTCAGACCTCAGATTTCATAGCTCTTGCCCATCCCCAGCTTTCTTCTGGGAGAAGCAGTGTATGAAGAAAACTTCAATACAAAGCAAGCACTGTTCCTTAATAGTATGCTATCAACATCACTCCAGTCACAAATCTAAAATACAGCATCTACAGGCTGCTATGAAGAAAAATAACTGCATCACAGCTAGATTAGTGCATTTATTTAGAAGCAACATACTAAGTCCTTTTCTTGATGTTTTCTTTTTCAGACTATTATGTGACAGTGGTTGATATACTAGATCTGTATCATCTTCTTTTACCAAGAGAATCCAACATAGGATTTTTGGGTTTAAGGATTTTGTTGGGTTTTTTTATTTTTAATGGGGATACTTGGACTTCCATAACCTGATGAAATATCTTATCTTTGGAATTCATAGAGATGTGAATCTGGCGATTCTCTTATCTCTTGGCAGTGGTAGCTAAGAGAATTACATTGGCAGCATCCATGAAAACTCCATGAAAGCACTTAATAACTGTTCTGTGGGGGGAGTCTTGACACTAAGGGAGAGAGTCCTAGAGACATGTGCAGGTGTCCTGAGCCTGCATCTCTATACCCTTCCTTAAAACACTTCCCAAAGAAAGTCTGAAAATGGGGTGATTGCCTGACACAATGTCAGCATAAAGTAAAAGATAAGCTAAGCAAAGAGGTAATGTCCTCCCCTCCTCCTGCTCCCTGCAAAGAGTCTGGCATCATTGCCCTCCCTTAGGGAGCCATTGGCAATCAGTTCCAATAATGAAGAAAGCATTGGCAATCAGTTCCAATAATGGTTCCATTATTAATGAGTATGTTTTCTTCCTACGATATGTTTCTTCCTTGATTCTGTCTGTAGGAGTCTTATTCTCCTTACCCCTTCGGCTAGCATTAATTTGTTCAGCTTTTTTTTTTTTTTTTTCCCTGCCCTTTCTTTTCCCTTCAAACCTTAATTAATTCTGTATATTCTAGTTTAATAATACTTACCTACCTCAGAGGGACATTGTGAAGCTTAATTAATTATTGTGCAGGTATTTTTTTCAGTGGCATCTTTGAGCAATCCGTCTTTGCAGCTATTCTGGCAACTTCTTGCTCTTTCCATTCTTATTTTGTAGGCCTTGTAAACTCTTGTGCTCAGTGAAGATCATTAAAATTTCTCTTATATTCTTCCACATTGAGAAACCCTTCCTTGCAGTAACATCTGCTTGCTCTGGGTTCAGTAGAAAGGGAACCTACATTACTCCTGTTGGTTTGCTTTCCCACATACTGAGTTTCAGAGCCATGGTCCCTGTCCTAAGCTACTGAAGAAGTGCCGTCCCAGACTGGGATGAGGCTCCTCAAGGTTCAGCTACCCTTGGAGATAGTACCTGAGTTGTGAAGAAACACACAAACCAGAGGGGAATGGAGGCACCATTTTAAACTTCTTCATCCCTTGTGACGTGGTGATTTTAACCAGGTGAAACAGACTTAAGGTGCTGCCTGTCCATTCCCATGGACAGCTGAGAGTTGTGCATCATCCTCGATCTTTCCCCTCCACATCTTTCTCTACCCCTCAGCAGCCACTAAAACCACTTCACTCACCATCCTGTAAGATTTCAGATTCCTCTATCTATTAATGAGACATCTTTGCCTTCACAGATATTATTTTGTCACATCTGCATATGCCACCACCCCACCACCCTCAAGATGAATCTTTAGGCAGTTTTATAGCAGAACATAATTTATTCGGTCACTGTAGAGAAAGAGGATGGCTGAAACATTTCACAGTGTTCCCAACCAACCTCCTCCAATCATCCAATTGCCTTAGCTTAACAACAAGAGTGTTGGAGCCTTGAGATAAATAGACATGGGGCAGGACTGTGACACAGAACGTAAAAGATTACTAGGCTAAGACTTTATAACAAATTCTAAGTGAAACAACTTCTTACAATTATTAAAAAGTTCTACTGACATTTATTTTTAAAATATTAGCTAATTCATCACCTCCAGTTTTCTTTGATCTAAGACATCAAACTTCCACAGAACCACCCCAGCTAAAGAAGACATAACTCCACTAGTTGATTATATTCAAGAAAAAGAAAGCAGGAGGAAATCTTGTCTAAAAGCTTTGAGTGACTTCACTAAAATCAGAGGGGATTTTTTTGTAGGCAGCATTGCTTTACCATTTTTTTTCAGACACTGCCTTGAGTTTGTCACTTCATTCATGTCAGGTGGTTTAAGGACAGGTAGTCAGACAAGAATTGGAAGCAAACTTCATTATGACTTGAAAAAAAATTCCTGGTTCTTGCATTAGCCTAGTGATTATGCCAAGTTTCGAACATGTACCACAATCCAGGTTTCTGAAATCATGACAGTTATAAGAGCAATATATTTTATGTTTTAACCAAATTCTCTTTTTTTGGCCTGAAGTGTATTCTGAATAGTCTGTACAATTTCCATAGGCTGTATTACCTCTGAAATCAAAAAGAGAGCTACAATATGAATCCAAAGACTGAGTTTTGCTCCTAGAATTTTGATACCAAAATAACTAGTTTTTTCTTAGAAAGTGTAGGTTTCAGATTAGCAAAAGAGCCTTTATAACATGGAGATGAGACACCTTGAACCTCATTTTGGTTTCCTGTGGGTATCCACTCCCCTTTCCCAAGCCCAGAATTGGGGGCAGTAGGGGGAGTTACAAAAGCACCTTTGTGGTTTCAGTGAAACCAATGGCCAAACAGTGTCTGATTTGAGCTCCCACATCAATTGGTATGTAAATTCTCTCATGGAGTCACAACAGAGTCAATTTTATTTGCAACAGCTCTTCTGTGAATTTACTAAATGTTCATAGCTACAAATCAATTTAGCAAGAAAGAATGGACACATATTCATATGAGTTAAAATTACTAATCTCCCCTTGCCAGAAGCTTCCTCCGTGCCCTGGAGAGCCAATCCCTGGTGGCTCCAAAGACGAACACGCTGCTAGCCAAGGCTGGGCCAATTAGAGATTATGGTAATGCCTCTGTGATAACATATTTAAGAAGAAAGGAAAACAAGTGTTTTGCACAGTTTTAATTGCATCCAGAGAAGAGCTGAGTGAGAACATGTGAGAAGAACAACTCTGCAGGCACAAAAGTCAGTGAAGAAGAGGGGGAGGAGGTGCTCCAGGCACAGGAGCTGAGATTCCTCTGCAGGTTGTGATGAAGACCATGGTGAAGCAGCTGTGCCCCTGGAGGTCCATGGGGATGCAGAGATCCACCCTCAGCCCATGGACGAGTGCCAGGCCAGAGTGGGTGTATGCATGGAGGAGGCTGTGATCTGGTGGGAGACCAAAGCGAGAGGGGCCTTGCTCCCATGCTGGAGCAGCCTGTCCTTGGAGGACTGCACCCCATGGAAGAGAGACACTGCAGCAGTTTTGGGAGGGTTGTTTCCCCTGGGATTGACTCCTATTACAGCAGTTCGCAGGGAGCTGTTGTTCATGAGATGGAGCCATGTTGGAGAAGGTCATGGAGAAATGTCTCCCATGGGAGGGACCCCATAGTGCAACAGGGGAATGACTCCTTTCCCTGAGCCGCGGGAGATGCCACGGATGACGAACAGATGATAACCCCCATCCCCTGTCTCCTTGTGCTGCTGAGGAAGGAGGTAGAGCTGGGAAAGAGGAAAGAGTGGGGGGAAGGTGTTTTTAAGGGTTTCTTTTACTTTTCATTATCTGGGTATGATTATGTTAGCAATAAATTCACTTTGTATCTCTAAGTTGAGCCTGTTTTGCCTGTGACAGTATTTGGTGAGTGATCTCTCCCAGTCCTTATCTCAACCCATGAATGCTTCGTTATATTTTCTCTCCCCTGTCCAGTATGGAGGGGAGTGAGAAAGCACCTTTGGTGGGTGCCTGACATCTGGCCAGCGTCAACCCACTACAGCTTCAAAAAAGCATTTTGTTTTTTCTGTTCTATCCTCCAACATTCCAGATATCTCCTTCAACTCTTGCCCAGAGCTTGACTAAACCTCTGTCATCAATCCAGCACTCACCACTATGGCTCAATAAATATATAGCTTGGGATAACTTTATTAAAAAAAAAAAAAAAAAGGATATTGACAGAAAATATTTTACCTTCTACAGTCAGCATGTTTTAATCACAGATTTACTGTTAATCAGCCTACTTACTTCTCCTCTGTTGGACTTTTGTACCATTTTTCATCATAGTTTTTCTTCAGTTCTCCATTCACCCTGCTTTATTAAGGAAAAAAAAATCAACAAAAGTAATGCAATTCTACCTACAATATTTTCATTGTGTTACTATTCACCTGCTTTCACATGTAAAGCAATTTTTAAAATGGATAAAAGTAGTGACTTTTGCTTGCTTAATTTAGAATGTAGCAAAATTACATAAAAAGATGAAACCATGTGGGCTACTTATTAAACTCCCCCACATTTGTATAATTTAGACATTACATAATGTATGAAGGAGCACATCTCATATATACATGTTTCAACAATAAACATTAATAACATGTTAATATATTTATGTCTATGCTTTTCCTTTAATCTACCAAAGGAAGCTAGAAGCAAAGTTCATATCACAGTTATTTTCATTAAAGCTACCCTATTTTAAGAAAGGCCTAAGCTTTCTCCAGCAGGTTATGAATATTTTACCTTTCAGCATACATATAAATATACAAATATATGTATTTCATATACCTGCTACTTAACAAATGTTCCCCATCTGGACAAGAAGATATTTCCAGGACATTTGGGCTCATTATGATGAATGGAGCCATTGCCAGAAGATCAGGTACGGGGTCATGGAAAACAATGGACAAAGTTGGTAGGAAACTGATTTGAATTCTGCAGAGATGGATATAATAGCTGCTTCCTCAGTTATGGTTATATTTATTGCTTATACATTTTATATTTCTTCAGTTATTATTGCAGCTATAGTCTATATTTTATAATGTAAAACCATGCTGAGACTGCTGATAATAGAATTTGATGTTTATATTGCAATGCAGCCTAGAGACTATTCCACTTTGCCCTTGCAATAAGCACCAGGCAAGTGCAAAAATGTCTGTAGACTAGAATTGGAAGATAACTGTGATGTACCCAGCTTTGTTATCTGAACCCCACTCAAATCACATTTGTTTTTCCCAAATGCAAAATGTAATGTAAAAAGGAAAAGAGAAACAGGAATCCAAAACCTGTGAGCCAGGGGTAAGGAGAGCAGAGTGTGTGTATCCCTGGTGCCATGGAGTGGGGCTGGGCTGCCCAGTTTGTCACCTGCATGAGAACCCCACAGCTGCTGACTGAACTAGTACTGTTGGCAGAGGTTTATTCCCAACTGAGAAAAAATGACAACTAGGGAGGGTCAGAGCAATGCCTGCTCTGGCATACCTAGAAAAACATGGAGTCCTTTTATACGGAGTGCACAGACAGTGTAAAAGCACACGCTCTGCCCCAAGACTTCTGGAGTAACCAGTGAGCAGATGGGGAAAGAGGCTGGTCAAAGTTCCTGGTTCACCACGACACAAGCTAAGGAAACTTCCACCGCTGGATACTTCTGAGAAATAGCAAAGTATCTATTAAGCGTGTTTTACATATCATTGATCTTATTTTGGAGTAGAGGAATGGAATATGTTCTTCTAACTCTATTAGGAGAGTATTTCTTTGTCAGTGTATTTAAAGTGTATTTGACAGTGTATTTAAAGGGTGACTCATAGTCCTTTGGCCAACTCATATATTCATGGCAGGATCGCAATGATCAACATTCAATAGTTTAAATAACAGAAAATACACTGCCAGCATGGGCAGGATGTGAGGCCTGAGATTCAGCTGTTATTCCAGGACTGATGGACCAGTAGTGGGTGGATATTTGGGTTCCTGGCAGGGCAATACGATACAACTTATTTAACCACTTGATTTAATTAACTAGCTGTGGGACAGGACTTGCCCATGGAGGCTGGTATCTCTCCCCTGACTTTGGGAAAGGTCCCTTCCAACCTCAACTATTCTGTGAAGTTATGCCTCCTTCACTCTAGAAGGGCAATGCACAGAGGGGCAGTGCTAGTGTGGGCACAGGCTGGGTGTCAGGTACCAACACTGGGCTGAAAGACACCTGCAAAGAGCTCTTTCACTGCTGTCATCCTCAGCAGACCAACTGGCCACAGAAGCTGGGCCACTGTCAATGATCTCAGTCAGCTGTTCTGAACCAGTCATGCCAGTCCACCTTTCCACAGGGAGAGAGCAGTCAGCCCAGCCACAGAAGGATGCCTGTCTCCCTGGTGCTGTCGCCTGTTCCAGGCCTGTTCATCCCTGAAGCACAGTGCTCTGGGCCCAGGCAAGAGCCCCTTCAGTGGGTAGCGATGCCACAGCTCTGTGTCCACACTGACATGAAGAGCAACAAAGAAGAAACTAACCTAAGAGGTATTTTTAGAGCTCACACAGTTTATTGTGCAACACCAGCTGGAAGTAGTCTGATCAGTCTGAACCAGTCTGATCGCTTATCATACTTTCTTGGGCATGTGTCTGGAAAACACCTATCATTAGAAAGAGTAGTAACAAGCAAATGATGACACAACACACAATTAAAATCAGCATCGATACTATCAGAAAACCAGCTTGCTTAGGGAACAGATCATACCAGCTGGAAGACTGAAACAGTTGTTCCCTCATGACAGTGTTAGAAGCAAATGTTGTATAAAAAGGCAATAAATATTTGAAAGAAATCATCAAGATATACTCGATGACTGAAAGCATCCCAGATCCACAGAGAGAGGAAAAAACACAAAGAAGTTTATTTATGTTAAGAAATACCTTAATGAAGACAAGAATCTCTATGAAGATCAGTCAATAATTCCAATAATAAACATTTTTTAATCAGTCAATCATTATAAAGAGTAGCAGCAGAATCTGACTCATACCACATCTAACTACTGTGGTGTGATATTCCTTAGCAATTGTAACATAAAAAAATCATCAAGCTAAAGTATGAAACCACAACAATTAAGTCAATTCAGCTGGATAAGAATCAGTCATTCTAGACTGCTACAAGTCAAAGCCTGGGAATAAAGGAAAATGTTGTTTACAAATTAAAGGTCATATTCACATTTTCTAAGGAAGTTATTTTCCCAGACAGACCTGTATTTATATGGCAACAAAACCAGGACTTGTTTCAAAGATAAATATAGCCAAACTTACAATTTGGTTAACTAATACAAAAAAGGGATTTAATTTTATTTTGCTAGAGAGAGTCTCTTTGAAATATCCAACTGTAGGTTTTTGCATTCAGAAGCTTAACCTTAGCTGTTATAGTTAGTTTCTCTGAATTCTGCACTTGTTAAACTGTTTGTATAGAAATTATACTTACACTGAAATAGCGATGTATGTTGCTATATATAACAAAATATTTGAAAATAATTCGAAAGCCACCAAATGTTGCAGTAGAGGTTTTGAGGTAAAATAAACTTATTGCATGGCTCATGCAAGCACCCAAAAAAACTAAGGCTTGAGGTAAAGCATTCTTAAAGCACCCAGCAGGGAAAAGAAGAGAAAATTGAGAATTGGGGGTATAAACACACTTTCTAGAATTCATACAAGTTTATTCACAGCTCTGTCCTAAGTACATTATTTTTTAGGATTGTCATGTGCAGCAGGCACTGAGAAACTTTCTAATGTGAGAGTCCTTTTGTTCTTTGAGGAACATCCATCTCCTCCATAACCATAAAACACATAAAAGCAGAAAAACACATGTTCAGACATATTAATAGTACATTTGTTTGTAAATTTTAAATTGAGGAGTAGCATGCTTTTCAAAGTTGGACCATTACTCTAGTTTTTTTTTTATTTCAAACTGCGAGAGGTTTTGCAAGTCAAATTTGCTTAACAGTATTGATCTAAATTGAATTTAACCTGAAATTCTGCAAGAAGCAAGCCCCACTGTTACCCAGGTGTTATGGGGATGCTTTGTGGATGGCACAGGGGGATGAAGGGCAGCCGTCAGTCTGAACGTGGCCAAGCTGTACGGAGCCACCTCAGAAATTGCTTGAGGTGCTGTCTCCAACTCCCATTACCTTGGCACTATCATCATAAATCTCAAAGTCCTACTGAGTGCTTGTGTTTGAACAACAAGAAAGTACCAATTTCCAAGAACATATCTTCCCATCTGCTCTCACAGGGGACTTTGGCCTGTCCTTTCAGACAATGATTTGGCTGCAGTGTGGGAGCATTTGTCATCTCTTGCCTGTATGACCAGTTCTATCAGTGATTTGAAGCAAAAGGCTACAAATGATGAAGCCTTTCTCATTTCTTCATGCCTGATGCCTCTGTTCAAATTTTTTTTACTAGCCAATCATCTTTAGATGCCAGCTCTTGGTTCTAATCTCAGTCTTAATTTTCCCAAGAATTTATGGCTCGCTAGCTGCGAATCAAGTCTAATTCCTGGGGTAGTTCACAAAACTGAGGGTGGAGAATTTGAAGAACAGGGATGGCATTTTCCCCATTCCAAGCTTTCATAAGAGAGGAGCTCAGATGGATCCACAACTCTTCTGTCTTAAGAAATGCTGTGAAGCTTCCATATTTAAGTGAGACTTTTCCACAGAAAGCAGTTGGGAAGCTCCAATATTGGTTCTCATTAGCCTTGCCTGATTGGTCAACAATCACTCTTTAAGCTGAACTTGTTTCAAGGACAGAAGCCCATGAGGAAAGAAGCTTGAGGCTACTGTTCTTGATTTTATGTGAAAAACACATATTCCAGGAATAAGTGACAAGGCAAATCACAAAAGGGCAAGATTAAACAAAAAAACCCCAAAACCCTGCCATTTGAAATAACACTTGACTGTTATTTGTTTGGAGTGCACCATAGACAAGGAGTTTTTGACAAAAGTAGCCAAAATTCAGAACTTGTTTATGAATGAAAACCCTTTTTAGATTTCCATGAAGCAGTCTGGTAGTATTTGGAGTTTTGCAGAAACCTAAAAAATTTTCTGCTAGAATGGAAAGCAGTTTAATCTTACCCAGGCCCAAAACCTGAATGTTATGTAAGCTTATATTCATAGCATAAACATTATTAGGGCATTAGAATCAAAGCTGAAAGAAATTCAGACCTGTATAGTTGATGTTGAAATTTAATCTATGGATTCCATATTTACCCAGTGTCAACAACAGCTACTCACATGTTTTCAATGCTCTCAATCTATGCATGGGGCAACTGTATAAAATATAAGAACCATGTGGCAACTCATCTATTAGCAATCTGTGCTGTGTAATGGACAGAAAAAAAGCATTATACACCCTTGATTATTCTATGATTGCACATAAAGATCTTACATAGAAGACAAACATCAAACCTACAGCAAAAGAAAGGTACATATTTAGCTGTGACAAAGAAAGGTACATATTTAGCCATGCTTTTAGTACAAATAACAGTTTCAGTTTTCTGTTGCATAAACGCAGTGGATTACTATCACCTTAGTTCAAACCAACCTCTACCACTACAGCGAGGCAGAAAATAGATAGATAGATAGTTATTAAGGTATATCCACGCTATATATGGGTAGAAGCACACACAAAGATATATCACTCTGTTTGCATGTATAGATATATGCATTATATAGATCTATGTAGAGAAAAAGAGAAAGTGAGAATTAAGAACACAAATATAGGAGACAAGTCAATGCTTTTCAATATAGTCTGAATAGTACTCACTTTCTTGAAAGGAGCAGGAAGGATTTGTTCATGGCCACATTCACAGGGAATTCTCAAGACACTGATATTTCTGTCTCACTAAAGTTTTCAGGGTTTAAAAGGAAATTCAGGGGGAAAGTTTAAACTTTGAACAGAAATTTGCATGAACTCCCAACTTTAGTTCTCTCAAAATTGTATTTCTCTTTGCTGGTCGCACCTATGGATGAAAGATGTTGATTTTTTTGCTCTGAAACTTTATTCCATCCACTTGCTAGAGCCCTTAGTGGAGAAATGCTCAAATTTTCTAGCTCCTGCTTGCACTTCTGTTTGCCCTGAATTTTACGTAACAGATGTTTTGTTCCTTTTCATGTAATGATGGATTAATTGTGTAGTGATACCAAAGTTAACCGTCAAACTGTTAGACTGAATTTGTTTTGAAGCTTAAGATAAACCGGACTTTTAGAGTTGTCCTGTATGACAACATGTGTCAGACAGCGATAGAACTAAAATTAATGACTAAGTAGTTAATATCCTGAATGGCAGAGATATAACAAGATTGGAAATAATACCTTGCAGACACACTTAGATTACTACAATGTGAAATGTACCTAGAGGTCAAGTCTTTTAAAAATGAAAACTTCAAACAAAGAACCTGATCTCTGTTTTGGTACCTAAGGACATGGAATAATTTTCAAAGCTCTCATGAAATGATGGCTTGCTAAAACATTCTGAAAATCTGAGAGAAAAGTAATTTCTAACATCAGTAGGAAATGAAGACTTGGGCCTATTCTTTTTAAACATTGGACATAGTGTCCTATCACAGTCTACAACATAACAAGATCATTATGGGCTGGACAGTGAGTGTAGGAAAATAGTAGTTTCCCATGGTACTTTTCCCACTTGGTCACAGGAGATTTTCCTGTTTCTCAGAGCCACATTGTATAGACAGAAGTAGTTGAACTGTGGAAATAATGATTCACAGATGTGTGAGAATTTGTTTCAGATACTGAGAAGATACACATGTAAAATGTGCATTGTAAGAGCTCTACTATCCTTTTCCCTACTGGCATAAGTTAAACTTCTGAGTAGGTAGAATTTTACATGGCAATGCTCTTAGTATAGGTTATACACTATTATATTCCATCTTTTTTTTGTCCAGCACATGTAGTGAGAACAAAAAGACTCCTTCATTGCTAAGGTTAAACTTCCTCTCCATTACCCTAACACCTACAAACTGGGAGAAACTGCAGATGATTTCAAAGTAACATATTTATGAGCTGATTTTTCAGACCAGAGTACATGACTGGAAAAGACCTCAAGAGCATGGTCTTGGCTGGCATTCTCCAAGGGCCACTATGCTAGGTTATCAAGCTGGTTATCCATTACTTAAATGTCCTAAAGATAAATGGGACACTTTTCCTTTCTCCTGAGCTGCATTCTGTCCTGGTGGTCCCCCAGGCTTCATCTGCACCTCAGTCTTTTGGCCCAGGTTCAACCTGCTTCAGGTTCTTTTGATTGCTGCTAGTTTTCAGTTTAGTATTGCCACTGGTAAGATCACAATACAGTAATCCTAACAGTCCAGTTAGAATAAAACAGGTTTTTAATATAGTAAGGCGAGTGTTGACATAATTTTTAGTGGTATTGAAAGGTAAATACATTCCTCTTCTCCTCTTGCTTTCAGGTAAGAAAACAAAACCAGTCTCTTCTTCTGCCCAAGTCCCCAGACCAGCACCTCTCCAGCACAACTATTCTGCAGTCACAAAAATAATCAAACACCTTTGAGAGCTGATCATTGCCTAAGACATTCTCCTGGTGGGAGAAAAATCTCTTCTTGACCTTTCAACCCCCCTCCCCAAGATGATAAAAAGCTTTAGGTTTCTTATTTTAATCTCACCACGGTCAGTTCTTTATGCATGTCCTGTCCTTCTTTCCATTGCTTCCATATTGCATAACAAAATCTTTTTGTCCATAGAAACTAACCTTCCCAGTAGATAAGGGTATCTAGGACTCTCTCCCTCACTGCTGCTGTGTACCTGCTGGTTTATTTTCCTGTTAATAACATCCTTCCCCTGGCTGTAGATCTCACCGGACTTACCATTGCCAGCATAGTGCCTTCTAGCAAAAAAAAGGATAACTGTACTCTGAAACTAGATTGTCACTTTGCTATTTAGAGAGGCACTGTGCGCGCAGCTAGTGTTTCCTCTAGGTGCTTCCTGTTGCCTCCACCAAGCTTCTTCCTCCTGTAAAGATACAGAGTGTGTGTGTGGGGGGGGGGGGGTCCAGGTTGCAGTTTATTAAATCCAAAAGCAACTATAAAAGCCAGTCCAGACGACTGGCAATCTATGAACAGCTCTTTCTCTCTGCTGACTGAAAAGGGTGGTTAGGCAATTAGGTCGGATGAAGATATCTACCCTGTCTAAATTGAGGCAAGATAAATCCCATCAGTGTTACTTGTGATGGATAGTCTTTACTTCACAGCCATTAAATAACATCTAAAGATATTTAAAAGAACCTTAATAAAAGGTGTTGTGAAGTAAAAAACAACTGTTCTTAACATGTTGTAATTGCACACTTCAGCGTGTCTGGCAGATAAGGCATCTATTGTTCCTTTAATGCACGTGAGACACATAGCACATTTAATTACCCTGTATGTCAAAATTAATACAGATCCCAAAGCAGGCAGTGTCAATACATTTAGTTATATAGCAATTATAGTGCAGCCAGAGCCACTTAATGTACAGGATTGAAAACAGAAACTAAACAAACATGAAAAAAGTGGAAAAAAATCATGGATCAGGGCTTCAAAGAATAACCTTATAACCTTAGGAAAGCAGGACTTGTTCATTAGTACTAGGCTGCAAGTCCAAATAAATATGTAACCTCTCAAAAGTGTTCAGACCAACCCCAGAGCCTGTTAGGCCTTGTTGTTTTAGAGACCTCAGAAAGGTGAAGGTGAGCTCTTGACACAATGCTTTTCATTTGAATTCGCTTCCTGCTCTCTCGTTTACTGGAGGTAACTTCCCTTGGTACCTCAGCTGGCTTTCTTCGCACAGAATGATTCTCTATTTGCATTTTGTTTCTAATACTGAATTCGCCTAACATGATTCAATCTTATTTTCCCAGTGGTACCATTAATATTTTAATTTAATCAGAATTTCAGGAACTTGTTTGCCATCCAGAGCAACTTGGTTACCTGTCAGCCTCCATCAGCTTGTCATATTAGAGGTGATTGTTCCTTGAATCTAATCTACTTTAAATGATTTCATTGGGTAGAGGTCTATAAATCATTTCAGAATGGGTCTGACAGATGAAGGCTTAGGTAAGTAAACAAATCAGGCTTGTTTTACTTTAGGCAGCAATGAACTTGGCTTTATCAACTTCTCATTGATTTCTGCACTGCAAAAGGTCAAAAAAATCTCTTTAACATAAGAACATTATTAATATAAGTACAGTATTACAACCAACCATAATTAAGATAAGTCCCAATGTTCAGTGGTGAGGCTGACTTAAGAACATTGCAGACTGCATTTCAATAAAGCCTGTTATGCAGTTTGAATTGATGAATTCATTTCCAAAAGGTTTACTTTTGTCTTTCCAATCAAAACAGAAATTAACTAATTAAGCAATCCAGAGTCCCTCTGGATTTTGAGCCAAGATTGTAAAGGATAATATGATCAGGCTGCAGCTAAGAGTCTAATGTACAGTATATTATTTGAATCTTACAATATGTTCACATTTACTTACCTAAATCATAGTTAAAAGCAAAAAACTGGTCCCTCTGAAATATTGCTGAGGAATCAGACATCACATTGGGCTTCACTTCAGATGTGTCGGGGCTGAGTTAATCAGTGACTGTCAGCACGGAGTTGGCAATGACAAGGTGATACAGAGAACAAGATATGTTATGTAAGAGCACATTTTGTTGTAGTCTCTGTATTTCAAACAATGTTGGCATGTGTGGCCTGGAAGAGCTATGTCTCCTTCAGTATGAGTAAGGAGGAAGGATCTGCTTTTCTGCAGATGATCTCAATGTGTGATATTTTGGAGAAAGAAGTAAAAAATGGGGGTAAAAATGGAAAAAAACCAACTAATTTATTTATTTATTTGTGTACATAGTTAACTAAAATGCTAATAGGAAATGTATAAGAAGACATCCTGCAGCAATTTTATATACCTTTAAAAAAGAGCATAAATCAACATGAAACTATGGCCCATGTAATTCCCTCCTCCTCCAGATCTGTTCTACAAAAAGCAATGAATGCCTATTTGCATTTCTACTTAGCTTACAAAACTGCATTCAGATAAAATATACATTTAGGAATAAGTTTAAGGAATGTTTTCCTCGGAAATGCAGATTTGGCTGCACTCTCATCTCCTGTCACATCACTGATCAATGGAAGTTAGCGAGTTATGCAGACAAACATGCCCCTATCAGTATGGCATGCAGTTACAAAGTTCAAACTCACCAAAAAGGGATGAACACTCCTGAATTTTGTATGTTCCAAGGAGATGGGCAGGAAGTAAAAGGTAATAATTAATAGTTAATATGACTCTAGACATGTTGAAATAAAATCTCTTCATGTTGATCTCTAAAACACTTCAGAGAATTCAGTTTCATACTGGGCTGACCTTTCTATTTTGTAGATTAATATCCACATGCAAAGCTGTTTCAAAATTGTTACTAGGATTACAAAGTTCATGGATTATAATAGGTTTTGTAAAATATGAGATTAATGAGAGTTAGTGTCTGTAGCCAAAGAATTGATGAGGCTGGTGTCACACCCTCTTGCTTTGGCACCTCAGCACAAGTTATGAAGAAACTATTTACAGCTGAGATTGCGGAGCAAATTTAGAAGAGTTGATGATATGGCTTAAATGCACAGCTCTAGTTTGTAGAAATTGCCTTAAATGTTCTGCTCCAGTAGTCCTAAATTCACTTATAAGCTTGGAAGCGTTGTTGCCTGGGAGTGCCTTTTCTTGTCTGAGGCAACAGTATTGCATTACTATTTCTAGTTACACCATCGTGTGGTGCTACAGGTCACCTTCCTGAGCAGTAACAAACTGTTGTTGTGTAGGCAGTGAATTGGGCTGCAGCTGGTGATAACACTTTGTCCTCCACTGGACAATGTTAGTTGAGTGAGGCTGACATGTAGAAAGAGAACATGAATATTGCCCTGAAAGCACACATCTGTCTCAGCTGTCTGAAGTCTGGTGTCTGGTAGAAAAGGCATCTGTAGGTGGTGCTTTATCCCAGTTTTCTTTGATGGGATGTGTCCTAGAAACGCCCAGTTTCCCTTCCAGTTATAAAGAGAGTCTGGACCATGTCTACTCACAGTAGAATGACTCTTAGCCTGGATGCCTAAAATTGTTGAGAAAAAAATCCACCCTAAAAACATTGACTGTCTCAAGGCCACAAACTCTGCTTAGGATAAAGGACCATGTTATCTGCTGGTAGATGGTCACTGTGGGCTGAACAAAGTCCATGCTCGGCCCTTCACAGTGTTTCATGGGCTTACATCAGATATCCCAAGGATTAGTCTTTTTTTTCCCCATCCTGGTGGGGTTTTTTGCTGTGTTTTGGTTTTTGGTTTTTTTGCTAATATAGTTAGCACCAGATTATTTCCTCTGCAGAATTGCAAGACAAAAAGAGTTATTAGGGAATAAACTCTCTTGCCTTTGGTGGCTTTCCAGCAACAATAGAAAGGAAAGGAAAGCATTGCACGTGGAAAATTCTGCAACATTCAGGCTACACTGCACATGCATAAAAACATGATTTTGTTTTGGAGCAGCTTTTCAATTGTCCCAAAATTATCCTAGGACTAACATTGTCAGTTTCCAATATATATCTATTTATTTATAGCTTTGATTATATTAATATTTAGGAATGCCATATTTTAGCTACTTAAATGATTCCAACCCAGTTAGATATGCTTTAAGTATTGTTATAATTTTAAGGGTTATCACTAGTAAAACACATTTAAGTCATAATAGTACCAACATAAGAAACAGTATTTTATGTAAATGAGATTGATAGATGGTAGTGACGTCCAACATTTCTTTCCACTTTTAGTTCCTCATTTGAAAATAGCTATGATTTGCGAAGCATTCCAGTCTTACATAATACTATTAAGCCTTGAGAGCTACCATGAGAGCTCTGGCAATAGATATGGCAAGGAAGAAAATACTATCCTCTGGATACTATCAGCTTCAGCTAGCAGTGAGTCCATCTTGCAGCTGGATGAAAATGGCTCTGTCCACCATGGGGGGCAGCTGCTGGTGTCTTCTCACAGAAGCCTCCCCTGCAGACTCCTCATTACCAAAACCTTGTGGTAGGTAATGAAAGTCTAGTGAAAGGTCACCAGACTGATGTCACCCTATTCACCCCTTGTGCCTGACCTCTGAGTCAGTTGCTCACCCATCAAATAATGTATTTATCCAGCTATGCGCTGGATATTTTGTCCAGAAGGATACTGTGAGAGACAGTCTAGAAAGCTTTACTGAAATCCAAAAAGATTACATCAACTGGCTTCCGTTGATTAACTAGGGGAGTTACCTTGTCATAAAAGGATATCAGGTTCGATAAGCAGGACTTTCCTCTCATGAACCCATGCTGGACCAATGACTGCATTGCCTCTCAGGTGTTTTCCAATATGTCCCAGAATGATCTACTCCACAGCTTTCCCAGGCACTGAAGTGAGACTGATGGGCCTATAGTTTCTGGGCTCCTCCTTCTTGCTCTTCTTGAAAATCAGGACAATGTTTGCCAGCTTCCAGTCAGCTGGGCCCTCTCTGGATTTCCAATACTGTTCAAAAATCATCGAGAGTGCTTTTGCAATGACATCAGCTAACTCTTTGAGGATTCTTGGAATCAGGTCCCATAGATTTGTAGGGATCCACCCGGAGCAATTTCAGGGTCAACTGGGAGTTCATAATTTTTGCAGTCATGGTCCTTCCCACTGCTCTGTCAATGACTCAGAACTTCAGGCACAGATATGCCACTGTGTGGATGTACTGGCCTAAACCCTATCAACCACACAAAAAATTCCATTAAGGGACTGAGACATTCCAGAAGGTAATCAATCAATAGAATAAAATTGCCCATGTACAAAGATGTTAAGTAATGTTGTAATTATTGCCATACTTATTGAGTGGCCAAAAAATAATTTCACTTAATTGATTTCACTTCGTCTGATTTCAAGACGTAATTGTACTGTATCTTTTTCACAGTGTTTAGTTATGAGAGTAAAAGTACATGCAAACTGGGAAATTCTCAGGATGAGATTTTCCTTGCATATCCTCTTAGAGAACTTTTTGCATGTTTTATTTTCGGAAGAACAGATTATGGATACTAACAGGACATATTCTTTGCAAAGATTTTGATTTACCTGCCTAAACAGACGTGTATTTTTTATAGAAAATCTTCAAAGTTGGAATGGAAAGTATAATTTTTTGTGAAACCTGAGTAGCACCAGATTTTCATTGATATGGACAATGAAACTTCATATCCAGGCATCAGTGTTAAATATAATTTGGGAGTGACATTTACCAAACTTTGTCACAGATTGTTCCTGTTTATAGAAGTAAGATTGCATCCTTTCTATATAGATTTTTTTTTTTTTAGTTAAGCAAAAGTAGCATTTACCACACTACTTAATATGTTTACAATAAAGCCCTTTGGTAGTAACTTCAGCATTTCCTAATCAGACATATCTCATCTGAAAACGGAAACATTCTGACTTGCTTTAGTTTTGTTTGCTATTGCCATTTGGAAACATTTGGTGGGAAAGAAACCTGTGTGAACTGAAGCTCCAACATCTGGTTGTCTTAAGCAAAAGTTAAACTGGAGGTGTAAATTTGTATTTTGGTGTTTTGCAATTTTTAAAGTATGAGATCAGTGGAGAGTGTCTAGTAAGGGGCATTTATCACTGTTTTCTATTAAAGCCTGTCTGGGAACTTCAGGAAAGTATTATCAGTGAATGCACATGAATATACTAAAATAAATGGGTACATGCTTGATATTACAACATTACTTTTCCTTTCATATATTTCCAATACCTTAATCAAAGATATGCCTTGGAATTATATTAAACATATCTAATACATGTACAATGAATATTTTGCATTCCATCTTTACCAGGCTTAAAATACAAATCAGGAGGCATATTGTAAATTGCTCAGGGCTGGATCCTCCTCAGCCTCTTCATTCCAGTGGGAATTTTTCTATTAAATTCATGAGGCTTTGGATGCAGGTCCTTACAGCCTTTTTAGCTTTAGCCATTAAGGTGTGAGTTCCTTATTCAATGGTAAGCAAAAATTATATTGGCTGAGGGAGGTGCTCTTCAGGTGTGAAACCTGCCTCTTGATGGTCCAGAAGTCACATTATTCTGATGAAATGCCAAAGTAATTCTCAGATTTCATATTGAGTTTTTATCACAGTGAAAGACCCTGTCAGTTCCAGTGTTTACCAGTGGGAAAACTTGAAACTGATGGGTTTGTTTTGTTCAGTGAAGTCTGGATATGTATTGCAGAGTATATACTTAAAAAAAAAAATTGTGATACTATTAGCAAAAGATGGAAGTTTTTGTAAAACATGGACATTTTTAAACTAAACTAATATTCAAAAATAAAAGAATTTATCTGTCCAAGAACTTTATTTCACTCCAATTGGTGTTAATAGGAGCCTTCTTTACAAATAAAAGGTCTCTATTTTTCTTGCCTTGTGAGATCAAACATTTTGAGGAGTCTAAGTCACAATTATGGTTCACTGGAGCTACAATGAAGTGGGGCTATGATCTCTTAAAAACTTGAGACAGTCATTAAAATAAATTTCCTGTATGGCAAATAAAAATACTCAAATTTTCAAAATGTAAATTTGCTGTGGTTTGGCTCTCTTCCTTTTCTTTTCATAAAATTTGATATTCCATGATTGAAATGTATGTGGAAATAAATTGTTTTCAGCAGTCCCAGCCTCCATTTGAATAACAAAGAAGAAATACTAGTGTTCTTGATTTGAAGCAATTTTCTTTTCTCAATTTGCCAAGGAAAGGGAAGGAGTGGGACAAAAACAATTCAACAACACTGTGATCTTGTTACTATTTTCCTGATGGCACATATATGAATTAAACTGAACCTAGGGAAACATTAGAATATTTTGATTCTTATGTTCTCTAAACCTGATGTTGCTGTTTTATTATATGAAAGTTTAATGCTTCTTTCCTTTTGGTGCCAAAATTAGGACTGTACTTCCCTGACTGACATCATTGCAAATTCACTAAGATCAGCTTTAATGTTAGAAATTAATAGTGAAAGGGTGGGAAACTCAGTTGATACACAGCTCCTGCAGATCTTTTTTAGGTCAGATGGTTGTAGTTCTCTTTTTGTTTTGTTTCAGCTCAGAGGGATTTTTGTTTGTTTATTTTGGGGACTTGTAGTAAGAAAACAAAAAACTTTGGGCCGTATTCTGCCAATATTGTATGTAGAGAACACCCACAGGCTGTCTACAGTACTTTCCCAAGATGAGATGATAGATACAGAGATTGGCAGGACGCGCTAGATGATCTAATGAGTGTTTCTTTTTTTCTGTCTAAGGTCTATTAAATAAATTTAAAGAAGAAATATACTGACACATTTGTCCCCTTGGCCAAAGGATTGAAAATGTTGCAGTGATTACACATAACCTCTGTTTAACAGAGATAATTCCAATTCAGATTTCATCTTGGACTTTGCAACTATTTTTGTGCTATGAAAAGGAAAATGATAGGCACCAAAAAGTGTAGATTTCACTGCATAATATAAAAATATTTAATTTAAATATTCCCTACTCACAAACTCTGAGAAATTGTATATAAGACATCAGAAAAAATGTGTTTTGCAATATAGTGCATAATGGTAAGACATATATTTCAGTTCTTGCTGACTAATAATATTCTGTTATTTATGATTGAAGAGGATGAGAAAGATTAATATTTAAATCATTAAAATATCAAAAATGGCAATAACAAGAATAATGTTTGTAAAATGTGTACTTTCATGTTTACATTGAATATGGAGTACTGGTGTTCTCAAAATCTTTCTTAAAAGATTTTGTATACATACTTAACTACTAAGAGGAATTAAATAAGTGACAACCAGAGCAGGGATTCCTCTCTGGCTTGTATAGTCAGTTGTTTTCTTAGAAAAAATTACTTGATAACTCTTGATATAATACTTTGAAAAAAATATTTTTTTCAAAGTATTATATCAAGAAAAAATATTTGAAAAAAATATTTTTTTTCAATGTATGAGTTTGTAGGTTTTGCTTGGTAAATTAGCCCCAGACATTTCAAATACTCCAAAATAACATATTCTTCTCTTCTGGTTATTGTGTCAAGAACAAGATTGCTACAACATACATCCATGAGTAGGTGGTCAGCACAGCAGGCAAATGCTAGGACTACAAGACAAACGATAGGTATAAATTATTTGCAAGCTCAAGTAACAGCAATTTGACTTTTTTGAGCCTGTAACAATGCCCCCAGAGACGAAAGTGTGAATTTCTGTAGATCATTGCATTTTCATGGCCTTGGCATTAAGTAAAGGTTGCAGCTCTAGGTTTTGAATTTCCCTACTCATAAATAAGAGCCATTTTGGTTTTTATGTCTGATTTTTGCATGAAATATGTATATTCTAATCCTTGCTGAGAAGTCTTCAAGGAATAATAGTGGAGGCTTTTAGGTATAAAATTTCATCTCACATGCTTCCAGAAACATACATCTTTGGTGTTGAAGTTGCAGCACCTATATCAATGGCTTGAGTATCAAAGCCATCCTCTTCTGTATTATAATGTTTAACAATTTGCTGATCATGACTGACAGGTTTACACAGCTAACATGTTCTGGAGCTGTGGGTGATTTATTCCAGAATAATTTGGGCAATTCAGAGAATTTAACTACTACAGTCTTCCGTCTCATCACAGAAAACAAATGTCTGTTAAGATTGATTGCACTCCATTTAAGTGTCTTCATTAGAGAAGGGACTTCACCCTACAGTGTCTTCAAGTAACAGCAATGTGGGCACCCAAATTCTCATTGAGGAAACACAGAGAAAGGTCTTTTAATTAATCATCATTGGCCATTGCAGTTGAAGTTATTGTTATTTGTGTTGGCTAAGTTTGTTTTTCTTCTTTTCTTGAAATGACCATTCTCTTCCTGTGTTCTCATAGAGAACAAAGTTTGTGTACAGAGCTCAGGAGACAGACAAATGCCTGGCATGATGAAAGTGGAAACAATTCTTACAAGAAGATTAGGTATTTCACTTGTATGCCACAACCATAGTAAAGGCGAGATCACAGACCTGAAGTGTATGTAAGGTCTATATTTTTTTCAGTAATTTTCTTTACATGGGCACTGAGCTTGTCCTTCCTTATCTCCACTACAGAATGCCATGATGTAATTTTATAAGAGCAAAATTAAGCAGAAGAGCTAACTGCAGACAAACAGTTGAAATAAAATCTTTTTTTTGTTAGAATTTTTCAGTAGAAATTAACATCTTTCTCATTATGGTGTTCATGGCTAGGGTAAAGTTAATTTTCTTCATGGTGGCTGGTGGGCGTGTTTTGCATTTGTGCTTGAAACAGTGTGGATAGAATCATAGAATCATAGATTCATAGAATCATAGAATCACAGAATCATAGAATCATAGAATCATAGAATCATCGAATGGCCTGGGTTGGAAGTGACCTTAAAGACTACCTAATTCCAAACCCCCTGTCATAGGCAGGGACACCTTTCATTAGACCAGATTGCTCAGAATTCCATCCAACCTGGCCTTATAGATTTCCAGCGATGGAGATAGCACAGGGAGCTGAGCAGGGCTTACACAAAATCAAGTCCACTTCTGCTCCTCGCTCCACCAGTGAACAGGCTGAGGGTGAACAAGGAGCTGGGAGGTGACACAGCCAGGACAGCTGACCCCAGCTGGCCACAGGGGTATCCCAGACGATGTGGCCTCATGCTCAGCATGTAAAGCTGGGGGCAGAAGAAGGAAGCGGGAGACATTTGGTTTGACAGCGTTTGTGTTCCCAAGTCACCATTGTGAGTGATGGGGCCCTGCTCTCATGGAGATGGCTGAACCCTGCCTGCCCATGGGAAAAGGACCATGGGAAGTGAATGAATTCCTTCGTTTGCTTTGCTTGTGTGCGCAGCTTTTGCTTTATTAAACTGTCTTAATCTCAACTCATGAATTTTCTAGCTTTTCCCATTCTCTCCCCATCTCACTGTGGGTGGAGTGAGCAAGCAGTTGGGTGGGGCTTAGCTGCTGGTTGGGGTTAAACCACAACACATATTATTTATGTCAGTGCTTGATTAGAGACCCTAGGAAATCTAAGCTTCTGAAGTGCTAGATCCTGTATGGAATATAATAGTAGGCCAAGAGCTGAAGACATCATGAAACAGGTGGGTAAAATAACTGATGAGCAGATGTGGTACAAAAATGGGTGTCAGTCTTACAACTAGAAATGTACATGCCTCTTACTGTTCAATTTGATAGAATAAACTGGTTTCACTCAGAAGCCTCCAGCTGATGGATTTGGATGTGGATAATCTTTCTTCACAATCTTGCTTAGCCCACTCAGAAAGACATGCATTTCAATAAAATTGTCCTACAGCTTTATCATATGAACTGACTTCTCCATGTCTCACTAGTCAGTTGCCAGAAGCTGGGTACGAGGAAGCACAGAATTTCAGACCAGTACTTTCTCCTGGAAATCATACCTGAATGCAAGTACTACTGACATGAGCTTTATATGTGGATTCTCTTATATATGCATCCTTTTTGTTTATGCTGCCAAGGAAGTAGCAGCATGGGTCTGTGACCTAGGAACTTCAAACAAGCATCTATCTAGAGTCTTCTAAGAAAAGCTTCTCACTTTTTCTAATCAGGAAGAAGAAACTAGCATCTTAGTGAATACCTAGCTTCAGTTCTAGGCTAACTGAAGAAAAGTGCTATTTTCTTCTCTCATGTTAAAAGGTAGGTTTGCTTCGAGGAAATAACACCCAGATTTGAACAACTGTGAGGAACAGCTGAAAAAGGAATTGGGTGAATACCTATCCCCAACAGGCATTGGGAGTAAGTGGAGAGCTTAAGAAGACTACCAAAGCATTATTCCTGAAGAAGCCTGTGACTGAAAGGCCAGGATGTTATTGGGTTGGATGTTTCTGGCCAAATACATGTGCCCAAAATGTGTGTTTATTCCTGGGTTAATAACACTATACTCTTTTTACAGTAAGAGATAAACAAGCATTTTTTCAGTCATGCATCTACTTTACTCACATAAAAGTGCGTGAGAAATCAAAAGAACCACATTATAAAAACACCAGTTTAGGATAACTAGTTCAGATGTATTAAATGAAACTGCAGACATCTGAGTTAAATTGGGATCAATTGTGGTGAAAGAGATTAAATAAAAATGATTGGATTAAGTAGAACTAGAAAAAGGAGGTGTAAAGGGAAAAGAAAAAGGCCTTTAGTTATCATACAATCATAGAATGGCTTGGGTTGGAAGGGACCTTCAAGATCAACTAGTTTCAGCCCTCCTGCCATGGGCAGGGAGACCTTCAGGTAGACCAAATTTCTCAAAACACCATCCAATGTGGCTTTGAAAACTTCCAGGATGGGGCATCTACCACTTCTACAGGAAACCTGTTCCAGTGCCTTATCATCCTCACAGTAATAATAACTAATATGTAGCCTAAATCTACTCTCAGTTTGAAGTCATCCCCCCTTGTCCTCTCTCTACATTCCCTTCTAAAAATTATCTCTCCATGTTTCTTATAGGTTCCCTTCAGGTACCGGAGAGCCACAATTAGGTCATCCAGTAGCCTCCACTTTTCCAGGCTGAACAATTCCAATTCTCTCAGCCTTTCGTCATAGCAGGTATGCCAACCCACTAATCATCTTGGTGGCCCTCCTCTGGATTTGCTCCAGCAGGTCCATTCTCAACTATGCTGAGGATGCCAGAGCTGATGCAGCACTCCAGGCGGGTTCTCATGAGAGCAGAGCAGAGGGGCAGAATCACCTCCTTCGCCCTGCTGGACACACTGCTTCTGATGCAGCCCCAGATATGTTTGGCTTTCTGAGCTGCAAGTGCACATTGCTGGCTCATATCCAACCTCTCACCACCTACATGTGTGTAGACAGTTATTTGTATATATATGAAATTATATTAGGACATATATAAGAGGACAGAGATGATGTAGGTCAGGTAATCTGAATATTTATTTCAGCCAAAGAAGGAGGAACAGACTAACTAAATTTGGCAAAAGCAAAACTTTGAGAAAATAGGACAGCTATCCTAAAGTATATCCAAATAGTAATGACAAGAGAGAGAGTTATTTATGCTGAAGGACAAAGTAGGAAACAGAACATTTGTTTGGAAAGTGTCCACAGAGAAATTAGGGAAAGGATTCTAATTATTACAAAAATTAAACTAAGACTTACAATTACAAGCCTATCTAGTTTAAAGTTTGAAAAACCTGACAGATTTCTTAAGAAATTTAGATGATGTGGGTTTGCCTATTACATTAATGCATTGAAGCTGATCCAGTCTTAAGCCTTGGGTTTTTTTAAGTTTTATTTTAGGAGCTTTCTGGCTGAAGGCTGTTGTAAAAAAAATTATGTCCACTGTCAAATTCTCCACAAACTCCATTATTTTTATCGCACTTCTACTGTTTTATTTTTGTTTTGTTAAGTCTTTGAAAGCAATCTACCCAAGAGAAGGAAGCTGTTTCTCCCTTGCCTATTCCACTTATCCCTGAGCACTAATACAAAGGCCAGCTGTAGTACAGACCTTAGGAGATTTATAACCACTTTGACCACAATGGTCGAAGAGCTTTTTGAAAATTCATGGTTTCATCTCTAATTATGTCTTCTGCAAAATACCCTCTCTCTTTTGAGGGAAACCTTAGATTTTGTTGGTAAAAAATAAATGTTTTGGTTAGATCTATTTATGTTAGAAGATCCTCTCTAAATAGAATTTGGATTTGCAAAAGTATTGAGCATTTCTAGTAGAGCTTTTAAGAATATGCACAGTAACTGAATAGAATCCAGATTTAGAAGACAGATTTGAAAATATGGGAGTATGATTATTGTGTATCTATTCTACCTTCAATACTTGTAGTTTGGTATCTCTTCTAACATTTGAAATTGCAGATAAGCCTTAGAATTTTCCATTGATTTTTCCTTACGAATATGAAGCACTTTCTAAATTTTAAAACAGATCTCTAGCCAGTTCAGGCAGGCCTTCAGGTAGGAGAAGATAAAATGTTTGAGCATGGTATCATCCTATTCTCAGTTTATCTCCAATTCCATTGCCAGGGCACATTCCAAATCTTTCTCAGGGCTTACAGGAGGATCACTTTGAAGAGAGTTCAGACCTCTTTTCTTCCATGTCCAAGCACTCATATTTCTTGATAAAAAAAAATTGTTTGGGTATCAATTCAATTATAACGACAAATACTGAAGTTCTTCTTTATAGCTTATTTATGAACATCTTGAATTTTCATAAAATTCAATGAACTTCAAATTACAGTGTCTCCCCTAATCATTCCAAGCAACAGGCAGCAGCTGAGGACACTCATGAAAATGATGTGCCGAGAATTGTGATGCTCCTCAACTTCTTGTCACATTCTTTGCGACTCTTCTGTCCCATAGTGGCACCCCAGGATGGCTGAACTGGAAGGGTGGATTTTTCTCTTGCTTTTGTAGCTTTACCCACAATAGAAAAATATTGAGGGCTCAGGCCTCCATTTTGGACTCCCCTCAGACTTTTCCAACATCCTTGTCTCTTTTCTGATGCAGCCTTCTCATGGGGAAAGGAGAAGAGCTTTCCAAATGATGGATTTCTGGGCACATCAGTAGTTGAAAAGACCTCTGTTCTTGTGAAATATCTTCTGCCTCGATGCAGGGGAAACGTCATCTCACATCCATAATTCACAGTGAATTTTGTTGAGGATCTACCGATTATCCTGGATTTTCAATCAGCACCATGAATTTTTGAAGCTGTTAAGGGTGTTAGCACTAACAAATCTGCCAGCTCTTCCTCAGGCACCTCCATCTGAGTCTTTGGTCCTAATCCAGCAAACTGTTTAAGCATACGACTACACGCGAGCAGAAGAGCAGCATTGCTGGATCTACACACTGGTTCAACATTGAGTGTAAGTTTAATTTCTTCCCTGAACTGGAAGTTTCTGATGAAGCAACTCCTTAGTTCATTCCTATTATCACCACAGCCTGATTTAGGGTGATAAAGCAGCTGTACTGTGTATGTCCATTGTGCACAGACTCGAGGCTAAGAGCACAGAGATCATATAGCACAGCTGGAGGGAAGCAATGATTCTTCCTCATTTTTCCCCTGATTGTTGGAATACGAACATGCTAAAAAGTGTGGAGATTATGTTCTTTTTGACACAGTGTATTTTAAATAGTCAGATTTAAGCTGTTAGTGAACAATAATGATAAACATCTGCAAGTTCACGTAGTAAGTACGTTTGTAACTTTAATTCATTTAAGAGAAAACCATTCTTTGCCTTTAATTTACTGCCATAGTGCTATAGCCTTTGCAGACACATCATTCCTCTGCCATCTATCTTTTAGTGGTGTTTAAGATTCTGCACATTTTCCTTTTTGCTGCTATTAGTTGAGGCATAAAAGGTTAATACCTCTAATTGTACCTCATGTATATATATACATATATTTATATCTATATATGCCATGTCTCACTTTGCTACTGGTGCCAAGGAAAATGTTGGATTCTATTCCGTTTTCTTCATATTCATTTTCCTGCCCACTTAACAAAATTACATTCAATGAGCTGTGGGAGAAATTCACATCAACGGGCATGTAATGCAATTTCTGGTATATATGCAGGAAGAAAAAATCCTACATTTTCTTTCATTTCTGTCAAAATCAATCAAATTGTACTGAACTGAACATAATCTCTTAAAAAAAAAAAAAATCACCCAGGCATTTCCAGTGAAATAAGCCTCTCTTACACGGTAACATGCACATATTTAAGAGGTCTCTGTTTTATTTTTTTTTAATCATGCCTAATTAGTTTTTTTTAATCACCCACACAACTAAGGCTCTTGCCTGCATAATTTATGACATAGAGGGGCCGGTGTCAGAAATCAAATGTTGTAAATTAAAAATAACAAGTTTGAGACTAGTGATTCAATTAAAACCCTAGAAAACATTGGATTATGCATAATTGAGAGCTTGTATGCAGAGATGCATGTCATGCTTGTCAGCTTGGATGGGAGGATTGGATTGGAGCTGTCAAGAGCATTTAAATCAACTCAGTAAAAAAATTAGAAAACAAAGATGATATTTATTATTAACTTCCAGTGTTCAAAAATAAACTGAGAGGTATTTAAATTGAATGCTTAGATGACAAGGCTTTATTTATAGCAGAAGTTATAAAACTCAGTAATAACCCTAGCTGGCACAGATGTAAAGATACTACTGTGCAGCTGAGCTGCAGCCTGCAGTGTGAGGATTCAGCGGTTGGCCCCGAATCAGGTTCAGCTAATAGAAAGTTGTGTTGGAAAAGAAGAAATCCATTCTTGAAAGGAGATGTGAATGACCAAATCCTTATTTTTCTTCCCTTTCTTTTCTTCCTCCCAGAGACTGATGATAGCCCATTAAACACTTTGTGACCTCGGAGAATATGCAAGGGCATTGTAGGGAAGACTGACTTGTCCTGGTGAACCAGTTCTGCAGGACTACATTTTACCAGCCAGTAATGTTACTTGGTAGGAATAGCTGAGGACTGAGGATTAACAACATCTTCCCATTTCAGCCGCATCTCCCAGAGTAAGTTGAAAACTTTATTTGAAATTGCTGAATCGGCAGTAAATTACACTGTTGAGAGTAAACTTAAAAGCTAGCCAGGATACTTCCCACATTTGAAAATAAAGAGCATTTTCATTTCTAGCTTGAGAAGAAAGACTCCAGTAAAACAAAATTGTGACTCTCAGGACTACAATATATTTGCCTCTAAAATGGGCTCACAAGGGCTCATCCTAGCCCTCAAAAATACACCAAAGAACTGAATACTCATTTAGTCCTTAGCCCATATCAGACACATAAAAATAGGTTGTATTTTTAAAAAACGGTCCAGTCCCTAATGACGTAGCCCTTTGGATAACTTGAGATCTCATAAAAAGGTACCCTGAAATGCTAACTGTTAATATCTTTCTTTTTCTTTTAAACAGACTCTTTTCCCTGATTCTTTTTAAGCAAGTCCCAAGACATGAGACATTTTTCTCCATGAAGCTTCTGTAAATATATGTTTGCCAGTGTACTCTGTTTCCTATCAGGGTGTCTTACCAATCAACACAGGACTGCAAAGGGATCACCATCAGCTTTAGAAAGTTTTTTATCAGCTCAGAGAGGTGATAGAAGAGAGTGGAAGTGTCAGCCTTGTAATGTTTTATGACATTTAAATTTAAATATAAATCTAGGGGAGCATTATTGCCTCAGGAAAGGCAAAAAGGATTTCCAGAAAATGGAGAAAACTATACGAAGAGTTAAATTCTCCTTTGGTAAACCGCTAACCACTGACGTCAACGGGATTTGCAAATGCACATCTGAGAATGGAATTTGGCCATAAGTGAGGTGGAAAAATGATTGATGGCTGCCTAACAGCGGAGGACTTGGATCAGCGCAGTCACACAGCAGAGCTGGAAGTTACTCCATTTACCCTCCGCAGATTTCTGCCGATATTCCCTGTGAGCTCAGCGGCAGGTGGAGAATCTCCAAAAACATGGTAGCTCTTGGTACCTGGCTACTGTGGCTGAACATGTGCCCCATACAGTGCCACTGGAGACAGCTTTTGGGGGACACAACAGTGGAAGGAACACACCACAGAGGCGAGTCTGGGCCACCTTTGGCACAGTTTATGCAGGGAGTGCACACCAGCCCTAAATTTAGAAAGCGAAGCAGAGGTGTACTTAGGCAACTTCCAAGGATTCTAGAGGGAAATACATAGTTAAAGCTCCTTAGTGAATCTAGAGGTAAGATTTTAGTGGTTCATTTTTTAAAATCTCAGTTGGCAATTCCAAATCTTTGCTATACTAAATTCCTCTTATAACCTACGATCACTTGGTAGCATTTACATATACTATCTTTGTATCTCTTTCATCATCTTTCTTTGATGTTTTATTAGTTACAAGGTTTAGCCTAGAAAAGCCTGTGCATTCCTCTTTACTTAAAAAAATTAAAATGTGAAAGATTTTAATTTAAGCCATTCTGAGAATTCTCCAAATTATAACAAGACTATAAATATGAGAGTGAGTCTTATGTAAGCAGAAGAGATGAAGCAGTGGTGTATGATTTTTACTGTACTGGAAACTGGAGCTTTATTCCTGAAAGTTTAAAATATTAAAATAATTTTCCATTTTTATAAGCAAAATCAACTAAATGAGAATGTTGTGTAAGTAATAGGAGACCTGCAAGTGCTTTCAACACTGGCCTAGCTTTGCTCTTATTAACCTCGCTAACAGTTTTCTTACAAACTTCAGTGGGACGAGAGTTCAGCCAGAGTCCCTCCATTTATTAACTCTGGCACCTGGGAAAAGGATCAAACTTTTGCCATTTTTTGAAGGAACTGCTGGTGTCAGTAAGTTAATGTGTAATATGGAAAAGAGTTAAATTCCATTTCTGTTAAAGCAAAACCTGCTATCAGAATTCTCCACTAAAAGATAAGCAAGCCATTTTCTCCTACGCCAAAAATAAAATGAAAGTGTTTCATTCAAACTGACTTTCTAGACTTAGAGGAGTAGAAATTAGAGACAATTTTTTGCAGGCGAAAACATTAATCATTAATACTGTTCATTGTCATGGGACTCTCCTCTTTACTGTGTTCTACACTTCCACTTCCCACAGAAACACAGCTCTTGAGTTTTCCTCATGGACTAAATCAAATGGAGGGATACTTTAAAAAACTATTCTGGCAATTTAAGTCTGAGTCCACAAAAATTCCTGGAAAAAAGGGATGAGCAAAGATTTCTAGAATGAAAAAATAGGAAGCAGGCTAGCATGATGAAGGCTGGATGTGGATGAGGAAGGCCTATGAAAATGGGGAATGAGATTCTGGGTCTTTCCGGGGAGTTTCTACATTTTATTCTCTGAGATTACGACTTCACCCTTTGCACTTTGCTTCTTTACCTTTCACTACTTTCATTGCTTCTGCAGATGGAGTGTGGTATTAATAATGCCAAGGTCATGGCTTTGATCTCCATATGGGCCATTCACTTGAGAACTGGACTCGATGATCCTTGTGGGTCTATTCCTACTGAGAATATTCTGTGATTCTGTGATCTGCAGATCTGCACAAAGGAAGTAGAAGTCAAAGCCACATGCATTCTGCCTGTGTTAGAGACCCTTTAAAGTTTTTCATATTGTCCCTGATTTGAATTTTACTCTCAGTAGAAACTGTGCTGAGATTCAAGGCATGCGATGTTTGAGAGAATACAAAACTTTCATTTTTTCAAATGGCAAATCGAATGTAGTTGGATGGACCTCCATCTAATACTCTGTGATTCTTCTCTTTCATGGGATCTCCAAGTCTGAATCAGATCCCCCAACTCTGTGTGCAGTATGAGATGAGCTAGGACTTGGAAATGTTATCCATGAAATCCAGCGTGCTGCAAAGGCAGCCCCATGAGTTGCACTGTAAGCATTTTGCCCCAGCTTTCTGCTCTCTCCTTGACTTGGTGCAGTGCTGCCTGCACTGCTGTTTGAGCGTACGCAGGCTGACCGCAGAGCCACATGCAGGCTTGGGCTGGTGGAAAAGTACTTGGAGTGGTCCAAAGCAGAGCCAGGGATCATGCTACAGTAAAGCAGCGAGGGCTATGCACAAAGTCTTTATTTCTACCTCTCAGCTAGCAGCACATACATAGCCTCAGAAAATTTAACTAGAGAAAAGCAAGTTTCTGGATGCTGACTATGCATAACCATGAGGCAAGACAAAGATCAAAACTGAGTCACATCAGGACTCTTGCAGAGATAGAAGTTTTATATTTCCTGCAGAAACTTTCAGGGAAAGAGTGTGACCAGTGCCTGGCAGGTCAGGTGGCAGCTTAACGGAGCTTCTTGGGGTTACAGCCTGATGTAGAGATGTACACATTTTTTCCTAATTCCTGCAAGAGACGCCTACCTGGCTTTCTAGATGTGGTCTAACATATCTAGAGAACATTATTAGCAGAAACTTAGGTGCCATGGGAAGACAACTATCTTCCCCTGGGGTGAGGCAGCAGCTCAGCTGGGGCTTTGAAGATCTACATTTTGGACTTAGATGTTTACAATGGCTGTTAGGCTCCTAATTCTTTTAGTGGATCTAGGCCATAGCATATAGGCAAAGCTTGGTGGAGTCAGCTGAATTTTTTCTTAGAAGTTTTGGGTTTCTTTGAAGCTGAAACTCACAATGGAACTAATTATAACTTAACTGTAGTTGTCTGCCTAATGCCTTATAATATTCTTATTTGAGACATTATGTACAATTATTTTTGTACTTTTAAAAATGTATTATCACATTCTCTCTATCTGCAAAAATTAAGAGTATTTGTGGTGAATATGAATTATGGTATTGAATAGTAGGTGTAGAATTTTATCATGAAACCAGACGAAAGATTTTTTTTTTTTCTATTGAAAAGCTTAAATTTCTGCTGATCATTAAAGGAAAAAAGGAAAGAAGCAAAACCAACAGCATTTCAATTAGTTCATGTTGGTCATATTTAATTAATAAAATGCATTACTTAATGGGTGTAAATAGTCATGCAAAGATCTGTCTATTAACTATATATTTTAGTAACTTAACATCTTAGTAATATGCTAAACTCAGAGAATTCAAGACATTCAAAACCTGGGATTTTTGATTGAATCTTTCACAGATTTTAACATCTGTAGGAACTGATTCAATCATGCAGTCTGACCTCATATACTCAAATGTTCACCTGGCAGACTGTGAGAGAGAAATTCCCATGATGTGACTTGCTATGAAAACTGTGCATCCAAGAGATTGTAGGAGAAAGACTTCATCAGAGGAATGAACTTAAATGTTAGCAGACTGCTAGCTTGCCCTTTTTGATTAGCCTGAAATCGCTGTATTGCATTAACTGCATTCCTCTTAACAAGCTACAATACAAGGCTAATGTCATATAGGTAACTAAATATTAACCTTTGTACTAATACATTTTTTCAGAAGACAATGAAAAATGAATCTACTTGTGTAGTGTTGAGGAATTAATTGGGGCTGCCCCATTTCATAAGACTTGATTAAAAAGAAAAAGAAATTGCATGATGAGAAGCAAAGAAGTTAGAAAAGAGAAGACCTCAGTAATAAGAAAATGAAACAAGGGCTTGAAAATGCAGGTTCCAAAATCCCAAATCATCCAAAAAAAAGTAGTAAGTGAAATCCCCAAAATACAGGATCAAAAAAACATCAAAGCAAGCACGTATACACTGCCAACAATTAGAACAGTATTAATTAGCAACAATGTTCTTTAATCTATAAATAATAAAGTGATCAAACGGTCCCACAGAGAGGTATATAACAATACATAGAATTTTACAGTCGTAGGTCAAAAAGTCTATTTAAAATCCCTGTGGCTAATTCAAACGTTCAGATTTAAAGCCCTGTTTATCGTTTAGTTGAGAGATCACTCCGAGGTGGAAAAGATGTCAAAATCAGACCCAGTGCCTCAGACAAAATACATAGCACACAATAAAGAAACTGCAGTCTCTAATTCTTTGTAATGAAGGAAAAAGGTGCAGGATGTGAAAAACTGCCATAAGACAAAATCCACGTTTTAGAAGAAACTTCAAACATCCACTAAGACAAGGAGTCTGCACAGCATATCAGGAGTGAGCTGCGCCATCATACTGAGAGTTATGACAGGTGACCACAGAGCTGCAGCAACATTAACACAGATATATAGACATCTGTATATCAGATTATATTGTAGGTCAGAATACTTAGAAATTAGTCTTGATCAAGTTGTGTTAAAATATTTACGTAATTAAACCATATGGTATTCTGATGAGCTAAAATAATATTGCTATCTTCATTCAAATATTGAGTCAACTGAAAAAGTTAAATGAGCAACACAGGGTTAGCTTTTATCTCATTCTTCCATCTGGAAGACTGCTTTAAAATCTGATTACTCAAGTAGTAAGGAGCTTTCTTAAAACTCACACAAATTTATTGAGTTTATTTCTAAAATTTGACTTTTTGTCATTCTGTAATACACTAAATTCACAGATCATTCTCCATCTACTACTTGATTATTTCCATACAGGGCAGAAATATGCAGTTTGCTTTATTGAATCATGCATTGTTTTTTTTTTGCCTGAACACTTCTTCAGTTTATCAATCTTAAAATTTAACTGCGACTTCCAATGTGTTGTGCTCCTATCCAGATGGCTTAATCTGAAGACTCAATGAATACATTTGCTATTATTTTATTGAAGTCATTAATAAAAATATGGACCAGTAGGCAGTTTATAATTACTCTTGCAATAACATTCCCCATCTAATAACTGTTTCACCACTGATAATTCCCTAGTTTGTTCACGAAATCACCTCTAAGCAACAGTCAAAGCACTGCTGCAGTCAAAATAGCTCTGCATTACAGAATGGTTTGAAGGCAAAGGGGAAACAAACTGACATCTCATTGGAATCTTCTTGGCATAACTGTGTCTATCTCCTTCCCTCTTATTTGAAACTGATTAGCCTTTAGAAGAAATTTTTGCTATTACTGCATATGTACATGAACTATTATGCCACTTATTTTATACACTTCATTCCAAATATAAAATACTTTGACTGAAAACATATATTTCATACACAACACAGAGTAATTAAACACATATATATGTACTTAATATGCTATCTACATTTATTTATAAATATTGAGTAAAGTTACTGTCATTGTGGATCAGGATGAATTTTTACACAGAATTGAACTCTGTCTTGAAGATGGAATACGAGTTTTCTGGTGGGATAATAAACTTTTTTTAAAAAACTGGATTTTCATTTACATACCTTGTGTACATTTCTCAATTTTTCACATAATTTCCATAACTTTCATGAATTTTATAAGTCTTTGCTTTATAGTCTTTGCTAGATTTAAGAAGCTAACCCTTTCCAGATACCTGGATGACCATTACCTTCCAGCTTAGTGTTTAATTCACCTTTAACCACCACAATGAAACTTAACATGCAGTGACTTTATGTTGTTGCAATGTTTGTGACAGATCATTATCAATACATTTTCTTGACTTTAACATTGTTTTACTACTGAATACAGGTATCCTTCCAAAATTCAAAAGCCCTTTAATAAACCAGTTTTTCTTTCTACATATCGCAGAGTAATTAGTTCTGTGTTCTTTTTAGAGGGATCATCAGGAGGCCTAGCCCATACAGCCTTCTTAGAGCTCTAGGCTTAGGGCTTCTTGGAGCTTTCTTGGACCTCTGTGCTCTAGTTTGCAGTGTATTTCTCCTCAGCAAAGAGAACACCAGACTCCTCTGTTTGTGAACAAGTGCTGCCCTATAGTAGCTGTAAACTTTCTGCATTTTTTAGCGTCTTCTTTTTAACGATGTGAAGATCCTCTTTAATTTTTTCTTTTAGTTGAGAAAGATTTTAGCTGATTTGAGCCTAGAGTCCTCTTAGCTGCCTTAAGCCAGAAAAAACATTTCTCTTGTTATCTAGTTCATAAAATCTCCTTCACCACTGCAGTAAGAGCACAACAAGTGAATCTTCTGGTAGATACACATTTAATTTGCTCAGCTGTTCAGCAGTTTTGGGGCTTGTGGTTCTATGTTCTTTTTCTCCATGGTAAACTGTATCCAAGATGTAGGACTACCCAGGCATGTACTCAAAACCAGGAATATTGCATCTCAACAGTAATTTCAGAAACAGTCAGACGCACAAGAACAATTAAGGTATAAGTGCTTTAAGTTTGCCAACAGCATACACTGAAAAGAGTGCCAAGGAATGCTTAACCATGGCCTTTGCTACTGACATTGCCTACAGCTCATCCCTGAAGGTGAGGATGGCTCCCTTTTATTGTGTTCTAGGCTCCCGTGGGCACTTGGAGTAGGTACTGACATCTTTTCCTCCAGAAAAGCGGGACTTAGAGATTAACACAGTTGGACTATATTTTACATGTTCTAGCTTACAATTACCAGTTTTCTGTAGAATTGTAGGTGGTTCACTGCTTGCAAAGAACGCAATCAGAAGTGCTGATAGCTGTATGTCCATGGGGTCTACTAGCTTTCCATGAAACAGTAGGAGTTCTCTGGCACTATGTGGTCTACAGTTTCTAGCTTATGCAACTGATCCTTTTTTGCATTTCTGATTTTTCCACCCAGGGACTAACTAATGATTATTTGGATCACTTCCTACTCTTCTTGTCTTGCTGTCTGCCCCTTCCCTGAACTGTAACTCAGTATAGCAAATAGGATATGATTCATGGTACATAAATGAGCCAAGAAGAAGAATTATCTGTTCTCTTTAAGTGAGCAAAAAGTAGGTTTGTGTATTTTACAGATAACTTCAGAAAGCTGCTCAACACAAAAGCATGTATTTTTCTAATGACATGTAATTTCATTCACTGAAAAGAGGACATTATCATGTCATCTTCATTTCAGTAAGATTTCCCCAGGTAACATCTTACTCACATTGTGAGTGTCTTGAAGTTAATTTCAATTTCAGAAAAGCTCATTGGTGCATTCCTCAATATTGATATGTAAGTAATGGAGGATTCTTTAAGATTTTAATGTTATGCACAGTTTAAAGATCTCTATGATATGGAAACCTTGGACGTGCACATTTAGATTCTTATTCAAAAACTTGGATTTTGGATGGTTATATGAACATCGTAGAATGTATGTGTTGGAAAATTATTTCCTTCATACTTTTGTAAGAGACCAGGGCCAGTGTTTTAAAGCTATATATCAAATTGTACAAGAGTGAAGTGGGGTTATAATTCATTTTGCCAAAGCTGGAAGTAAATCTTGACAAGACCACAAAAATTGCAGGTGAAAATAAAAAAAGCTTTCTGTGTCTTTTTCCTCTCTGTAGTGAAATTCATAATCGGATGAAGACAGCATTTGCTGTTCACCCTCTGGCATATTAACTAGGTGCTATCCCCTTTCTTTTTAAAATCTTAATGTTTTCATCCTTAGTTCAGTTTTGCAGTAAACAAAAAAAATTGTGGTCTTCTGTGTTAGGGGGTGGTTCAAGTAAGTTAATGCCTTTTTGTAGTTGTTTCTGGTGGTTATATAGCAAATATATCGACAGACAGACGACAGAATGTTTACAGAAAGAGAGAGAAACTGGTAAGTACAAGCATTTGCTTAAATAAGCTGATTCTCATCTGGCCAGGACACAGGAATGTATATCACGTAACCCCAATTTCACACCTCAAAATATATTGAGACTTAGGTAGAGATGAACAGTGCATAATCTATGCACTGTTTAAGAACCTGCAGAATAATGAATGCTTTTTAAAATAATGAATATATTTGACAAAATCAGTTTGTACAGAAAAAGTCCAAGAATGGATAGGTATATTCAGCAAATATGACATTTTAATGAATTATTAACCTATACCTAGTAATTAGTTCCCAAACATGGAACTCTAATATGAGGCTTTTACAAGGAGACTCTTCCTCCCAAATATTGGAAATGTCTGTCTGCAAAGCAATCATTGCCTGGTCCAGAAGAGAGTCAACATAGGAAAATTCATAATTTAATTGTTCATGGGATTTTGTGAAATATTTTGCACAAAGCACTTTTTACTCAGACTACTTTCCTTTAAACCACTATGAAATCAAGAATAACAGAAGTTGGACAAGCTGATGATCGAAGTTTAAGTGTTGCTTGTAGCATCTCAGAGACCTCAGTCTGAATTCTGCCCAGTGTGATCTGTGACATTTCCATTGTCTTAAGAAAGCTTTGAAAGAATAGAGAAGAAAACTCACTGTCAGTAAAAAAGAAGAGGAAAAACCCCCCAAAAAAGTTTGAATGAAAATGCAGATTAAGAAAAAACAGGGAACTAATCACTCTCTTCTGCTTTGCTGCTGATGGCAACACAATTAAGTAAAGATAACTACCCACTTAATAGTATTCCTGATTTTAAGGTGCTCCTGTAGTCTCTAATACAGCAGTCCCTAAGCACGTCACCATCTTTTTTGTAGGTATACACACAACTGCCCTTCAAGGTGGTGAAGCTGTATTTTCTATATTTTAAATATTAACAACAAACAGTAAGTGAGGGAGATCTGTCTAAGCCCACTAAGGTCTCAATTTATTTCACCTATTTTAGGTACTTCACTGAGACACTTAAGCTAGTACTGCAACTGCCCTTTTTTAGAAATGTACAGCCTCAGGTAGCCTCTCCCCTGATATCCCCAGGTAGTTCATTGCAGTGTCTATGGTTAGGCAAAGTCACTCAGATAAATGCCAATGGAGCAAAGGACTTCTCCAGCTCTCTAACTTCTGGAGCCTCCTTCCTCACTTGACAAGTCTTTGCTTATTGTTACCCCAAAAAGGGGACTATGTGGTGACTCTGTGAGTTCATGCCATGTTCATACTCACTGTGACTGTGGGGTTACATCTGAAATCGCCATAACACTTCCAGTTGCTGCTGGCAGCTGTGACTGAAAGTCTGTCAGCCAAAGGGACAGGAAATAAATTTTTTCCTCTACAGCTGCTGCACTGCAGCTGAGAATGATGTAGTGGAAGGGTATTGGTGCCTCTGTGTCACACTACCTCTGGGGGAGGGCAGGCAGCACTCCCACTGCAAGGCTTCACAATGCACATTTTCTGGAGTGCTCAGGTAGCTCAAACATACTTACAGGCACAGTTTTACAAAGGAGATGTTTTGCCTACTAACAACCCTTGGAGTTTTCCTAATCTGTAAGATTTCATGTCTGGGGAACAAAGTTTTTTCCCAGGCTCAAAAGAATAGTTCTTCTAACTTTAAGAAGGGTATTGGCTGCAATAAAGTAAGCAGTTTTTGGCCCTTTCTCCTGCCGGTGATAAAATATTACAAAACCCCCCTTAAATTTACAGTTGTACTGATAACACATAACTGCAATCAGCCTTGAAAATTTTTGATGTTAGCCTTTGGTGCACAATATTAGTCTGTGTTGTTTTCCTTAACAAAAAAAATTAATAAAAAAGAAGCTCAAGCTTTCACGCTGTAAATATTGAATTATCATTAATATATTAGCACAGAGAACTTAAGCCCTAAGACCTTCAGTGTCTTTGCTGAAGTCAGCAGCTTCAACCAGAGCCTATCATTGGTGTCTCTTGTGTAAATCCTTTGAAGTTATTACTGCTCTGAAGTGAGGAGAGAAACCAGGATTTTAAAGGGGAAAAAACCCTATGCAGACGAGTTCTGTTCTGGGAGGAGGTAGGAGCAAAGTGACAGCCTATGTGGTGGACAGCACAGAAGGACAGAATGCTGCTAAGGACTCATTGCCATCTTGTATTAATGCGTGCTGCCCTACTGAAGTAGGTGGAGCTCACAGATTTCCACCACCTGTGCCACTGTACCTTTCTACTCTGATCTCACCTGAGTTACCCTCACTTCACCTCCACCAAGGACTTCCTGGAGACAGAAGAAGATGTAAAAATCTTATTTGTCTCACCCAGGATAGAGGTCTGGAGCCTGATAGTTGTCACAACTTGGAAGTGCCCAGTGAATGAAAGAGGGATGAATGGGAGGGCACCTGCAAGGAATATACGTACATTGTCAGGGCGCTAAAAACTACTGTAGCTCCTAACACTGTCCACAAGAACCTCCTCTGCATTCTTAGCATCAAGATGAGAGTTTGTATTACGAGACTTGGCTGCATCTTTCATCTTCATTAAATTCTTAGTTTTCCAAATAACATTAATCGAGGCTGTTGTTTTTGTGAGAAAAATGAACCAAGACAACAGGAGTATCTGAGTAAGAGTCCAGTGAGAAGCCATCTCCTTGTGAAAGGAGCGACAGCTCTTCACTTTGGTGGGGGGATCCAAACAGGTCTTGGGCAGGTGAGATATGATAGTGTTTCTAGTGCTTGAAGCAGATGGACTTTATATGCAAGTAGAGGTAAACAGCTTTCTTTTGTGGACTGATTTTGCTTCTTAATCCTTCCTCTCCTGTAGTTGCACAGCACAGAATTAACCTGACATTTGAAGAGGACACCAGGGGAAACATAGTTCAGTACATTATATAAACAGACAAGATACACTAACTTATTAAAGACTCTGCACAACTTGATGGGAAAATTTGTACTCAACATCTTTCTTATTGTTGTAAAAGATAAAGTTTCAACTTCTGTTTCTTAGAAATTGGAGCAATTGGAATAAATGTTTTATGTGCTGGCCATGAAGTTATTAATTTCATCTGAAGAGCTGAATAGCATTTTGTCTTTGTGTAGGTGGTAATTAGGCAAATAGAGCTGCACATTTTCCTTGAAGAAATTTAGGTAGGAGTGCAAGATGAGGAAGGTGTTTTGTTTCATGGCCACTAATCATCTAACTTCCTGACCTATAGTCACTGCAACTTTCTGTATGTTTAGTTGTCAAGATCTTCCTGGTATGGCAGGACCTATGAATGAAAATTAAGATATCTAGGCATTTTTAATCTTTCTGATTTTTAAATGTGATAGCTGTAGGAACTGACACTATTGTAAGGGTAAACCATGTTCCTGCAGGTTTTACTTAGGTAGAACTCTCAACTGAGTCACTCCAAGTTGGATCACACATAGAAAAGTGGATGAATCTCTTGCATCAGAAGTTCCATTGAACAAGCTGGAAATAAAAGCAAGGAGTAAAGCAGACCAGACAAAACACAAAACTCTTAGGTACCATTTCAGAAGTGTTATGATCAACCAGGGATTCATTTTCATTGCTAGTTCAATTCCTTAAGCCTTGTCTAAACTCCGGAAACATACCATTCTAAGAAGAGGTTGGCCCTTCTAACTTGGTTGTAAAATACCTCATGTCCATGCTATAGTCCTGATTTGATTTGTGGAAGTGTGCAAATAAGAAAAAAAATTCCCACTGGTGGGAACCACAGGGTAGACAAGACGTCTATGAATGTAGCTATTTTTACCACCATTTTGCTTAGCTTTTCCAATAGGTTTAATGAAAACTGTGGTTGTAGCTCCCACCAGTTTCAACAGAGTTGAACTTGTGGAATTTCCACCAGCTCTAAATTTCCTCACCATTAACTCAGCCACAAAATACTCAGACTCTTTCTTTCTTTTCTTTCTTTTTTCTTTCTTTTCTTTCTTTTCTTTCTTTTCTTTCTTTTCTTTCTTTTCTTTCTTTTCTTTCTTTCTTTCTTTCTTTCTTTCTTTCTTTCT
>VZRN01003893.1:4492181-4504018 GCA_013397935.1 Dasyornis broadbenti | reverse complement strand
AGAAAACGTACCACATGAAGAAGAATGTGTGGGCGTTGTGAGAATAAATGATTTTCAAGCTGTGAGGACATTACGGCCTCATGTACCCTAGGAAAAGTACTGGCTGCTGACGACTGGTGTCAACAGTGACCACGTCTGAACAGTGCTGAAAACATTTTAAATCCGTCTGTCCCCCAGCTCACTCAGTATTCAGCAACATTTCAGGTAGTTTGATTAAAATCTGAAGAGGCATTGATTCCACTAGCCTGGTATTAACAGGAGAGTGAGCCCTGGTGTAGACAGCTGCCTGGCTCCAGAAGCCATCGACAGTGCTCTTTGTGCTCGGCATGTCCTGGAAATGGCTTCTGAGCCAGAAAGCTGTCTACGCTGAAGTATTCACTATTTATGTCACCCCTTTTCTTATGTTAGCATCAGAATGGGGTGAAAATTAAATAAGCACTGTTGAAAGACACAAAGATCCTTTTTGTTTGAATTTTCTCACCAAACAGAGATTTAAGATACTTTGTCAAAATTTGAATTACTTTTTCTTCATATCCTTTTCACAGTAGTAAAAGGAAAGAAAGATTGAAAAAGGAAACAAACCAAATAATTTTCTGGATTAATATTTTAAATTAAAAGTATGATCTTAGAAGGACTCTTTTTAATTTTTCCCAAAATAAAAAAAAACTTTTTGACATTAATTTTTATGCATTTAAGAAAGGATAAAGTGGAGTGCTGTTTGTCCAGAAGGCAGCATAAATAATCCTCTTCCCCAACATATACTTCCAAATGAAATTGAAATCCAAAGCTAATATCTACAGTCTCCAGTAAAAAGTGTAGCAATTGGTATCAGGATTATATTAGTACAAGTACTTTTTAATGGCATCCTGCCCATCTACTGTATCTCAGCCCATAGAATGAGAAGGAGAGAACAAAAGTCCCATGTGAGAAAACACAAGCAAGCTAAAACAACTTCTTTTTGAAGAAGAGGATTGTAAAATTATTTTTAAAAATTCTTGTGAGAAAAGAACCAAAACAAAACATTTTTCCTAGTAAGTGAATTCAAGCACATTGTTAACAGAATCTAACTAATTCATATTTACAGAATTTAAGACTTTACTCACTCCAAAACAGAAAGAGGTGCCTGAAATATCCTAAATTCTAAAGCAGGATTCTACGTTAGTTTATGCCACTTGGAACACCTGCAAGGGCAAGAACATGTTTTACACATGGAGCAAGGGCAAAACAGCTACTCGCAGGGAGCCCCTTGGCTCACAGGAAAGTATATACACTCAGAGGTATTATCCCAGCCTTGAATGTGCTCCAATGCCAAAACACGTCCATTCAGGGCAGCAGGTCTGAGCAACCTTCTCAAAGAGTCAACTTTTGTTTCCGGACTATACATGGAAATGAGGAAGACCATTTGTTTAACTTCAGTCACCTACAGGAGAACAATTTGTTTTCCAAATTTGCCCCCAAGTTACGTAACTTTGCACCTCTGTTGGAAGCTAAAATAAATAAATAAAAGCATAGGGAATCACATCTACTCTGTTTAAAGCAAATGATGTAGCTATTCATTTGTACGCTTTTGCATTCAGATTCTGTCATGAGACAGCATTGAAGATCTTAACAGTGGCCCACTGCACTGGAAAAATTCTCTCACTTTTAGAGCCTCCCATGAGATATAGAGTATCATGCCTCATTCTTTGTACAAAACATTGTTTGGAAACTACTGGAGGTCCTACTGTACAGGGTGAAGTCTCCAAACAGGATATCAAGCACTACACCTCTCCATCTTTCTGAAGCCCTGTATGTGAACCAAGAGCGTTTGGAAAGGGTGGGGACTGCATTTTCTAAAATGATTCACACCTCCTCCTTTTGGTTTGCTGATCAGCCCCATTTGTACCATGAACATACTCAGTGCCCTATGCTTCTCCCTTCACGTTCAATGAAGGGGACAGGTCATTAGCACTGTCAGTCACCAGCGTGTCTTGTTCTCTAGAACTGCAAAGCATACTGGGTTCACTGTGTTTCCCAGACTTGGGAAATGCAGGAAGGATAGGCTTTGGAACATAATGGAAAATTTCCCTGTATTAACTATCAGTAAAAAGAGACACCCTGAAGGCCTTGTCTTTCTTCATTAAATTCATAAAAAGCTGTATAATTACAAAGCTTGTGACATGGTAATTTTCTACATAATTTTCACACTTTATCAGCCCTAAAATATATCTGAAGTGGCAGCACTGATACACAAATCAGGTGCCAGGCCACATATCCTGCTCTAGATAATGTGACCCGCAGAAGTGTGGTGCTGTCTGCAAACAACTAAGAAATACCTCTACTAAGGAGAAATGCTCTGCCTGGGTTACTCAATGAGTGCTGACAGGAGAAGCATTAAACCAGGGTATTAAAAGACTGTAAGAATTCCAGATTTGACCCTGCTAGGCAGAAATGGGCCTTAATAATTTAATTAATGATAAATAGAACTCCCTAAAAATCACATGAACTTATTAGTAAACAATCTCACAAAGTTACATTTCATTAATAACCATTAAAAAAAAAAATCTATAAATGGTACCCATTGGACGGATAATGTTTTTCTCTCTCTCTGAGAACATATGTTTGTAAACCGTGTAACTGGGCCCCGAGTAATTTTGGAGTGAGTAATTTCCGAACATGCAATTACAAATGGCTAAAGTGCAATAGCTCCCCGAAGCATCATCACAATTTCTGCAGTGAGTGTTTAATTGTAGCCAGACTTTGTAACCTTACCATGGCCTGTGTCCCTGCCATAACCCTAGGCCTAAGCTCCACTCTTCAACATATGGGAAAATTTTTCAAGCTGATTGCTCCAATCTGATTAAGGGAAGTTATGTAGCTGCCATTTATTCAGAGTCTTGTTACCACACTCTAACAGCTGCTTTGTAAAAGATTCCCATTAAGGCCATTTTCTGCCTACTCCAATTCCAGCATGCCTGTCAAAGTAATTGTGATTGCACTGATTGTTCTGAGGGTGTCAGCAATAAAAAAAATTAAAAAAACTTTTTGATACTGGATTGGAAAAAGCAACTTTAATACAATAGTAAATTGCTTAGGAGAAATGCTTCCCACCTCAGGCAGTTTTCCTGCCCTGAATACTTTGTAAATTCCCAACTGCAGGAAAGTACAGGTGTCTCCTGGGCAGTTTGAGAGAAGGAACTTGCTCTGTATCAGGTGACCACTAAAACCCCAGCACAATTCCATTTTATGACAACAGTCTTTGTGTCCAATTGTCATTTTGGCAACTTAAAAAACTTTGATGGATTTTTCACTCCCAATTGTAGTAACTGGGGGGTTGATAAGCTGCACGTAGCTGAAATGTTGTGACATAACTGCAAAGCAAGCAGAGAATAAATGGCTTTCCATCATGGTGACCATTTCTAAATTTAAAAAAAAAAAAAGAAAAAAGAAAGAAAGTCATGTGTTCAGGAGTGGGTGTGTCTAAAAGATGACAAGACCCCCTCTAACTGCTGCCAGTGGTTTCAGCCTGACCAGAAAGCCATCAGCCAGGTAGGATAAAGAATGGGGGTTTGTCTCATTTTTTCAGATATTTTATTATGTTCAGAATTTTAACTTAAATACATAGTTAAAGGGACTTGATCTCAGTTATTTTCTGATAGAAATATGCAAATTACTGAGTGATTAATAGTTAAAAATGGGCCAGGCTTTTGATCTGAAACAACATCCACATAAATGTTTGTTGATCTCCTTGGATTTGCTTACGCTTATTTCAACACAGATTCCTTTGCCCCTTTACATTTCAAATTCACTTTAGCTCTTAAGCCACTGAAGGGTTTACCATTGCTTGGTTTCCAGAGATACAAGATTACCAAATTTTTGACATTCTTTCTTCTAGCTGCATGAGAATCAACATTAGCATGATTAATGTACATCATATGTTTCAGTGATTATTCCTCCATGCAGCATCTACAGATTCAAATGAAAATGAAACAAAAGACTTTTATTTAGAATCATACCCATTTTAAGAAGCTTCAGGCTAATAACTGGCAATTATTAATATTACTTTATAGTCCATGTAATCCATAGATTATGAATTTTGGAACTGTAGGTTATAGTTCACCTCTAATTGCAGTGATTTGGCAGAGATTGTTTTAATATGTTTTGCCCCAAGTGAGAAGGTATTTTGCTCTTGATTCATGTTGGATCAAAAGTAAAATACACAAATCTAATGAAAATTCTTCAACCTGACTTTTAATACAGCAAAACATGTTTATGGTTGACATAGGTTTGCTGACTACCTCTGCCTGGACTGCATGAAACATTTAAAATTGTACTCCCAAAATTCAGTTACAATTTAACCACGTCTAAGAAGTTTAATTTCACCAAATCTATGGTTTTTTAAACCTGAGGTCCTCAGATTTTTCTAAGAATTAAAAATATCCTTAAATGACAATATTTCTCCTTTACTGATAAAGAAAGATTTGACTTTTGTTATTCCTTGAAATGAAAACTTTTGAGATGTTGACAACTGAAAAAGTTCTGCTTTAACCTGTGAAACCAGTGAAGTTGTTTTTCACTCTTTAGCTGGTGAATCCAAATTCTGAACATAGATCAGATAACAGCTAAAGGCTAAGATATTTGCATGTGAAGTTCTGTGCTAAGCATCACACCTAAACAAAATACCTAAAAAGGCCTAACAAAACACCCAAACAAAATATCTAAAAAGCAAAGTTTCTAAATCTTTAAATAGGATACAGTCTACAGTAAAAGGCATCCTTGAAAAGGAGACTTTTGCTGTTTGATTAGTTATGAAAGTTGCCTTTGGTATCCATGAGGAGTGATCGCATGTGTTCTCTATTACATCTGGCATTCCAGGGGTCAGCAGCACAAAAGTTTATTTGGTGAGTTGTCCATGTTCCATGTTCCATGACAACTCGTCTGAAGGGGTCGTGTTCTTGGACAGAGAATATTTCACTTTCAGGCTATTTTTTATTAGTTCCTGGTGGCTAATAAGGCTTCTCAGATGTGACTGAGCCTTGCTGTGTAAAATAAAAGGGTTAGTTATTCCAGCAAAAGATGCTGGCGAGGTGAATATAGGCTCTTTCTGCCATCACTGCAGACAAGTCATGCCCTCCAGAATCCCTTGTGTCTCATCAGCTTATCACAGCAGGACTTTCACAGGTTTATTTCTAGCTGTTTTTCTGATGATGTGTAGTATAGGGAAGGACAGTTTGGCATTGCAGATGCAAAAGGAGAAGACAGGCAAATAATTTAATGTCATTAATTTTACCTCATGATCTCTTGGCAGAAAATACTTTTATGAAGTAATTTTTGGAGTTAAGGCAAAGTCTAAACATTTTTAGCTTGAAAATGGTGGTGAATAGATATTTATTTCTGTGCAGAGTTAGGAATGGTTTAACCAGGGCAACATCTCAACTGATAGCCTAAGGGCCCAGTCCAAGGACAGCACATACAAACATTACCTGTGAGAAACTTAAAAAACAAAATTCAACTACAAAGCAAACTTCCTCTCTAAAGAAATTTATATATCCCATGGCTGCAACTGTTTTGAATTTTATAAGAACATGTCCCTCAGTTTTCATTAAAATGTTAATTTTATGATGGCTTCTTGTAGGTCTTTGTTTCTTCTGAGTTCATGACAGTTAGCTGTTGGTTAGACTTCCCTGTGCAACCTTGTTTTTCCTGGAATTCTGTTGATGTGATTTCTTTTTCAAATACGTGGCTTCTCTGGGACAAGAGACTGGGTGGCCAGGCTTCTTAATGGTGGTGAAGTAGAGGTATAACACCTTCTGAGAGAGTGGCAAAATTGTTCAAATCCCCACTGCTTTATAGGGATTAATTTAATGAGAGCTGTCAGTGAACATCGGAGGTGTGAGAGAAGTCCAAGGTGTTTCAAGTGCTCTTGAAACCATGCTCTGGCTTCATATGTGCCAACATTTCAAATGTTAAAAGTGATAGACTTGGCAGATAGGTTGAGTCTGGTTCTTATGGCTGCCTGCTCCTGCAGAGCCTCCTGCCCCTTCTCTCCATGCCACTTGGAGAGGCCAGTAGCGTCTTGCTCTTGCAGGCTGGCTTTCCCTCCTGAAAAGTCAGGCACTCCTTGCTTGAATCCTCCTGCTGTTGCTGTTTGAAAAGGCAAGACCTCACTGATCCTCTGAGCAGGGTACCCAGCAGGGTATTTTGTGCCTGTCATTTTAGCAGCAGTAGGAATTTTGCAAAATGAGTACGTTGGACCAGAAGTCTAATGTTGGCAGGTGTATTTCTAAGGCACAAAGAGGAAAACTGGTCAGAGCAGTGGAAAGATGGATTTGAAGGGAAGTATTTAACAGACACACTATTAAGTTATTTAGCAAAGGGGAGTGGTCAATATGCTAGACATTGCAGGAAAAGGTCTTTTAGGCAAGAAGCAAAGTAGGACAGGAGGTGAAATTGATTTCAGATTTGAAATCCTTAAATGGGATTAGAAAAGCAAAGGATTTTCTCTTTGGTGGATAGATATTCTTATGAATCTATAGGTGCTGTGTGAAATAGAAAACGGGTAAACTTGTGCCCTAGGTCCATCAAACCACTCAGGATTTTTACAGTTTTATAGACAAAGAATCCAAGTATACCCAGGATGCACCTGATTTCCTGTGTTGTCACTGTGAAATGTATCTCTGCATGCTCAGCAAGCTCAGTGCAACCAGCACGAATGTGAGATATTATGAAGGTTTATACAGCAGAAGACCACTTGTCTGGGATTTTCAAGTGCTTGGAAACTCAGTAGATTCAGAAACTGTGAGCAAATGACCAAATTCCTTTTGATCCCACAGGAAGTCAGCAGCAAAATGTGTAAAGGGAGGTAAATGACTCACAGAAGTGAAAATCCATGTCCAGGAGTGTCAGAGTTGGCAGTTATGGGTTTTACTCAAAAAACCCAAACCCACCAAAGGATAGTTCATGGAGGTTGCACTTGGCCTGTGTCTATTGTGGCTGTGGTGATGGAAGTAAATAAGAAAGCAAACCCCTAACCTCCAAATGTCTGAATCTCTCTCAGCAACACTCTTATTTTGACCTCAAAAATTAATCTAATGATGAACCACACAAAAAATGTTGGCTAGACCATCGAGTCACTGCTCTCTTCAGAGACAGTAATGTTAAGAGAACTGCTTCTCTGGTTACTCAAAGCTGAGCTTCTCTTTCTTCAGGCAGGTCATATTTTTTCCTCACTGCATTGGTGATCTGGTTAGCCCTTAGTGCTCTGTGTACCCTGCCCACACTCACTGCATTTACCTCTAGTGAAGGGAGTGTGTGTGGTGTGGAAGTACAGGATCCTTCTGAGATAGAGGAATTATCCAATTGCTTTCTCCTCTGAGGAGATGTAGACAGTGGAAAGAAAAAGAGGAGAGCTGGTATTGGACGTTGAAAAAAAGAACTAAAACGCCAACAACTCATTCTGGGCTTGAAAATCTTAGTAGTTGTCTCCTGATGGGAGACACCCAGAAAGAGAACTCAGAGGAGCCTGTGACTCCAAGAGCAGGGGTTAATTGCAGGTGCACAGAACATGCCTGGAGAGGGCATCAGAGGGAGGCAGTTCCCGAAAATCGGGTGGAGCTGGGAAGGCTGAGAGTAGGAGAAAGACAGAGTGGTGCTCTGCAAAACACCCTTTGACAAAATGTGTAGGGTACACCAGACTGTATGGATGAATCTGAATGTCTCTAGTTGAGACCAGCATGCGTCACCTGTTTCCTCATGAGTGCTCTAATCAACAGGTTATAATACAAAAGGAGTCTAAATCCTCACATATGAAAGAAAAAAGTTGAGGCTGTCTGCTCCAACAAAAGCCTAAACATCCCACTCGAAGAGGCATTTCCAAGTTCTACATCTTCAGTTCAGACCTGTGTCTCCAACACTGAGAAGAGACAATGGTTAGCCAGGTCATGTTGCTTTCTCCCTGGCTAATTCGGAGTCCTGGCATGATGAATGGGACTGACTTTCAGTGGGTCCGTGCTTAAAGCAGAAGGCCTTGTGCCTCATTCTGCAACAAATTCTCCTCTTCCATGTAAGAGCTGAGCATAAACCCAGCAAGGAAACCATGCTCTGCTCTGACAGACATACACGAAGTATTCCTAATGTTAAATTATTGCGGTGATTTGTCTCATGGTGTCTTTGGCTGGTTTTGCATTTTTGTGCTGGACACACTATGCAGGCAGGAGATTGCGTGCTATCCACCTCCTCCCTAGTCAGTCAGGCAGCATGCCTGTCTGGTCTATGGCCCAAGGTTTCCTTTAATGCCAAGGGGAGGGCTGGAGAATAGGATGGGGAGAAGCACACCTTGCTCCTATCCCCATTAGGAATTGGGGTCTGGCAGAGGCCTGCACCTCAGCACAGGAGCCAGGGGGCACCTCTGGGCTTAGCAGCATGGGCATTTTGTGCTAGGAAGGGCTGCAGTGAGCAAGGCAGCTCCTGCCATGTAACTTCACTTCTTCCTTAATGGTGAGTGTTTGGCTTTGAAGCTCTAGTCTCCCCTGATCATTTTACTCCATAAATTAATGTGTTAATTGTACACACAGTGCTGTCTATTAGGGAGGTGTGTGTTTGATAGCCTCCAGCTGTGAGTTTGCAGAGATCCTGTTGTAGAAACCATTACAAGGAGCAGTTTTCACAACCTTTTTAATGCACTCTTAAAAGTAACAGTTACAGGGGCTTTAACGTATGCAGCTGAAACATGTTTGGAGAACAGCTCATTCAGCAGCTCCAGTGTTAACTTGATGTTAGATCAGATTGCATGATGCCAAATTAGCTGTACACCACATATCATCCCACTAACATCCTAAGAGCTTCTCTTTCTCTAAAAAAAAAAAAAAAAAAAAAAGGTCAAAAAACACAACCATTTTTAAAGCTCGTACTTCAGAAATTCTTTTGTAACAGGTTCCATCTGTTCTTAATTTCTTTCCTGAACAGGCAGGCTAGAAAGCAAACCCTTTACTCACATCGATTCCTTGTATGAGTCACGGCTCACAAAAGTGTGCAGCCATTCTGATCCTGAGATAGAGGCAAGTGCATGTTATATATTTACAACAAATCTCTTTGACCTCTCAAATGAAGCAGGCACTACTGTTAATACACTGAACTGTGTGTATCACACAGCCACAACGGATATATTTTAATGTTTTGGGTTTTTTTATTTGTCATCCTTCTCTCTTTGGATATTTATTCTTAAACCTATAAAAATAAGTAAATGTAAGTTTGTTTCTTTTAATGATAGGAACTGAACTGAAATCCAGCTGATACTGGGAATAGATGCCTATGGTCAAAAACTACAATTTCACAATCTGTCAAGTGAATATTACTGAGGTGCTCCAAAGTGTTCAGACATCAGTAAGTTTGTGAGTGTCTACATAGACATTCACACCCAGCACCAAAGTATGCAACCTGAACAACAGATAATGAATTGTCACCACTACATGCAGATGTATGTGTGAGGGAACAACAGGCAGCTCAACGCGTGCTTAAAAACCACCTGCACATTCAGCTGGACCTGTGTTCCAGTGGTTGTGGCTAGAAGTTTGTTAGGAAAGCAGAAACAATCCATTTTTCTTTCCCTTTTTACAGTAATTTGCTCTCTCCAAATCTGGAAGGGCTGGGGGTGAAGGGTGAGACCAGAGAGGAAGCAAAGCATTGGAAGGTGACAAAATAATGCAGTAGAAGTTAAAGCAGATTGACCCAAGGAGACACCAACCTATGTAATGTAAATGGGAAAACTTGAAGAAAGAAATGGTTTGCAGACAAATAATTGGAGAAGGTTGACCTCGATACTGAAAGGGGAGGGGAGGAGAGAGAGAGAGAGAGGGAGAGAAAGAGGAAGAGAGAAATGAAGACCTGTGTAATGTAAATAAAAAAGGCTTCAGTATAAGCATTTACAGACCAGTTGGAGCCCGGAGAACGTACACCTGTTATCTAGCCCCAGAAAGTTTCAATATGTAATTTTCCCAAGTAATCTAAAGTGCTGCTTGTTTCAAGGAAAAAGACCCAACCTTTGCAAGGGTCTGCAATTTGCTATTTAAGTTGTATAGAGACGTTTCATGTGGTAGGTCACAAGTATGCTGCCCTACTTCAGCAATGCTTTCCAACAGGCAGCTTGCTTAATGCATGCTGCTATCAGGCTTTTCCTGAATTTATTTGGGGCCTTCACTAATGTAGTAATACAGTAGATTCTAAAATGCTCGAAAAATCAGACAAAGATTAAGATTAAACAAAACATTTTTCTTGGTGATAAATTTAAGCAAATTGAATCTAATTGCTCAATTTTATTCCAAGACAGAGTCTGTGCTGACCTTAGACTCAAGTATTCTTCCTGCCTTTTGCAAGCCTGAATACATGACATCATTTGGACAATTTGCACATATTTATACAATTTGTCATCATTCTGTCTTTACAGTCTGGAGAGTTACAGGATTTGCCTCTAGGCTTACTTTTCTCCCTGCACAAAATGCTTTATGAGAATCATATGCTTGCAATACTATTTTTAAAAACTGAAAAATTTAAGTAAACATTGGGAACCTACTTCATATTTAAAGACGATATGAAGAAAATAAATTGTGAACAGAGGAACAGGGGCTGGAAAATTCTAAACCCAAGCACGTACTGGAGGCACAAGCGGTTTTTTCCTTAGGCTACCTTTGACATGGGTATGTATGAACAGCATGGACCAGGATAGTATTTCTGAGATGGAGGTGGCATTAAATGAATTTTTTTGTGCTTTTACCAAATGTAATTAACTCCTGTACCTTATTACCATATCAGTCAGTTGCATGGATAATCAGGAAGGTTAGGAAAGTGGTTGCTTGGCACACACTCCAAACTTAGATTCTTTGGAGATGAAGGAAGTGGAAAAGATTGGCACAGTGGAGAGGAGAATCAAGAGTTTTCAAACTAAATGCTTAATAGTTAAATCCTTAGTAGTTGGAGCTTGTGAATAAGTGGTCTGATTTTTCAAGTGGGTACGTAAACCAAGGAATTGTTCAAATGAAAACTGGCATTAATTTTTGAGAATTTAAGCCCTTAAATTGTGAGTTCTCACAGAATCATATTATATCCTGAGTTGGAAGGGATCCAAGATCACCAAGTCCAGCTCCAGGCCCTGCACAGGACCATCCCCAAGAATCACACCATGTGCCCAAACACACACAGGTTTGAGCTCTGTCAGGCTGGTGCTGTGACCACTTCCCTGGGGAGGCTGTTCCAGTGCCCAGCCACCCTCTGGGTGAAGAACCTTTTCCTAATATCTGGCCTAAATCTCCCTTGACACAACTTCAGGCCATTTCCATAGGTCCTGTCACTGGTCACCACAAAGAAGAGACCAGTGCCTGGTCCTCCTTTTCCCCTCATGAGAAAGTTGTAGAGTGTGATGAAGTCTCCCCTGTCTTTTCTTCTTAGGTCTGCCACATTCAGCTCCTAGATTTTAAACTGGAAAACTTTTTGCTTGTTTGTGGCAGTTGCTATTCCCAAAGCAGTCATCAAAAGAAAACAGTGGAATATGTTCTTGAAAGGGCTGAGGTGCTCTTTTCCTTAAACAATGATATCTGTGAACTTTAGTTTACATATAGACTATGTCTATGTTTGGCTTCTTATCAGGACAAGACTCGACAAGGTAATAATATTCCCTTGTATCTGCTTATTTACTCCTGCATCCCAACATACAGATCAGAGGTGATCTATACAGCAGATTGGCTGAGTCACTACTTGAGAGTGGCAGTAAATATGAGGTTGACAGAACTCAATTTGCTTTACTATATTTTTTTTACTTCCTCAGTCCTATGAAAAGATCTGGTACAATTTTTTCCCAAAAAGTAAAA
>VZRN01003893.1:4475584-4492147 GCA_013397935.1 Dasyornis broadbenti | reverse complement strand
AAAAAAAAAAAAAAAAAAGTGATTTTAAAAGAAGACCAAACTCTAATTTCCCTAAAGTCATATTTTTCTATTTTGAATCACCATTTTCTTTTGAACTTCACTTCATCATTTTAGAATAGTTATAATTAATGCATGACTAAAAAAGAATTTGCATCTCAGGTTGAAGGAAATTTTTTGTTCAAATAACATTTTTTCAGCATTATGGCTTGACCATCAAATCAAGAAAATCTGCAGTGTGTGCAGCTCGTAAGACCTTTCTTCCACAGTAAGAAACAGGCTTGGTCATTGATTTCAGCTAGCATAAAATGAAGTCCTAATCGATTCACACCAACAGCTTTTAACTTTCAGAGGGGACTCACATTTGAACGATAGAATGAAAGTGAGGGATCCATAAACCTGGTAAACAACACTATATTGCTCTTGTAACTCAGTAGATGTGCATTGAGCTTCATAGACAAAAGCAAACCTTCTAAGTTATTATGGACAAATAGAAAGGAGACAAACAGCAGACTCAGAAAGGTGACGATGGATGGAGATGGTAACCATCATCTGAAGTATATTTCCAGTGGGTAATTGGAAGCAGGGGTCAGACATTCTGGCTTCTTGAAACAATCACTTTTTTAGGGGAGTTAGAGGAATAAAGATAGAAGACCTTAGTGAAAGCACAAAGGGATGAAATCAGAAAAATAAACACAGAGCCTTGCTTTGGGGGCATGCATTTTGGGCCCAGTGATAGATGCAGGGAAGGAGGTATGGTAGGTGTATTAAGCATCAGGACATGGTAGCTTAGGCTGAAGAACTCTTTTCTGACCTTGTATGTGAAAACAAACCTGAAGAGATACTTTAAAGGTTCCTTGGGACTGATGCCACAACACAATTTTGCAGAAAAACTCGGTTAATTAAAACCTGCAAAACAAAATACAGCTATTAATTCATTAAATGGTCCTGTGGGGTAACAAGCTGCTAATGCAGCTTGTGCAGACCCTGTGCCACTTGCTACTTGTGACAGCAGATCTTGCAGGCAGCGATGAGGCAGGACTTTTACCTATATTTACCTTTATTCACTGCCACTAAATCTTTGCACAATCAGGGTCTAAGCATCTGTCAATAAGTCCTGACCACACAGGCACATTGACTTATAATCTGATTTCTATTCAGTATGCACACAGGTTATCAATGCACATATTTGGTGCCCTTCATTAGTTTAGTGTGCTATCTTTAGAGAAAAGTCAATGGCCTGCCCATCTCAATGGATACCCTAGAATAAATTTGTGAACTAACTACAAAAGAGTACATAAAACCAGATGAGGCATGACAGAATTAAAGTCTTTGAGTCAGAGGCTCAGCTGTGGCAAGCAGCCAGCTGTGCCACTGCCAGTTAGGCCATGCGTATTACCATTACAATTATATCGAAGGGAAATGACTTCATGCACAGGGTATGGCTTGAATATTAAAAATTCCTTGAGCGAAATGAAAGGCGCATTACAGTATGATAGAAAAAGAGTGCAAACATGTTTCATTTTATTTCAACACTACGCTCCAGCAGATGCACTGGTAAGCAAAGGAAATTGCTAGGTCTCAGTTTCATGTTCCAGGGCTTTACTGATTGGAGGACAGATTTACAGCACATGTAAGAAACAATTAGAATAGGGACTCCACCAACAACAAAGCGAGGGAATAAATTCCGATAATGAGACGGGAAAAGTACAAGGTAGAAATGATCTATGTGCTTGCATTCGAGGTATAAAATGTCAAAAAGCCCTGTGTCAGCATGAATTGCACTAGGCAACAGATGGTGTACAGATTACGCTCTCTCTCCTCCTCTCTCTCCCTGAGTCTCTTTCTTTTATACGTTTCTTTCCAAAAAACCTACAGATTTCCCCCAAACACTTCACTATTTATTGGCTGTCAACTGAATAACCATAAATGTTTGGTTAGGAGATTGTTGGGCAAAGAAAGAAGTGAGGGAACAGACAGGACAAATTTCAAAATTTTCCCAGTTACATTGCATGAACAAGAGATCCACTCTTTACATTCTGGATAGTTGGTTTTGTTTAAATTGTTTAGGCTGACATTTTTTTTTTTTCTTCTCAATTCTGGATACAGTAACTAATGTCATGCAAAAAAGAAACAGAGGTGCCTGCAGAGTAAAGACTTTTCAGTGCTGAAGTCATGTCTGACATCACAGCAATGAAATGGAGCTCAAAGAAACTTGTTGCTTCATCTTAGCATCTATTTGCATTGTGTAGGAAGAGTTCCTGAATCATGAAAAGGTCTCACTTTCTGAGAAAAACTCGTGAGCCATGGAGGGATCTTTGTTGCATACTTTTACCTTAGTGAATCATAAACCCCAACAGTTCATGGCTATAAACCAACCAACAGTGCAGAAGCCTTAAGCAGCCACTTCGTGTGTGAAACTGTGATACAGAAGTTTAGGGCAAATGAAAACAATAACATAGGAATGCTGGTCACATTAGGCGTTTTATACTCAGAAGCACAAGAAACTTGAGATTTTACAGTTGTTGTTGTTGCATTTCTAAAGTGGTACCCATTCTTCTGTTTTTAACAGTACTGTTTTGCTTTCACAGGGGCTGAATACTCTGGAAGAACAAGATGAAAATAGTCCTCTGGATGACATTTTTCTTATTTTCCATTTCTAAATCTGAAAAGTTTTAGATGCCATTTATTCAAAATACAACTAAACAAATTGTTACTTTTTTTTCTCCTTTAATTCTCTCAGTGTATTTTATGGGTAGAAAACTGCTAGGCTTTGGACAATCTAAGTGGCCAGCATTTTTTTAAAGTTCAAAGTTTCACTGTATTTTTGTGATACTACACCTTGCACTTCCCACTCAGACCAGTCCAATCCATTTAAAGCAGACTGGTTTTCTAAATTGCTTGACCACAAAAATACTAGAGATGCAGATTAACCAAAGAACCAAGGGAGGGTTTTAACCAGAAGTTATGACCCCTTCATAGCCCATTAACACCTGGTGAGGTGGCCCACACTTCTCTGTTTTGTGGCACTGCTGCAGCTGTATGTTAGCCTTGCCCATCACACCCTGCCCCTGGGTCCTGCCTATGCTCCTGCTGCTAAGTCTCACTGGCCCCAGCTGGCAGTAAAAGGTTATGATTAGACGTATTATGTGAACTGGGGACAAGGGATGCCGTAAGGGGCAGTGGTTTCTGAGATACTGTTTGGGATAAGTACTTTACCATCAAGCAAGGAAATGTGCCCAGAGGCAAAAAACCCACAGCTGAGCTCTGAGGTTAGGGCAGTTCCAGAAATATCTTCAATCAGAAAAGATAGTTTCACTGTCAGGCTCAGGGTGAAAGCACACTAAGTATCAAAATCACTGGAAAGGAAAATATTGTCTAGCCTTGTGCATTACAAGTAATGGAGCAGGTTGTCTAGAAGCTTTCCAAACCTATCAAGCTGTGGATGGCTGTGCAGGTGTTTCTCAATTTGTGCACCATGCAGGTATGTGCTTTCAGTTTGTAGATACAACCAACCTCATTTAATTTACCTGTAGAGCAGCATCTCAACTGTCACATTCACTCTGACTGAAAACCCGCTGACTGAGTGCCATGTCTGTGTATCATCACTCTCCCTCACCTCTGCAGCAGTTCAGAGAACTCCCCCCTCATTGTGGGGTTTCCTGAATGCCCACTTCTGAGGGAATCTGCCTTCTTAATCCAAGAGATTTGGATTTGCAGCAGTTTTGTTCTACCTTTGCATCGTGGGGATTATACGGAAGTGATGTCTTCACAAAAGCAGGCGGATGTGTGCCATCTCTAGTGTGTCTCAGAAGGATCAGCAAAGGAGGAATAGCAGCTATTCTCCCACACTCTCCAATCACACAAGGTTTTTGCACTCAAGAGATTTTAAAGAGGCTGACATTTCATAGTGGGAAAGGGAAACATTTAAATAATTTTTCTTCTAAAGATAAGTTGTTGGAGGTAGGGGAATGTTTTCCATTCTGTTGCCAGGGAGCCTTAACTACTGGGTACTTAAGACACAAAAGATATGGCTGGGTGTGGTGAGAGGAGGAAAAAAAGCGCCTGGCCACTGGTAAGGTCACTTGCTCTCGGGGCATAGGAGGGGATGGCCTTTTGCGGGATTCCAGGACCGCTCTGTTTTTCCTTCCTTGCTGGATGAGCTTTTGTTTGGGAAAGCGCAGGATCCTGACCCTCTTCCCCCCCTCCCGGATTGCGTGTCTTCCTGGCTGCGTATGGCAGCTGCTACGGGGGAGCTCTGCTGTCGCTGACCAGCATTCCCTGCCTGCCAGGATGCACTGTGGCTTCTGCCACCACTGTGGAGTTTCTGCCACCTTTTGCTTGCTAGCCCAGGTGAGTTAAGCCTGCCGCCCACCTTGCTGCTCCACGGTTTCCCGCTACAGCCTATTTTGCCATCTGGCGGCCCTGCCATCTGGTCCATCCGCCATTTTTCACGTCAGGATGGGACCTGACCTCGCACCACAGCGTCCCCTGCAGCTGTGCGGGTGCCATTGCCATTGCCCCTGCCCTGCCAGGAGCCCGACAGCGCCCCCTGCCGGCCGGGACTGTAACTGCACCAAAGGTGGGGGAGAAAGCTGCCACCGGCTTTCTGGGTTGTTTGTTTGTTACTGCCACTGTTGTTGTTGCTTGTTTTCCTCGTTATAGGTACTAGTGAAGAACCGTTATTCCTTTTCCCATATCTTCGCCTGAGAGCCCTTGATTTCAAAGTTATAACAATTAGGAGGGAAGTGGGGGTTGTATTCTCTATTATAAGGGAGGTTCCCACCTTCTTTAGCAGACACCTGTCTTTCAAACCAAGACATAAGAGTACCAGGTTGCACACCAACACCCAAACCTATATGGATGTCAAGTCTTGACCATGCTCAGACAGAAATAGTTTTTCATAAGGCACCAGGAAATGATGAAAAAAACTACCATAAAAATGTCTATCTTGTTATTGAAATGAGGAATTCTGATGAGATGGAAAGAAGACTGAGCAGTCAGAGGAACATCTACAAGTGCCTGACAAAAAAAATCCTAGTGAGGAATAATATTAAAGACTGAAGACTGAGACTACTGGACATCACATTACAAAACATGAGCAAATATTTTTGTAAATACACAAAGATTTTCTCATTTCACAACTTAAAGGCATTCAGCTCTAGATCATATTGTTGGGAGTTAAAAGTTCCATATTTTCAAGTGGTAAAAGTGGCTACAGCTTCACAGTCTGCAGCCAGAGGCTCCAGAGTACATGAGGATGTTATTTCTTTCAATTTCTCCCTTCTCAGGATCCTGAATTAATTTCTAGAACTTAATTAAAACTTCAGAATACCTCTGTAGTATAGATATTCTAATCACTTCCCCATTATACAGATTGTGAACAGAAAGAGAATGAGACTTTTAAAAATCCTTAGCATTAAGCTAATTGATTCCTTTGAAGTCTGTAGGAATATTACAAAGAACATGAAAGCCAACAGAGTTAAGCCAGCTCTAAGTGGCAGATTTTCAGAGATCTTATTAGATCTGCTTAAAAAAAAAATAAAAATTCCCTTTGCCTAGGAAACTCTGAAATTTATTTTTTATATCAAATCAAAACACAAATTCAAAATGTCTCCTGGAACTAAAATTTCAGTTTGGAAGCACCAACATATTCAATTTTCAGGTTGTTTGTTACTATTGTAACATAATTATGTTTGTTGTCTAGCTTTTTATATTATTGAATATGTAATACATTTTCAAAATTAAATATAAGAAAAGAGTAAAGTTATACTTTTCCCTGTATTTGTATGAAGTATCATGTTTAATGAGATAAGTTCATTCCAATTTAGTTTGACTTTCAGTTGTAGGAAACTCCACAGTTGTACTCTTTGCCACATCTCTGCGAAATGCTTTTAGTCTGACAAAAAAAAGCCTTTGCAGATGGGAAACCGTTTCACCTGAAGTGTTTAACTATTTCTAGCACTTAGCTCCTAAAACATGAAAATTAGTTGCCTTGGAGGATCTTGATAAGTACCTGAACTGGCAAGGTGTGTCATTCAATGAACTGTAAAATTGTTTATATCTTCAGATTTCTAAAGAACTGTATAAAATATGGCCCTCATGTTCTTGAAAATCCCACCCAGACCCACCTTACTTCAGGCCACTGAACAAGTAGGTGTTGGTGCCAATGAAACATGATGCAAAAATCTTAACCACAACAGCAAGTGTAGCTGTCCTTGCTTGTACAATTTAGGAAAAGGAGATAATATGAGAATTGTGTAAAAGGCCGGCAAAAACTGCCCAGACTAGAGAGCCAGACACATTACTTCCATCCTGGTTTCATACTCTCAGCTAGCAGTGGAAAGAGAGGTACATTTTTCCTGTGGAGCTTGCAGTCTGTACTGGTATCATCTCTCCTACTGCTTTTGTGTTAAGACAGGACTGTTCCATTTCATTTACACTGACCTAGATACTATAATGGTTGTGCCAGGAACTCTTGAACTAGAAGCTGTATTTGAGTATTGCTTTCTTCTTTTATTCAGGGTTAAATCTTGTGAACTTCTCTCCTTTCACTGCCTCAGTTTCTCTAAGTACACACCCTGTAATTGTGAATACAAGTTAACGAAAGCAGTTAACATACAGTGCAGAGGAAATCCTTACTATTTAGTAGCAGATTGCTCAATTTTACTTCTTGGATCACTTTCTAATTTTAATCTCAGTTTACTTTAGAATTCCCATGACAATCACTTTGTTTTTCAGTTCCAAACATCCATATTCATTATCAACTATTTGACATCGTGTATTTTCAAGCCTATGATATGTTCAAAGTTTTTTTAAAGAGAAATAGATATTTTTCTTTTACCCACTGATCCCTGGATCAATGGAAGTGAAATTCTGAAGGCAGTCCAGTTAGAGACAGAAAATACATGTGTGTGTGTGTGTGTGTGTGTGTGTGTGTATAGACATATGTATATGCATATGCACATGCATTTGTTATGAAAGGTTGTATTGGAATTGCTGTTTAAATAGATACAATTATACATTCAAAGGAAACCTTTTCACACTGAGGTGCATGTTGATGCTGTAAGACAAAGCTGTCTCAGAGTGCTGTGTATCAATAGGGACAAGATGATCACCAGCTCCCAGAATGAAACCTGTTTATCTGAAAAAGATCTCAACATACAACATTTCTAGTCCAAGAAATAGGCAAAATTAAAGGCAAGTCTTCAAGTCAAACAAAATAGCAACCCAGCTAAAACTCAATGTCAAGCTGTGAAAAAGTTAATGAAAAACACTGCGATCTGCATCATTAGTTTTTGTAAGGAACCCTTCTTTTTTAATAGTTCGCACACTTAAAAAATGATCAAATGTAAATGTAGCAGTGGGTTGGGATCTGCTTTGAGGGAACTGCAAATGTTACTGGTAATTTTGATTCTAGCATGAACTTGCCATACACTAGCATTCAAATTATAGTTTTTGCCATTACACTGCTTTATTGTTTTTTTTCTCTCTGTTACACCTTCTTTTAGATGTAGAAAATCAACAAAAACTAGAGAAGTCTAAATGATGGGATATGTGGGAAAGAAGACAGTAACATTAATTTAGTTAGGAAAAACATGATTTTAAAAAAATCCACACCTCTCTTAGCTTATTTTGATTAGCTTATTTTGGTTGTGGAAAAAGTTAGCTGACTGGTGCACTTGACCATTAAAAACAGGGGTTAGATTAAGAAGAAAGGATTGGGAATAGTATGAAACAGACATACATAAATGAATAACATGAATACATAACCCATTTCATTAGTCAACAAAAATAACAAAAACCCAAAAGGAGGACTTCTAAAAATTACTTAAACGAGGTCTATGCAAGAATGTGTAGCAATGGAATGAAAGACTGGTTCTAGGCTTTGAGGAATGCCAAGGACATGGCCTAAATCAACATGAGTAGGGATGGTGTAGGTGTGTGATTAAGTGATAGGGCTCAGCCATTTGGTATGTCAATTTCCTCTGATTTCTTCCCCAAAATTCTGTAAAAATTCTCTTCTGTTCTGATTTTACTACCTCCTGTTCTGCAACAACATTCTGGCTTTTACTTGTTTCCCACTTTGTCACCAAACTCTTCAGCCTCCAACTCTGCAAATTCTGTGGCTGTGGATGACTTTCATCTTTGGGCTGCAGGTAACTCCTCACACAGAGCAGAAGAGGCAGTGCAGGTCCACCATGGGACACCCTGAAAAAGGGTGCATGGCTGCACCAGAGTGCACATAAATGCTTGTCATGCCACATGGTGCTAATGGGATTCCACAGAAGCCCTTCCAAGCCTCTATTTTCCTCACAGTTCATCTGTGAAAATCATTTCTTCAGTTGCCAACACTCCCACAGAATGCATTTTCCCACATGACTACTAAAAAACCACACAAACAAACAAACAAACAAACAAAATACTACTTACCTGGACAGCATGTCTCTGGAAAGGGAGTTTTCTTCTGTAAATTCCACCCTCCTGTTCCCAGCATCAGTGCTTCAATGTGTTTATTACAATATCAGCAATGCATTATTAATTTCAGGATTTAGAAGAAAACATGCTACAAAAGGTGGTCTATTATGTAACTTGTTTTTAAAGTTTGTCTTTTTTCATAAAAGAATTTATCCAACAGTGCTAGTTAACAATGCCACTTTTTAAGTCTCTGCAGTTTGTTTCTTCTCTGAGACAGAGATCAAACAAATAGTGCTGTTTATTTTTTCTTGAAGTAGTAAATAATACCGCTGTTACAAAGGCACATGACAGCTGATGTGTGATCGTCAAGCTGTACTCTCTCTTACTGAATCTATGGTAGTGCTGATAGTGTTGCAGCCTCTCCTTTAACTTTAAAAGCCTCTCTTTTAAAAATATATTACTGCAGGCACAAATGCAGGGTGTTGCTGTCCTAGTTTGTACAACTTGTGAAGTAAGCTTGAATTTAAATCCTTACCAACCTGCATTTTTTAATAGTGGACATTATCTAATGCTGATGCCAAAATTACTTTGAGTTTCTGACAGGAGATTCACTCAACCTGATGCAGCCAAGTTTGGGAAAGCTGTGTAGTCCCCTGCCAGAGCTGTCACTGACACGTCTACTGCTGACCTTACTGCATACCAGGTCTGCAAAAGCTAAGAACAGGGCACCCAAGGAGGTGAAATCCCAACTATTGATCAGGACATGAGGATTCAGCAAGGGAGGCTTCCTCGCCTTTGTTGCCTTCCCACAACTGTTCTGAAGAGTTATTAAAAATTCTCTGTAATGCTCCATGGGAACCAGTATAAATGCCTATGTAAATACGAATGTGCATGTGTTTTTCTGATGTGGCATCACCCTTTACCTGCTCTTACCAAGAGCTGTGTTTCTGAGCACATTAAGTCAACTAGAGACCCTGTGGCCAATGGCTGCTGTGCCAGTTTGTCCACAAAGGGATACCACAAGAGGTAAACTTTTCCAGAACACTTATATGACAATGATTATATGAAGCCTTGAACATGCTGTTTTGTGATTCAGTCATAGGTTCCACAAAGAAGTCTCTTTCAAGGGTGCCTTGTTTTTTAAATGGCTGACTCCTTTAAAATAGAACAGGCATTTCAACACTGTAAGGAGAAAAAAAAAAATCTGAAATAATCTAATTCAGCTCTACAGACATTAATGCTATTTGTAGACTCACACTCGTCCAAGTTTTGGTCTGAGTTTGTTTGAAGGAGTAGATGATAAAACACATTAGAAGGCAGGTGAGCTTCTACTAAGAGAAAATTATTTCTGGAAAAAAACCTCCTACATTTGTTTGCACACTCACACATACAGATGGGGTATAGCATTATGCCATATGGAAGATAACCTAAAATATTAAAATACATTAATTCTCTTGCCCTGAAGGCCTGCTGGCTGATTACAGACAGCTCACTGGGGGTTTACACTCCAGTAAATTCACTTAGTTTCATAACATAGGTATTTGCTGGTGCTGTGATACACTGTAGGGCAATGAGCCTATTGATCTGCTGTTATTAGATGTGTTAAGGCTCTGAAACATATTTAAGAAATAAAGTAATTGAATTCTAAAATTTCTGAAAAAGTTAAATGTTATAAAGTTGCAAGTGCACAGCAGAAAGTTTGGCACAATGTTGTCTTATTTCTTTAGCAGTTTCAGATGGTTTTTTTTGTTCTGAATTTCCGAGCAGAGTGCTTCTTGCTACATGTTTGTTTTTTTTTTTTGTTGCACCCATGTGCTTGTGTACTGCAGCATTACAGCATCATGACAGCAAAAGGGCATGTTCAGCCTTTTCCAACCAGCTTCCAACCCTTCTAGCTGCCTCCTACCTGTGACTGTAACTTAAATTTGTTGAACTGGTACTTAACAGTGGTCAGAGAAGGCTGTAAATCCCACTCTGGTGATGTTCCTTTACTCATTGCTGGTCTGAAGCAGCTGCATGAATGTTGGGTCCCTTGAGGTATATCAGCTTCAGTGAGGATAAGATAGCTGAGCCCTTTCTGCTGTAGGGAGATACTACACACAGGAGGACAATAAATTAGCAAAATTCATCAACATTTTTAGGGAGCAATATGAAAAACACTAAAACAGAATGCTATCGTGAGCAGAAACAAACACTCTGTTGGATGAAGCTACTGGTGTTGGATTGCCTAGCTAGTTGTTTCTGAACATAAACACACTAGTAAATGAAATTTCAGATGCCATGATGCCTGTATATGCAGGTAAAACAGGTCACAGAGGAGCTGTAGTCACATAAAGCAACTTCCCTACAGATACAGTGGGCCAGATCTTCAGAACTTCTGTAAATCACTTTAATCGGACCAAGTATCTTGTAGTTATCATGGTTCAGCCTAAGGAAACATCTGACTGAACCACTGAAGTCTCACTTCAGGTCTGTGGTTTATATTCTTATAAAATATGGTGTATTCTTCATACACTATCTTTCAGAAGACAGCCAAGAAATGTCATGACATTTGTTATCACTGCATTTATGTGAGTCACTTCTTCCTGGATCTCAGTTTCTTTATTTTCAAAAGTATAAATAGATTATCAGTGCTTATTTCTTGGGTAGCAGCCTAAAAATCATCAGATATAATATTTCTTAACTACCCATATATCATCATTAGTTTCTACTTTATTAATTTCCACATTTACCACATGACCTTGTTTTGGTAATGATGCCATTTCTAATGACTGGACTTTGTACGTCTCGTCCTACTAAAAAGTACCATTGGCTGATTACAGTACTCACTGCCATGGCATTATAACACACAACCAACCTAAAGAGTATTTCACAAATCAGATATCCACTGGTATCTACTCTAAGGCAGGATCTGCCATGCAAATTTTAAGGCACTGGGGTTTCTTAAAAATAGAGATTACAGTCATTTCACACACCATCAAGGAAACTACTCTTTTAGATAGCAAGGCACACAGTCAGCTAGCATTCAACTGAAGTAGCGTATTAAAAAAGAATTCCCCAAACCTCTACAACAGATGAAGATGTAAGAACATGAGATTTCTTAATTTTTCTGTGTAAAAACTTTTCCAGCCTCTCAAGTATTGCATTTCTAGTTTCATCAGAAATATTTTCCTGAGGATAATGTAATTTACACTATGGCTCTAGACCCACAGCAGTAAATGTTTAGGTTAGACTGGTGAACTCTTTCCTATAGCTGACTTGACACTGGTAGACAAAAGGTAGGCAGGGGAAAAAAAAAAAAAAAAAAAAGGAAGTTTGACATTTTACCCTGAAAACAGTTATTAATCTTCCTCTGTAAAACTGTAAAATTTCTCCTACAAATCAAATACATTGATTTCTTTTTAAAGAAAAAAAAAATCCTTGAAGTAAAAGCTTTTTTTCATAAAACAAAAAAAAAGGAAAAATAGTTGTCCACTAAAATGTGTGGAAAACTATTTCAGCCAACTGTTGTTTTACAAATCCTAACCTTAAGGCCACATCAGCCTTGAAGTTCTGCTGTACAGCTTAAGTGTGTTTCTGAAAAATTGGATGAAAATCAATGCACCTCTGATGTAAAATGTTAAAAATCCTTTAAAAGAAAAAGACTTCTAAATCCTAAGGTATGAGAACATCTTAAATACATCCATCTATCATCTTGTGCATTTCAGACAATTTAAGACTTTTAAAATTAAACGTGATTCCTTTGTGAGTGCCATCATTTTTGCACTTTGGTGGAGAAAGAAAACTTCAGAGTCCATGGGTGCAGATACGGCAGCTCTTCTGACACTGAGTAGTACTTTTTGCTGAGTGTTGTCCTACAGCCCCTTCTAGGTATAGCTGTAACATATGTTGGAGAGCAGCATCCTGAATGATTAATATTAATCTTTAGACAAGAAGCAGACCCATTTGAAGTGGTCCTAAATTTTCTCATTGCATTTTGTCCCTGGGACAGGATTTGCCTATTGCATTTTTCAGGTATTTGATTCCACTCACCCTTCTTCATCCTACCTTTCTAGATATTTTTTAAGGCCACAGTTTGAAGATACTATTCAGCCTCCTCCTCGTGAAACAGACTGGACAAAAATCCCATCGAAGGCTTCTACCTCTTCCCTTAATCACACGAGCCATGGTTGGTAAGTGATGTAAGGCTTGCCTTTCTCTAGGGACTGAGCACTCAAAGCTCCTCCTGATTGCTTGGGGAACAAGAGAGCCAAAGGGGATCCTAAATCAACCCTGCCTCTCGCTCACCAATGCACCAATTGCTGCAGTAACTCGCTTTCATTAAGAACGTTTTCTTCAATTAAGAGAGGCGTTGTCAAGTATTCTACTTTTAGAGCTCTTAATTTGCTATTTTTTACTGGTAGAATTTATAATGCCATCTCAGAGTCCATGGCATCTTCTGGGACAATATATTGTCTGTTTCTATGCCATGACATACCACCATAAAACACAGGGCTATAAGAGCCTATAATCATTTATGAGAGTACATTAGGTACCCATGTATAATTTATCAAATGGGCATTATGGAGGCAGGACTATGCCTGACTGACAAAGGTTACCTCTGTACGGGTATCTCATGTAACCACGCGGGGAAGAATCCAGTTGCTGTCATTCACTGAATTACAACAAAGGTTTTACTCCACAAACAGGGCACTCCAGGAAATGAAGTTGAGAAGCATGAAAGCAATTCCTGATCTTAGTGTTTTGACTCTGAATTGATACTCTCTACAAGATTCTTGTAGGGGTTTCAATACACACAAAACTGGAGGAAGCTAAGTTTTTAAGGGAAGAGAGATATAAAGGCCATTCAAGCTTGACCCAGGATCTACAGTAGATTTAGCAAAAAATCTGTGGGACACATACAAAATTTATTCAAAACTGAAGTAAGGAACCTGTTGAAACTTTGAGATCCCCATTTCCTAGGACCTGCTAGGCCCACAATAACAGCTTAAACATGACTTCACATAGCTTTTGGGGCTAAGCACTCTTCTACTCAATTATGCTCCCACTGAAATGAATATGAATTGACTCATCTTGGAGAAAATCTCAAATGCCACTTGGTTTGATTCAAAATAAAGGTCTGAATGTTATTCACACTGTATTTTTATTTTCTAGACAGAGAGGTCTGAACACAACCCTGAGCAAAACCTCTGCAGTATGGTGCAGTACACTTGGCCACATATACGATGGTATATTTTTCAGAACAAACTGGCCACACTCCGGGTCAATCCAGCAATTTATTCACTAGCTGTGCTGCCATAGCCTTTCTTTTGGTCCTCCTCACCAGACCGGCTGCAGGTAAAAATCAATTGATCACACAGCACTGTATGTCTAACTTTTTATCCAGTCCTCAGAGAAAGGGAATTATTTACAGCCTGGAGTTATCAAGTATTGCTTCTAGCCCGAAGTTCAATGCCTGCAGCTTTCAGGTTTCTTTACTAAAAGCTCTAATTTTGGTATTTTTCATAATAGCAGATGGAAGCTAATAAATTCATTTTGAACTGGTTATCCCACAGTAAAAAAATTGCTCGCTGCGACCCTGAACTAGATTTGTTCATTAATTCAGGACTGAAAAGATGCTAATATCCTTAGGAATCTGAATTTTGTTCAGTGATATTATTTTCATGGCATCAAAATGATCTGTTTCCTCTGGGGAGGCAAATAACTCAGTGGGTGGGCTCTGGTCTGGGAGTTAGGGCATTTGAGTTTTCTTGCCTTGTGGAACCAGTTGAGAAATACTTTTAATGAGTGACAATTCTCAGAGTACAGTTTTGTTTCCTTTAAAAGACTGGGTTTTTTCCTATAAAAACATCATTCGATTGTCAGTAACAGCAAAACAAAAAGGGTTTCTTTTTTGAAAGCTTGTATTTTACTTAACAATTTCTTTTTATTACCTGTGGAGGAATCATCTTCCTTTCCTTGCTCCTTTTACCCTCCAAATTTTGAATGGAGTCACCTTATTTCTTCTTTTGGATAATTTCCACCAAACATTCTTCTATCTACCTACAAGTACACAGACATGCAGTTATCTGAGCCCTTTGTGATAACATCAGACCTATCTTCCAGTTCTCTCCCTGAGGGAAGTCATCTCCGTTATCTTGAGAAATGACAAGACACAGAAGTCTAAGACTGCAAACTCAAGACACCCCAACTCATAATAAGAATGGATGAATCAGCTAAATATTAGATTAAGATCCAGATTTGAAAGTGGCTTAGATATGCAGAAGGGGGGAAAAACCCCAAAAATATTGGTTATATTTTTTTTCTGTGGTTATTTTAGGTAGATTTTGGTGCCCATCTTGAATGAAAAGCAAGAAGGTCTGGAAGCACAAATATACCCCCAGAACTGAAATCCCACTTCTTGCACATTTATATGAATGACACATCTGTTAAAATACATATGACAGTAAGTCCAGCCTCAGTTGAATATAAATAATTAATATGAATAATACATAGATTTCTTGTGTGTGAGCTTGGCTGTGTAGTCTACAAATAGAGAAAATGATCCTGGCCAAGTTTCAGCTGGCTTGTGCGGTAACACAGGTAGTCATAGGAGTTCAGATTTATAATGTTGATTGGTGGCATATTCTCCAGGAATCAAAATATACTTTTGAAAGGAGTTTTGAGGCCCTTGTTGGAAAGCTTTAAGGAAGAAATGAGTTTCTTAAAATAATTTAAATCAGTAAACTGAAGATTAATAGCCTGGCATGAGAAGATTATAGTTCCTTGGGACCTATCTGCAGTACACTTTCATACTCTGTGTGAGATCTATCAAAGAGATTATGAATTACATGCAAAAAACATCTGGCATTTTTTGCTATTTAGAGGAGAGGAAAAAAATAAGAAAGCAAGGCCTGGATGTTGTTGCCTAGAAGTGTGTACACTTGTTTATTTTCTAAAGTTGGTTGAGGGCTTGCAGGGAACAGCAGGGTAATGGAATATTCATGAAGCAAATGCCCTTCACTTAGCAGAGGGCAAAGGAAAGCAGATTGCTAAACCCCTCCAAACTTCCTGTGCAAGAAGCTCTCACTGCAGAATAATGAAACCTGTGTTTGGCACCCTGCAGCACAGCACTGCTAACCTGGCACCACTTACCTCTCTCTTCTGACTCCTCCTATTTTCAGGCGTGGATCCCTGATGCTGCTGCACAGTGCCCCTCTGACCACTGCTGCAGCGGCACAGGCCTGCAGAACTGATCACAGCCTCGCAGGAACTCTCCTGCTTTTGCCCCGGGGATAGGCTGAGAAGATGACAAGCACCACGGTGCCGCTGCAAGCATGGTGCTCACCTGTCAATACCTGAGCAGAGGAGGTGAGGGCCCACCTCTTGCTGGTCCAGAGATGGAAGCCGGTTTTCATGTTGTTTCATGGTTTTACTTTAGGAGCACTGCGACAACTAGAGGAAAACTTTATCTCCATTATCACTGGACACAGGCTTCAGGACTCAAGCAGTTGGCCTCCCACTGTACACACGTGCCGGCTATGTTCAGCCCCACAGCCGCAGAGCACTTTGAACGCCAGAAAAAACCCCCCAGCATCACAGCATCCCACCAACCCCAGCACGGGCATCCCAGCGCACGCAGGCACAACGAGACCCCCGCGGCCGGCAGCGGTGCGTGTCGCGGCTCACAAAGCAGCGCTGGGGCAGCGCCCTGCCCCTGCCCGTGGCCCGGCCCGCCCGTGGTGGCTCGGCGTGGCCAAGCGCAGCGTGTCGCTGCCGGGCACGGGGCCGCGACTGCCGCTGGCCCGCTCGCCAGATTGGTGTCAGCTGCCCGCGGCCCCGGCCGCGCTCCCCGGGGGCCCCGCGGGCAGAGGCGGCCGGCGCACAAAACCAGCAGGCACGAAGCAGCAGGTGGCCCCCGCGGAGGTAATCAGGATCACATTCAACGGGAAAGCCGGCTCAATTTTCAGCCCCGTATATGCCGAGGGGCCTGGAGCTGCCTTGTTAATGCTGCAGGGAACACGTGGGACACATTGACTGCATTAATTGTCCCCACTCATTCAGCAGTGGATGAATTATAATGTTACCACTCCAGGGTAAAGCAAACACCTATCATAACAATCATGTCATTAGTGTGCAGATGCCGGCTGCTCTGCTTAACCTTTTGTA
>VZRN01003893.1:4440498-4475551 GCA_013397935.1 Dasyornis broadbenti | reverse complement strand
TTTTTTTTTTTTTTTTTTTTTTTTTTTTATGGCATGCAATAAGAATATTTTTTATTGTTTTTCATATAATTGATTTCTAGGTTGCAAGTGTAAACTCTTGAAACAAGCTCGGCACATTACTCAACAGCCAGGAATAAGCACACAGACTGGCAAAGCACAGATTAAAGTTCCTTCAGAGAGAAACAGCAAGGCTTTAAAAGTTTATGTTTGTGGTTCAGTTTATCCATTGCAGCATGACTGATACATTCGTTATTCACATAGCATGAGCTCCGGAAGGACTAATGGTCCTTAAAAAATGTAACAGCCTTAGAAATGCTTCTAATTTAACTGCAGCTACTAGCAACCAAAGATTATATATGCACGCCCAGGCAAATGCCACATTCTGGTTTGAAAATTCATGTCTCTGCAAAAAAATCTTTTTGTTTGCTGTTATGTGTATGTACACACATATGGAGACACACACATATATACACATACAGATGCACATATATATGTACATGGAAATTCCTTTTTATATATGAAACTTTATATTAATTTAATACTAGTATGTGTATTAATAATTGACATGTAAATACTATATTGGCTTCGAGTTAATTTGTTTACTCACACATTACTCACACATGCAGCACAAAACTTCTTTGAGTATTGCAACATCACTATCATACAATAAACAATCCTGAGCTGGTGCTGTGTTCTCATTTTTCTTTAATCAACCTCTGTTCTGTGTTTAGTGGAATCCTTAAATGCCACCCCCAAGTGTGCTTGGAACGTTCCACTACATGTTCCTAAAGCACTCAAGTTCTCTATCAGATGTTCCCTGTAATCCCTTGCCTTGGTGATTTGAAAGCAGAGAGCCCACTCCCAGCAACCCTTATACATCTCATTAGCAATTGCTCATCTGAACTCTCCAGAAAGCAGTACTGGGGGGGTTGTGAAAGGGGTTTGTATTGTTTAGCATTTCGTCCTGACTCTACACTGATGTCTGTTAAAACATGCAGATCTTTTATGCTTGTGCAGACCCTGCTGGAGCCAGCAGCTTTGTGTCACTATGTATTGCAACATCATGTAGAAGTTAACTGTTCATTTGTCTTCCATACCTAAGCTTCAGCACGCATTCTTTGTGAAGGTGGAGAGGAGGTGGTTCCCCAACTTCCCTCTGCCCTCTCCCATCACTTCTTCATGTCCCCTTCATTAATTAATCAACTGAGATCCCAGACTTGTAGACATTTGCCAGTCAAATGCTTGATGTTACCTGCTGCAAATAATTTCCAGAGGTTCAATGGAAATAATCACATGGTGTAAAGCCAAGCTTGCAAACTGAGCTTTCAGTCATTTGCACCTGAACTGTGGTTGAGGAGGTGGGAGATGAGCATGGAGAGTATCAGTGCTGTTTATACAAGTTTAGAGTTACATTATTTAATGTTGATACTATTAGACTGAATTGGGTTTAGAATGAGATCCAATAGTAGCCACAGTGTCATAAAGCAAGATCAGGACACAGGGGAGGAATGATAATGTAGTATCAATAAAATTACTGATACCAAATACACGTAAAACTATAGCAAGTGTAAGTATATGGCAGGATGAGGTTAAGGATGAGGTTAAAGTTTTATGGTTATTGTTTCGGTGTTTTTTTAAGTCATTAGACGCTGACTAATTTTGTGTAGGTGCTTGCGGTTTGTGAAATGGAGAAGCCATTTAAAATGGTTTAGTCACATTTTAGCCTTAAACAAGTATTTAAGTTTTACATATGCATGTAAAACCGTGTTGTTTATTGGTATTTCCACTGAAAATTGCTGTGATTCAGCTCTTTTGGATACATTTCAAAAGTGTAAAGTAAATTTATGTTCCATAATCAGTAGAAGGTGTATTTCCCTGAAATCAAAGAAGTCATTTTTTATGATGATGGTGGATTCATGTGAGAATATAATAGCATTTTCTGGTGTGCTATATTTCTATAAAACCAGAATACAGTGTTACATAGCCCTTATAATGCTATATACAAATACATTAAATAGTATAATCTTTTTTCCATACTTCCCCTTTAGATTGTTTGTGAATGGGAGAATTCATCTTTCAGACTTTCCTTTGCTTTATATGTCCAAGTACACACTGTCAGACTAAAAATTCTGCAGTTTCAGAAAAGTGGTTTTATGAACAAAGTAAAACCCTGCAATTGTATCCTGTGTGATCATTTTTTTCCCCTCTAGATAATATTTATGACATGTTTTTTCAAGCACGCATATTTGGTCTATCAAAACCAAACAATGTTATTCAGTAGTATTTGGGTGTCTCTGCATGTATTTTCCCCCACAGGAACCTAGGCTAAAATCAACTTTATCCAGGTGTTTTTTCCCCCTAGTCTCCAAAAAAATTACTGTAAAAATGAACCCATATGAAAATGAGTTCTTGTATGTAAAATAGTTTCCCACACATTACTGCTGCTGCTGGATGTTTTTACTTAGCTTGCTGAAAATGGTGTCTGCACAAATAATGAATGGGTGCTGCCATCACACCCATTCTTGCATTTTCCTATTTGAAAAATATGCGTAAAGTATGGGCATGCTGTAGGAAATAAGTCCTTTGGTTTTGATTGCATAATATTCTACTGTTAATTAGTAAGAAATTTGCTGGTAATTTGACCTGCTGCAATATGTTGACATTTGATTACCAATTTTTAAACCTTTAAGTATGTGTGTTATTTGCTACCATATGTGCACATATTTATAGGTATTCCAGCAGCATCTACCTGTGGACAGGATTGTATCTATGGACATAAGAACAACAGATTGTTAGGCACACTTATGATTTATTAGATATTTTTGCTAATCCCTGGATGATAACCTGGATGAAAAATCTAACCGAAAGATGAATTGTGTTCCAGTTTGCCGTAACAGTTCCTGTAAGACTATTATTCAGACATGAAAACCACTTATGGTGAAGTTTGCAAGTAAAAAAGCTTAGAAACTTAAATACTGAGTTATACCAGCTGAGGTTTTGCTCTCTAAAACATTTTTATTTTCCTTAGTAGTCATGAATTGTTTTATACCCAAATAACTGGATAATTAAAATAGGTTATAGTTCCCCATATAATATACATTATTCTATTGGCAACACTGCTAAGAAACATAAAATTAAATTCAAGGCTGTTTTCTTAAACCCTTCATAAATATTTTAGAAGTTAATTAGGAGGCTACAGGTATGAATAGACCGAGATTTATTCATAATTAAAAATCAGATATCACATGTCACCTCTTCTGATAGAGAAAAACCTTTAATTACCTGTAATTAGGCGATTGTCCCTATAGTTTACTAAAGAGGATTGAATTGGAATGAGCATGGTAAAAAGAGATACTCATGGTAATAAGCTAAGTTTCTTGCATTTTCTTTGTTTAGTTTCTTCTTTTTTTCCATGTTGGTACAGAATATGGTAGAAATAGTAAAATATGCATATCTTACTGATACATTAAATCACAGGAAATACCTTTATGTATAATTTGATATAATTTGGCATCTGACCTTTATTTAATGCCCCATAACTTTTCATACCAATTATTTTGTCTTCCTTTACCAAAATGTGAACAAAAAAATGAGCTCATGACTGACAAAATATTCCTACAAGAGACCTAAGAGATATTTTTCCAAAGTTGTAATTAGCACTCCAGTTTTCTCAATAGATTTTCTAGAGCCCAAATTCTTGGGGTAAATTACTGATCCAAACAGATACCAGACACATTGTTGCTCAGGTATCCGACCCTGAAGTACGGTGGTATGATATCCCTGTATAGCTGGAGCAGTTCCAAGAAGGCATGGGGTTGGCTAAAATTTTTAAATCTACCTTCTTTAGGGCAGGCATTTATATAAAAGCATCTTACTATAAATGGTGTAATTTCCTGCCATATGAGCGTCTACATATTTTGCCAAACTCAGTCAGGACTACATATGCTGTTTGATAGTTAAGGCACTTTTAGTGGAGTTTTTACATCCTGTAAAGACCTGGCATACTGGTAAAGTCACTGGAACTTCTCACAGTGCACAAAGCTAAGTCTGCAGAAGTTATTGCTGTGTTCAAGCCAAGGGGTTGACTCTGGAATATTCTTGCCCCTATACTAAGTGTCTTTCTAATCAATACGATATTTAAGGTTGCTTAGAAATTCCAAGGTACAAATCTACTTGGACTTGACTCACCCTCATTGATCAGGCATGCAAATCTTATCTCACAGACCTGCTGGCCCTTGTTCTTTTGGCCCAGCCCATGGTTTGCCAACTGCTCATTCTCATGGTATGACTGTACCCGTCTTGTGCCTGCTCTCTTAAACTAAGTAATAAAACAAAGTATTAGTTATTTAGGACAAAAGCATTTCAAGGTATTTCATATCCTTCAGTTAATCATACTTTTCTTCTCAGGTTCAGGTCAGTCATTAGACGTCCTTTGGAAGTTCTTCCTACATTCTTCTATCATCTATCTGTTTCTATATCTATCAAACTATCTATCTACCTACATACCATCCCACATACCTAATATATATACATATAGATGTATTTATATGTACACTGTTGCTTATACAGCTTCTGGATAATGATCCTTTATTCTGCCCTTTCTAAATAACCTTTAACTATTTACTTTCTTTAGGCCTCCAGGATTTATCATCTAGGCTATTGGCAATGCTCTTGATTTTCCTTAAGGTTTTTTGGCTGTTGTCTTTTTGCTTTTTCTTTTTTTTCTTTTGCCCTTTGTAGCACCCATGACTTTGATGCTTTTCTACTACAGATTTTTAACATTTGTTATTTAGCATTGGAAAGGTCTTTGATATTAGGCCATGCTCATCATCCAGTGCATAGGGTTGCGAGCAGCATGAAAGGACCATAGTGAATGCCATCAGTCATTTATAGCCCTGCGTTCCTAAGTCTCTGTTACTTTAACTCTGGAGATAGGATTCTTGAAGCCTGCAGGTTACCTCTCTGTATTTGCAGTGTGTACTGCAAGGTCTTTGCCTTCATTTGTCATGTTGCTTTCCAGCTGGCATTTCTTTTCACCTTTCAGCAATACAGGAATACTAAAACTTCTGTTAAGGGGCAGTTGCTAAAGGGCAATGCTGCCTTCCAACTGAGGGTTTCTGAAGTTGTTGAGAGCACATCTTAGTTTTTTAGATTATTTATATCTGTTACAGACACATCTCAAAGACATTGAGAAACACAGTAACAGCTTAATTTTTGAGATGTTTTCAGCCACCATTCCTACTTGCTACAACCCAGAGTTGGAGTTCCTTAAGATGCATGTCAACATAACCAGAGATGCTTAACCATCTTAAAAGATACTGGTGATATTAATGAATTTTTCTTGGAAAGAAATTCTTTTTACAGGTGGAGTGTGTCTCAGCCTAATTTCAGTCATCCAACAGTGGGGTATCCTATTTCAAATGGACATGTAGACTCCATTTATAGTCACTGCAGTTAGAGGCACACATGCATTTTGGAGGCAGTTCATTCTATCTATTTTAGATGCTCATTTTGAGGATCAGTTGCCCTCTACAGGTTTATTGCTCCTTGCTGTGACATTATATCTAGTCTTAGACCAGCTTAGACTGGATGCTCAATTTTTATATAGCTAGAAGTAAGAGAAATTAATTCAACTTTAGTTTTGTCGCATTTGTAGAATTGGAAGAATTTTATTGATAGCCTATTACATAAAGTACAGGTTCAGATTTGGTAGTTCTCATCTTGTTGGCAAAATCTGATCTGCATGTCCAAAGCTAAAATTAATATTCTTAATTAGTTCTTCCTGGAAGTAACTGAAATCCAAATATAGTTAGTTACTATCTCTAGATAAGAGAAACAGGCATTGTACCAAGCAAAAGTGAGACATGGTCCAGTGTGTGTGTTGTATGTAAACGTGTGCAGAATTATATCCATGTAGGAATACATGGAGATACAAACTCATACACACAGAGAGTCATAGCCCTGTTCTGCTGATAGTTAAATGCATGTGAGTTAAATGCATGTGTGCATGGTATGAGTGAATGAAAATGTCTAAACAGTGAAAAGAAATAAGGGCTGTGAAGCCATTAAATTTTAGAGACCAAATATTAGTTCTCCTTTAATCAAAAAATACCATTGATAGTCTTCCAACAGTGTCTAATATTCTGTATTTCACAACATATTACGATCAGTCACAGAATACCTGTAAAGAGTTAGCCTAGGCATGAATAATTTCCTAGTGGTTTATGAACGTCAAGATTGGTGAATTGTAAAGCATTAAACCTTTAGCAATACTTAAAGGAGACTGACAAGAACCTATGTACTAATGTATAATTTACAAACCAAACCACTCTCTGTGATATTTGAAAAACCATGGAAGTCAGGTGAAGTCCCAGGTGACTGAGAAAAGGGAAACATTGTACCCATCTTTAAAAAGGGTGGAAAGCTTGGGAACTTCTGACCTGTCAGCCTCAGCTCTGTGGCTGGGAAGATCCTCCTAGAAGCTGTGCTAAGGCACATGGAGAATGGGGAGGTGATTTGAGACAGCCAGCACAACTTCATCAACGGCAAGACCTGTCTGACCAACCTAGTGGCCTTCTATGCTGAAGAGAATACATCAGTGGACAAGGGAAAGGGCTACTGATGTCAATTATCCGGCCTTTTGTAAGGCCTTTGACACAATCCCCCACAACATCCTTCTTTCTAGGTTGGAGAGAGAAGGATTGGGTGGGTGGACTGTTTGATGGGTAAGTAAGTGGTTGGATGGTCACATCCAGAGGGCAGTGATCAACATCTCAGAGTCCCAGAGGACATCAGTGAGAAGTGGTGCACTTCAGGAGCCCATACTGGGACCAGTGTTATTTCATATCTTCATCAGTGACACAGACAAAAGAGATCAAGTGCACCCTCATCAAATTTGTAGATGACACTGAGCTGAGTGATACTGTTACCACACCTGAAGGATGGGATGGCGTACGGAGCAACCTGAACAAGCTGAAGAAGTGGGCCCATGGGAATCTCATGAACATTAACAAATCCAAGTACAAGGCACTGCACCTTTGTCAGGCTACCCCTGTTATTAATACAGGCTGGGGAATGGACAGATGGAGAGCAGCCCTGCTGAGAAGGACTTGGGGGTTCTGGTAGAGGAGAGGCTGGACATGATCCAGCAGTGTGCACTTACAGCCCAGAAAGCCAATTGTGTCCTGGGCTCCATCAAAAGCAGCAGGGAGAGGGAGGGGATTCTGCCCCTCTACTCTGCTCTGCTGAGACTCCACCTAGCCACATTAAATGATGCTCAGAGGAACTTGGTCTAGTGGAAATTATCCCTACCCATGGAAGGGGAGTTGGTACTAGATGATCTTTAAGGTCCCTTCCAACCCAAGACATTCTATGATTCTATGACTCTGTAATTCTATGGTTCTATGATTCTATGACCTAAGCAATGTGGAGGCAAAAATGAAAATTGTAATAAAAATTTGTTTAAGGGAGAGGAAAGAGAGCATGCTAGTTTTGAATGGAAAGCTCTTCTTTGAAACCCTAAACCCATTGACTCTGTCAGATAGGAGTCATGACTGGTTATGTTACAATTAAGCCTATATAACATTTTGAGGGACTTCACAAAAAGTTGAGATGACCCTGGCAAAGAAGCCTACAAGTGCTACCTGCAGTGCTGCCATTTCCTACCACCAGGAGCATGTTGGACCCTGTGTGGGTCCAACATGCACATCGTAAGGGGCCATTGAAATGTGCAGTGTCACTTAACGTGCCCAGAGACAAAACCAACTGGCTGCTCTCAGGCTGTGGTCTGCCAACGAATCTTTCTCTGGGTAAATGAGGTGAACAGAGACGAACCTTGGAGACCAGCAGAGGTACAGCAGCAGATACTGTATTTGTCAGCTTTCTGCATAAAGCCAGTTACAGCTGATGGCACAGTCAGTATGGAGGCTTCAACAGGCAAAGCCCTGGTGCAGAAGTGAGCCCCAAACCACAGCCACAAGGCAAGGTCTCATCACCTCATCAGGTACTCCATGTGAAACCTGGTCCCAACAGAGTATCCTCTTGAACTCAGTGTAAATCATCCGCTGTTCACAGTATTAAAGGGGAAGTCCACACAAACTGGTTTGTGAAACGGTATCTGCACACACACCTTTCTCCCAGACTATACTTCCACAGTGATAATCTATCTGAGGTGAAGGTTTGTTGATGTTAATGATGCTGCTGAGAGTCCATACAAGGCAGATATATTTTTAGCGCTCTCTAAATTTTATGAATACCTGAACCACATGCTTTGGATCCTGTTTCTTGAATTATTTCAATAATTGTCTAGAGAGGAAGAATATAATTTTAGTGTTAGATTATTATATATATGCATAAATATATATGTACTTATATTTACTTATATATTTACTTATATTTCAGAATTCTGTTGTTCTAATGCTTTGACTTCTGTATGTAAAAGGATTTTAACAAATTTCAGTCTTAAAAAATAATTTTTTCAATGCACATATGATGTGCTATGTTTCTTTATATGATCCATATTCTGTTTAAAGGCAAGATTTCTAGGCTATGATCATCTAAAATATCTGTTACATACATATGATCTTTGTAGAAACACATCATATAACACAGGGATACTGCTGCAGTATTTGTTTTTCCTTCTCCCCAACAAAAGCATGCAAAGACTTTGCACGGTGTTTTTAAATGAGGACAAACCCATAGTGAAAGTCTGTAAGCCACAATTCTGTGTTTTACCAGAAGACAAGGTATGAAAGGGTAAGTGAGCTTTCAAGGAGTCTCTGCAATCTGTAGGACAGTATAAAAGAGGCAGTGATAGTAATTAGCCTTTTTAAATAATTCCTCATATCCTTAAGCACATTATGGAAATTTACAGTACACATCAGATGTCTGTGTGTGTCTGTGTGGGAATGCTCGTATATGTGCATGTAGGGTAAGTGAGAGAGTGAAAGAGAGGTTTCCAGCCATCTTTGCATGGCTGCATTTGTAACTGAGCTGAAATGGTGAAGCAATTTGTAATGGTGTCAGTCACTCCTTGGGGGAAGCTCGCTGAATGCATGTCATTAGGTGCCACACAATTTCCTTGGCTTGTTGCTCCCTCTGTGACACCAGTTCATGATATGCTCTTAAAGGTGATAGCATTCTTCTCTTTAATTTTAGAGGTACTAATGTTTGGTTAATCTTAACTAATCCCAAATATTCCCATCATACCACTGCCTGCTCAGCAATCAAAAAAACCTTTCTGCTCTTTGCAAGACAGTTCTTACTGATGACTATTACTACTGATATAATAATTCCATTATTATGTTAATCAGTAACACATACCAGAGGACAATAAGGTGCTGGCCACTTAAGAATTCCAAGCTTTTCACTGTTAAAAAACCCCTAAATTCATAGAATCATAGAACAGTTCAGGTTGGAAAGCTTCTTAAAGATCATCTGGTTCAAAGCCCCCTGCCATGGGCAGGGACACCTTTCAGTACACTCAGTTGCTCTGAGCTCTGTCTGGCCTGGCCTTGATCACTTCCAGTGATGGGGCATCCACATCTTCTATGGGCTACCTCTTTCAGCACGTCACCACCCTAACTGTAAAGATTTTTTTCCTAATATCTAATCTAAACCTACTCTCTTTCTGTTTGAATCCATTCCCCCTGGTCCTGTCACTACATGCTCTTGTAAAATGTCCCTCTCTGTCTTTCTTTTAGGCTCCCTTCAGGTACTGGAAGACCACAGTCAAGTGGCCCCAAAGCCTCCTCTTTTCCAGGCTGAAGAATCTCTAATTCTTTCCTCATAGGAGAGGTGCTCCATCCCACCAATCATCTTGGTGGCCTCCTCTGGACTTGCTGCAACAGGTCCATGTTCTTCTTGTACTGGTGCCCCCAGAGCTGGGTGCAGCTCTGCAGCTGGGGTCTCACCAGAGCAGAGTAGAGGGGCAGAATCCCCTCCGTCACCCTGCTGGCCATGCTGCTTTGGATGCAGCTCAGTACATGATTGGCTTTCTGGGCTGTGAGTGCACATTGCTGGATTATGTCCAGCCTTTCATGCACCCCCAAGTCCTTCTCGGCATGGCTGCCCTTGATTTGTCCATTCCCCAGCCTGTGTTGATATTGGGGGTTGCCCTGATCCAAGTGCAGTACCTTTTACTTGGCCTTGTTAAACCTCATGAGATTCCCATCTTCCCACTTCTTGAGCTTGTCCAGGTCCACCTGGATGGCCTCCTTTCCTTCACAGTGGCAACTGCACCACTCAGCTTGGTACTTTATCCCTTTGTCTGTGTCACTGATGAAGATATTATATAACACTGTTCCTGTTCACCTGAGGAACACCACTTGTCACTAATGTCCACTAGGACTATGAACCATTAACCACTACCCTCTGGATGCAACTGTCCAACCAATTCCTTATCCATTGAACAGTCCACTGATCAAATCTATCTCTCTCCAATTTATAGAGAAGGATATTGTGGGGGACCGTGTCAAAAGCTTCACAGCCTCGTTGTGTGAGATGATGGAATTGACTTCCAGTTTGAACTACCACATATCCATAGACTTATTGTGCGTATCATAGCTGTTTGTCTAGCATTTTTGGATGCCTGGACTTCTGGTAATTACTACCCAGGATGTCAACTTTAAAGAAAAGGACCTGGGAAGTCCTAGAGGATAAATTTGGCATGAGCCAGAAATGTGCCCTTGGAGGCCAGGGGCATCCAGGGCTGTGTTGGCTCTTTCATTACCTAGTCAAAGGTGGAAGAAATGACCCTTCCCCTCTATCTGGCACTTGTGAAATATTGTGCCCAGTTTGGAGTTTCCCAGTCTGCATCGCGAGATCCATGAGTTACTACCAAGCTGATTAGGGATTGGAGCACAATGAGAGTCTGGAGCAGTTGGGTCTGCTAATCCTGGAGAAGTTTTCAGAGGGATCTATTTGCTCTCTACTGCTACCTAGCAAGAGAGAAGACAAAGCCAAGCTCTTTACAGATGTGTGCAGGATAGGACAAAAGGCAACTGACACTATTAGAAACACATAAAAATCCAAAAATTCTTGATGTAAGACTTTTTTTTATCAAACATGAAGTTGGTCAAACGCAGGAAGAGGTTATCCAGTGAGTCTGTGGGATCTCTGTCCTTGGAGTTGGTCAGGATTAAACAGGGCATAGTTCTGTGCAGCCTGTTTTGAATAGATCTTCTCTGAGTAGGTGGGCCCAGAGAGCTCTTGAAGTCCTTTTCAGTCTATGTGGTTGTGCGAAGGTTTGAGTAACTGAGTCCCTTCTTCCTTGTGTCCCCCATGTGCAGTTCCATGTAATATCCTTCATTCCGGAAAATGAGATTAACATATGGCAGAAGTAGGTATAGACTGGGAGTTAGGCTGTACATTAAATTCTCACAAGTGGTGTGGAATGCAGGTCTTCTGTGTCTTTTATGGTGTTTTAACTACTGGGTTCTTGGATACAAGGACTAAGCCATCTCTCTCCTTCTGGGACCCCTCTCTTTGCTTCATTTGCTTTTATATGCAGTGCCTCTAAATGAAGTGTTCTGTTCCCAATTGACCCAAACACTTTTTTCTTTTTTTTTCCTCATTTCTTCAAGAAGAAACAAAACCTGTTTAATTTAGTTCACGCTAAGCCAACTTTTTTAAAAAAATGCTTTGGTTTGGCAGTTACATGTGAGTGATTCTCACTGCCCTTAAAAAGGAATAGAAAGTTCAGTGGCTTCATTCCCAATTTATGGGCCAAGACAGTGGCTGGGAAGGATTGTTTTACAACTTTAGACTCCAGCCCAGGGGCTGAATTTCATTCCAGTTTATCCTCTGCTTCATGCTCACGTTACATCCAATCTTTATAATTTTTTTTATAGAGATGAAAACAACCAAAAATATTCAAAAAGATTAAAGTACAAATCACCATTGGCAGCTTACTTAGCACTTATATAGAAATCTCCCTCCTTTGATTGCTTTATGCAATACAAAGAAAACAAATAGAGAGCAAATATCCAAGTGCATTTCAGATTTCTAGTTGTTGTTCACAGATTTTCCAAAAACAATCTAGAAGATTCTAAACTAGAAAATTGCTAATCTAGATTTCTTTTCCTCCTGTGTGAAATTGTAAAAATATCAGTTCCAACACGTATGTATGCCAGTATTCAAAGAGTAACAACCACCACTCTTCTTTCCTCTAGCTTGTTTCTATACCAACAAGTAGCTCTATATTATAGGCAAGCCCCTAGGAGAAGGACCTCTAACACAACCCATTTATTATTATTATTATTGTTGTTGTTATTATTATTAATTATTATTATTACTATTTAATGTTTTGAAAAGAAAAATTAGAGGCTGAATTAAAACAGTAGAAAAAGTGTGCTACATGACATGTGCTCAGATGGGAGTTGAAGAGCATCTTATTCCTGTGGCCTCAACTGCCACAAAAGAAAGCCAAGCAGCTCCATAGGCCATTTCTGGAAGCTCAAGACCATTGATTTTATGTTTTAAAAGCACTGAGCAGAACTGCTTTTGGGGAAGGTGCCAAATAGATGCGTATGAGAGTACTCTCCCTTCATACGTGTACTGGCCAGGGGTGCACCTTCACTGCTTCCAAACTGATCCTTGGGACACTGGGACCAAAGTTAGCAGTAATGGCTTCAAGCCTGGCACTGTAAGGTCCTTATTTGATGCAGCACAGACTGAGGATGGTACGGGTAGCAGGGGTAGTGGCTGAGATGTGAAGACACCATTATGCCTTGACACAGCTCTGCAGATCAAGATATCTTGAGGAATCTTCATACAAAACTACCAAGAGTTTCTTGGTGAGTTCTAGACACAAGTGAACCAGAGGGATTTTGGGAAGGCTTCAGTACTGCAAACTGAAGCAAATCTGTTGAAGCTGTTTGCAATAGCAATGGAACTGCAATCTCTATGTGCTGCAGGAACAGAGTTCTCCAACACTTCCATTCCTATGACTGGCAATATCTCCTTGGATGAGTAAACAATTTCTCATCAGTTTTCACAACTACAGAAGGCAAGTAAGAATATTTATTTTTCTTGAAAGAGTTTTTGAAGTCTGCACATGCAAAAAAATTTCATAAGTGTGGGTGTTTCATTGCATAATACTATCTTTTATGGCTGCTCTGATAGATTTTGATATTATGATTAAGTAAAATGCAGCCTTAAAGAGCTAGAGATAACTTAAAAATAAATAAATTTAAAAGAAACCCAGATAAACCAACTGAACAAAATGGAAAAAAAAAACAATGAAAACAACCTTACAACTTTTCCTTCTATTTATTCGTTTTGTCTTAAGAATTTATGTTATTACAATTTATTTCCCCTCTTTCTCCCAGGAGAAACACACCTGAACCTTCTGAATTCATAGAGTGTGAGAGCTATTTTGACTGGAATAATTTTTGTAGTAATTTTTCTAGTGGTGTAATAAGTTTTCCTTTATTCTGTTTCTTCTAGGAATGCTGTAATTCTGCGGACCTTCCCTGGGAAAATGCTGGATACTTTCACATTCCTGCCACATACCAGACTTGGTAAGAATACAAGCAAAGTATGGTGTTGTCTCTGTATCATTTTGCACCAACACAAAGAGGACATCAGTAATGTGAGACTTTAATATGAAATATTTAATTTATAATTGCCAGTATTAAACAAGTTATTCTAAATTTTATATTTATGGGGATTAATTATTTAGCAATTGCATGAAGTCTGAATATTTGTGTAAAATGTGTTTAACCTTCAAAAGTACTGAACGGTGTGACAAGAATATAATCAGAGTTTGGAAAACAAGGAAAAATTTAGCTGGAGAGCAGTTCTGTATGTGCCTAACTCTAAGTACCTAAGCCTGTACTTTTGTGCTCGGGCAGGTTGGACCTTGCTAGATCAAGACCTCAAGAAGGACAGATTACCATTAATCCCTTCCTACTTGAGGTCACCATGTCCCAGCTGCAGCTCCGCCTGGCCAGACCTGTCCTGTTAAACAGCTTCAGGTTGTGAAGATGCTTGGCTGAACAACAAAAAGCTCTCACCTGCTTTTCCTCATGGCCATAAGGTATTTTTCTGCTGCCACTGACTCCAGGGCTTCCTGCAGCCTCTGTCTGTCTGTGCATTTTCTCGCTGTGGGGAAGGTGGGAAGCAGGCTAGCAGGAGCTGCAGAGGGCTGCAGCCCTGGCTGGACTGGAGGAAGCTTGGCTGCCAATCACCCCTCTCTTTAAGCTATGCTACCCTTGTTCAATAGAGGTAATGGGTCCAGTGGGCAAGTAATAGGTCCAGTGGGTCTATTACACATTTTTATTGAAAAGCAAAATAAATAGCCCTGTAAAACTCACACACTGCCTCAGGGCTACAATAATTTATGCACCTTCTTTTTCCTTCTGTTTCTCTTTGCCTTTTCAGACTTGCTTGAGTGAACCTTTCCAGAATGGCAGGTAAGAGCTTTTGTAAATCCATCACCAGTTGTTTGAATGAGACAGTATTTAAAATACTGCATGTTATGTGGAGAACTGTTTCAGGCCTTTGATTTGATTACACACATGTGTAGTACCAAAGGAGATCACATCTTACTCAGCTAAACTTGTTTAATAGAAAAGGCGTAAAAATCAAAGTATGTACAGTATCAGGTTTACTTTCCAGAGAGAATGTGTTTTTCCACAAAACTAAGGGTAATTTACCACTGCAACAAGCTGGGAAAATGGAGAACATTCTTTCCTAAACAGCAACAATTATGCATTTGGCAGGCAGTAGTAAAAGCAATTCTGCTTTCCTTCTTAGCCCATAGTAAATTTGTACCTGGGACTGATTAGAGAGCAACTGGAGAGGTGCTGCTTTTATTTTCAAAGTCTATCAATGATTTTTTTCTTTTTTTTGTTCTTTCTGAGCATGTTTTAACAGTGGAGTTAAGACCATCCCACCATCTTTGTGGTTGTGTCCCACTTGTTCGTCCTTGTAGAAGTACAGATTTTTTATAAGTGGAGAAGAAACCCTAATGTTAGAAAATCAGGATGATGTTTCAAAAGACATGATAAAGGAAATAATCCAGATGGGAATCCCTTCATACCTGTATAAATCTATTCTTTCTTGAGTACATAAGAGCAGTATTTTGAATTGTGCTTGGTCTCATTTAAGCCTGATCCAGACGGTGTAGTATGATATGAAAATGCTGCACCTTTAAACTCTGTAGAGATAACTTCAGTAAGGTAAGTATAACTTTGCTGTACCAAACTAAATGTCTCACTGCTCTCCAGCTCCGTCTCTTAAACCTGTTTCTTCATTAAAATCTACATTAAGCACCTTTTGAAAAATTTACCTTTGCAGTGAGGAAAAAAAGCCTTAACTACATTAATTAGAGGGTAGCATATGCCCAAGACCAAAAGAATAGACATATTTTCTAAACATCTTCGTTGACTTTTATCCTTACTGTTAACAATTTGGATAGTCTCATTACCAGGTGGCTGTTGTGCAGGGTGACTTTATCTCAAGCAGCTGTTTTGCTTTTTTTACTTTACTCATGAGAGCAAAGCAAGAGGAAAAAAAATCAATTTTAAATAAATAACTAAATAAATAACCCTTCCTAAATTCAATAGAACACTTTAAGCAGACCACTTGAGACAGATGTTGAGGAAAGAGAAAACCCAGCCTCTTTGTGATTTACTCTCTCCCCTCTCACAAAATTGTCATTAACACCTAAAAATTGGGAGACAGTAGTAATTATTTCAGACTGCAAAACAGTGAATAAAACTTTATAGAAAAGCTCCTGCTAAGATTAGTTCTCAGCTGGAAACTGAGACTGCCATGTGGATAATGCTATGGCATAACATGCATGAGAATAGGAGAAGCGAGGAAACTAAACAGGTATCCAGCATATAGGAAATAAAGGGATATAGTCTGGGGACTGTATCAGGTGAAGCGTCTTGTATGCTGTAGTAGGCCTCTGCTCATGCAGAGGTTTGGAATAAGCAGCTAATGTTGGAAAGCAGAAGAGTAAGCTATTAAAACAGACAGTGAGGAAAGTTAATTACTAGAGGTTAAACCAGAGGACAAAGAATAATAAAGAGGAAAGCTGTCTTTATGGTGGTATTTTTCTGATGTGTTTTGTCTTCATATTTAGTGGAAACCACCAAGCTAAGAGTCCTGAAAGGTGACGTCTCTTGGCTGCAGAACAGTAAGAAAGCAACTTGTAGTAGGCTGGCTTCCCTACCAGCCTCAGCCTGAAAGAAATTCCCTGAGAGATGCAAAAGGATACAGATTACTTTCAGCAGTCGTAAGTTCCAAGCCTAAATTCTCTTTAATGTTTCTGCTAGGCAGCCCCCTTGTTTGAGGCCTTTTTCTGGCTATTTAAATGATCAGGAACCTCAAAGGCACCTTGCTTTCTCTGTTGGCAAGAAGTACAGGGGGCCTTGGTGGAAAGCAGGTAAGAATAATTCAACCCTGTGTTTCTATGCTGAAGCCCAGGGAGCCTTGCTGGAGATAGTGGTGCAAAGCAGGCATTTGTCTGCTAGGACCTGGATTGCACTGTCAGTGTTTTAACGTGTGAGCACAGCATAAACAACCTGATTACCTATTGTGATCCTTTACAGGACAGACATCCTTCTGTATGGAATAATGACTGTGCACCACTGTTTGGGAAGAGTAGGGAAGTTAAAGCAATAGGAATGCTATTGGCCGGCTGAAGGAAGTCCCCTAAGAACAGAGGACTTACAGATGGGCTAGGAATATTCAGGTCTAATGTCTGGATTTAATTTAATTTTTATGCTGTTGTTAGAGACAGCCTGGAGTTTCTCTAAAGAATAAGCAAAGATACTGTCCTTTTACACTCCCAGGAGCGTAATCTTAAAAAATGTCTTCACTGTTTTTCCAGTGGCTACAGCCTCCCATCACATTGAGTTACCCTGTATAGTGAGGACATGTGGGGGGGATTCAACCCTCTGGCTCCAAGTGAAATTGGTACTGGTTGTCTCTCACCTTCCACTCTTAAAAACACTTGACAATTTGACATTCTCACTGCTAAATGAAACTGACAGGGGCTCATCAGCAATAGGACATTGTTATCAGCCCTGGCAGAAATCATACCAAGAGCCTTATGCGAAGTGATGACTTGCATTTACTTCCAGCAGGATGAATGCAATTGGGTGTCAAGTGTTCCCAGTGTATGACTAGGGAACGGTGAGGAAGTTACTTAAAGAACTTGTGTTCTTCCTGCTTCCATCTCAGTCATCTTGGAAGTACATTGCAAATTGTTTAAACCCTAAAATACCGCAGAATAAATGTCTCACTATTACACTGTAGTTTGATATGACTTGGAAAAAAACCCTAATATGCTTCAATGATTGTTTTCAGATGTTGGTCTTTATCAGACTCAAGATGCTGGGCAAAAGATGAAGGCAAATTGCTAGTACCACTCTGCTTGCCAATAATTTCTTCTTTGTTTCTTTTTTTTCCCCTTCTTTCGTCCCTTTCTTCCGTCTTCCTTTCTTTTTTCTTTTTTAATTTTTTTAAGATCCAGTTGTATTAATGAGACTAGGTGAGCAAGGCACACTGCACTGACCCCTCATATCTAGGACAGGCATACAAATGCTGCCTTTGGTGGAGTGTTGGAAAGCAGTTCAGATCTGAGGGCTATAAAAAGCCAAGCTGAAATGAATTCTGTCAAGTCATAGCTGAATTTTTCTTGCAGAAGAATTCTCCTTTCCCTCTACTACTGCCACCCAGGTCTTTTTAAATGGTCTGGAATTGGCTGTTTAATATCTGAAGAGTTCCAGAGTCTGAGACTGTTGGGGATGGAAGGGTTTTATTGATGCCAGCTGATGGTGCTCTCATCAGGTGAGTGGAGGTGTGTTGACAGCCCTTGGCTGTGCACGTGAGAGACATTCAGGTCCCTCATCAAACAGTGACCTTGGAGAATAGTGTATGAAGAAGTTAACAGAAGAATTTCAAAAGGGTTAGGTTTCCATCCCTGTCATCTTATTTTGTGATACTCACTTAAAAAATAAAGAGATAGATTAAATATTTTCCACTCATTGCCTTGTCACTGTGCAGACCTGCTGACAAAAATGAGTAATGTGACATTTGACTAAAAAAACCTGACTGAAAGTAAGGCCCACTCTACTTAAAAAGAGTCATTATCACACTACCTAAAATGAATTTCTGTAAAAACCTTAACTCAGCAAATGACGGTTTTTCATCTTCCTCTTTCCTAGCAAAAGGTTCTGGTTTTGGTGCTTTTAACCCTTAATTTACAATGCATTTCTAAAATAGAGGTAGATTATTTGAAAGGACATCTCAATAACAGGAAAATAAAAGCCAAAAAGACCATTCCAAGGAAGAAATCATCCACTGTTTTTTGGGGTTTTTTTCTGAACATGGGAACTGCAGCAAAGGCTACAGGTAGGAAAGAAAGGATGAGGCCTCTAGATTTATCTTTTGCCATAGCTGTAAGTCTCATGGGAGTCCACCAAGATGGGGTTCCCTGCTGTCCAAATCTAAGTCGCCGGAGCCACAGCAACACAGAACGACTAAGTTCTCCTTCATTTCCTTGGCATCCACTGGGATGGGAGAAGCTCGAGCAACACTAACTCAAATAAACAGGTGAGAGAGTGCCTAACTGTTACCCACATTATCCTTTATTTTTCCTTATTTTTTAGGTGTGTGGTGCTGTAGGAAACACCTGCATGGGGCTCTGGTCTGCTTCTACCCAGCTGACTTTTTTCAACCATGCACTGGCTTGGGGTCAGCCCTCGCAAGCAGGTGTTTTCCTTCAGAATAGCTTTCTTGTCTGAATCCAAGTGGATCACAAGGGCCGAACTTCACTGCCGGAGGTCACAGGTCAAACACGGCAGCACGGGGTCCCTTGGGTACTGTGCTTACCAGGTGTTTAATATTATCAGAGGTTATTTGCTGAAACTGTGATAGAGTGTTCTCAGCGATTCAAAATAAATTTAACGAGAACAGTTTTAAAAGCCACCACATTAGAGGATGTCTGTTCAATGGACAGAGAGGTTAAAGTTAATTCGATCAGGCATGTGTACTTTCTCCAAAAAGGAACATATGCACTCAGCGGCTTGGCCCCATTTGTTGCAATTTTGGGTCTCATTTCCATTTGCAAGAAAGATAACTACTTGCATATGGAAGCAATAAATAAGAGAAGTCATTAACATTTCTCTAATTTAGGGGAAGAAAAAAAAAAAGTCTTAACGAAGTAATATCTTTGCCAGGGCAGACAGAAATGTAAATTGGAGATTGGAAGGAAACCTATTAAAGGAATTGCTATGTTACTAGTCTTTTTTAATCTAATGAATTTATGAATTGCCACTTGTTATGAGGGGAAGATCATTAATTTCCTATGTGTTTAGATAGGAGAAAAAGTATGGGGCAAGAGGAAGGAGGGGTGAAAGGAAAATACTTGTGAACAATGAACCTGAGCAAATATTTTTGTACAATGTGTTAAGGCTATTAGGTTCAAAATTTCTGACTAAAACCAGCTATATTTAGAAAATCTGAGAAAGATTGCCCTGTACATCTACTGAACAGTTTCTAAAACTTTTCCTGTGCTTATTTTTTCATATTCATATGCTCTTGAAAGGTGTAAAGGGTTAAAAGGTCATGACATTTGCTGAATAATTTTATTGAAAACAAGAAAAATTTTAAGAAAGCAGTGTTACCTGATGGTGCCGATTTCCTAGTCACACGTCTATGCACAATACTGTCAAAAGTTACAGCTAATCAGATACCCCTTGGGCTTTCCTTGGTGCCAAGCATGAAGAGGAGTTTTCATTCTCTTTTTTTCTGTGGACTGCAGAAGCTAAAATAGATACTGAACCTCATTTCTCAAGAACCTGAGTACCCAAAGGCGGGAATTTTTTCTAGCATTTTTTTTGAAAAGTCAGCTTTTATTATGAAGGATATGACAGAGGAGGACAAAATTCAAAAATATTAGAGCAAGCATTGAAAAATAAAGCCCTGTTATCTTTCGTATAGTTATTCAACTATGGTTGGCAAATTAGTGCTTTGTGCAGCAGATTTTGCAATCCTACCGTCTCAATGCACTGGAAAGGTAATGGTCTGGTCCTACCTCCATCAATCACTGCAGGCCTTCCCATGGTGCCCCGTCCTCACACACGTAGAGTGAACGGATGATGCCAATTCCGTGGCTTTTTAAAGTGTATGACTTAGAGATAGCAATGCTAACAACTGCATCAGCAATTGCTCCCTAAAGGTGCAGCAGCCTCCCCTCCCCAGACAGGCAGCTGAGTGAGCAGCATACTGAGCCTGCCGACATCGACGCTGGGTAGCTGCAATTTCCTTCACTTGTGGGAGCAACCAGGTATTGAAAGCAATTTCTGAGTTGGCCAGATTCTTGAGTGTTAATGAAAAATGTTCAAATAGCAACGTGTTGAGGTACCAGGTGGCTACTTTCCCATCTCTAGGGGCTGTGGGGAATTAATTGTAATAGTACCCCTTCTGAATGGGCCAGCAAGTATGGAGTGAAATAAGTTACACGCATATGTGTGTGTGCATAAGCACATACATGCTCTCGGAAATTCAAAACAAACCTTGATGAGTTTAGATAAACTTGCCACTGCACTTTACTTCAGCGTAAATCTGTGCTTCTGAGTGGTGCTTCTGGCTCCACTTACACCTCTCAAGCCAAAGAAAAAAACCAAAACACCCAAACCTAAAAACAACGTAAACTCAAAACAAAGGCAGGTTTTGTTGCATTTCTAGAATAAAAGGAAACAGAAACTAATGGAAATCTAACTAAAATGTCTGTTCTCAAGAGGCCCATGTCTGCATTCTTGAGGGTTCAGATCGTTTGGATAAACTCTGTACAAGTATTTGAACTTTTTGGTAGGTCTTCAAACTGAGCCTCTGAACCTTCTGAGGTTCGCAGGCGGCTTGCCACTTTTGTGCTGCTATGGAGCTGGACTCGGTTTGCTTTCTCAGGCTCTTGATAGTGAAAATATTTACCAGGTTTGCAGAATCCAGAGAAATCATGAGTGTGTCCTTTGAGTTTATTTCAGCACTACAAGGAAGAAGTTTCTGCTAATGAATTAATTATCAAGAAATTAAATAAGAGTTGTTCAGATACAAGTCTAGGCCTGAGAAGATGTAACCTTCCAGTCAGGTACTGCTCCTGAGCTCCTGTGGGATTTAAACAAGCCACCTCACTGATGTATTTGCTAATACAACAATGAACTTATTATTTGCCAGATAGCATGGAAATGAGCGTATCAGAAAGCCTAAAAATCTACTAAGTAATTCTATAAGGATGAGTAGAATACTGTGGTTTTAGTTGGCTAGTCCCAGGTACAATCCAAGGAAATTCTTAGGAAGCTTAATGGACTTAAGTTGCTACTTTGTTTGGTGCTCAGTAATATTTAAAACAGCTTGGATTTTAAACCACATGAAAAATATGCCACCCTGCTGTTCCCACTGGTGTAAGCCAGCAACTCAAGAAACTACATCTAACTCATGTGCCAGTAATACATTAATTATTTATATTTTCAATTACATTTCATACTAACTTCCATGTGTAAAACTGAAAAATATAAGCATATGCCCTCAAAGAATTATCCATGTTTTTTTAGAGCAGGCACTGTGTCTTTGAAAGAGACACCTTTCCGCTTGACCTCAGTGGAATAATTCCCAAAGAAATTTGTGTGAGTCAGAGTGGGAGTCCTTTTCCTCTCCTCAAAATGAGCAGGCTACAGTAAAAGCTTCTGAAGCTGTATAAAGTCAGAGGCTCAGCTGATGCTGTAGTGATTATGGAACAGCTTGGGACTAATGACTGTTAACACCAGCACTGGAGCCAGTATGATGGCCTGGAAATAAATTAAATATGTCTGTGTTTAAATGAGAAACGAAGTGAATCTGAGGTAAGGGGCTTTTAAGAGAAATGTCCTGGGCTTTGATAACACTAAAAGTTTTCAGTGACTAAATACTGGAAATTTAACAAGCAGCTCATTCATCTAACTTAGAAGTCGCCATCAAAATTATCTAAATCTGAAGTGGTAGTTTTACTGTCTTACATGATCTTACATAAGATAATTTCTACGGAAGCTGGGCCAAAGGCACAGTGGAAAAGCCTTTGTAGTCTTGTGTATCATGTCCTAAAAATATTGGTTGAGACTTATGACAGATATCAGAAATTTTTGGGTGTCTCTTCTAATTTCAACTTCAGGATGAGTGACCTTTCAATGCTGTAATTTTAAAGGTCAGATCTACCTACTGTAAATAAAGAGCATTTTGGTGTATTAGTTAGATTTCAAGCACTGAACTCAGCAAAATCTGTCATTCATCACCTATCCTTCTACTCTGAACGTAACATATAGTCCATGTATTTAGTGTAAGAAAACATCTGTTACACTTATGCTTAAGTACATGTGACATTATGAAGATACATTTAAAATCTTATAAAATTACTTTGTTTTTCTGTTACATTTTAAAATACTTCGTGGCAAAGTTTATCTTATAAGGTATTATCACACTCCTAGTGCCATGCTGAATGTATTAAGTAACAGGAAAACTTATCACTTTTGTACTATTTCGTGTGTGTGTTTTAAGCAGTCATGTTTTTTCCATTTGTTGCCTCTCTAGTACCTTACAAAAGATATGAGTGATATATATCTATAGCCTTTCTTTTTCCTATCAATGATCTCTAATCTAATATTGTGCTTTTGTGTTGTGATGCATTAACACTGAAAAATAATCTCAATATAGGAAGGAAAAAAAATCCCAATCCCCTGAGAGACTGAAAGTGTAAAAAGATAGGAAAAAGAAGAAAAATCCTTTTCTCATTTTTCCAGAATACAAATGCATTAATTTTGGGGGTGTTTTTTATGATTAATTGTGTCTGTCTTGTTTACAGAGTTCTAGGCCCTTGCGATATGTTTGATTTCTTACTTAAGCATAGTTTCATAAAAAGAAGCATTGCACAGTTGCCGTATTCTAAGTACCAGTTAAAATAATTTTAAAACCTGTTAAAATAATTTACAAATATATACTCACAGATATGAATTACAGGGCTTTGACATTTACTAAAGAGAAGAGCGTGGAAAGATGTAGAGGTGGGGATTATCTATTAGAAATCGGTGACTGGCACTTCAAGCAGCATGTAGCTCCCATGAATGAGCTATTTTCTTTTGTGGCATCATCTTGGAATGACTGTTTCAAAAATGAGATTGAAAACAATATCTAAATTGCACCTACTAATTATTTGAGGTGAACACAGCAGCTGTGGTTTAATGTAAGGTGTTTCATTGCTGGTCCAAATCCAGTGGTCCAAAAAAAGAACCTTTATGCTTCTTGCTGCCTGTACCTCCATCTATTGTGCCTTTTGTTTTTTAGCAGTGGTCATCATTGGTTCAGTTGAGTAAATGTATGTTTGTAATGTTTGTAATGTTTTGTTTGACTAAATGTAAAGAACTTTGGGACACATATGCCCTCTAGAGCTACAGATGGAGGCCAGGTGAGGTAAGCCAGGGTATCTCAGGGGATAGCAGAAAGAAAACTGTAACTAGACCAACTCATCAAACCCTCTTGGAAAGAGCAATGGTTTCCCCAAAGCCCTGTGTCTTATCTGCAAGTTATAAGCAGACATTTTGAATACCATGGGCTGTCTCATATGGTGGCAAGCAACAATGTTTGGGAACACAAATCTTGTCCTCTGGAACTACTTAAAGGATTAACAGGGTTAAATTTCTTTAAAATAAAAATAAAATCTGGCCTTCTAGAACTCAGCCTAAAGTGGACCTCTGTTTTTCATCTGTTGAAAATCCCTCTAGATTTCTTTGCATCTACTCCTTGATGCCTTGTGCTACCTAAGATGTCTTGTAGTAACCAAAACATCTCTGTAAGTCTGGCAGAGGCAGCAGAGGATCCATGCACTACTGGTGACGCCTCTGTTACAGCTCCATTACTGGAATGGCAACTGGTGTCTGTATCAGGAGAGATGCTCTGCATGGGTTGACAACAGCCACGTCAAAGGGAGTTGGGTGAGCAATGTATTGAGAACAACTGATTGCAGTGACTACAAAGTGAGCACAGATACCAACCTAGGGACGTCTGCATTTAACTACCTGTTGTTTCAGACTCCAACTCCCCTCAGCTGGTTGTTCCAGCACAAGGTTTTGCTGGTCTTCAGACTGCTTCCAAAGTTTTGCCTTAGGTTTCAGTCCAGAAAATATTGGTCCTCTGGCCATTGCAAAGATATTTTAACTATGGACTTAGCTTTAAGTATCTGAAATCGCTAGGATTGTTCTTCAGTTTGCAGGAATGAACCTGTAAAACTCTGTTTGTCTTCTTTCATTATAGGCCAGGCCTATTTCTGATATCATATTAACAATATGCCAGAACAAGAAAATCTTGCATCAGCTGAGGGGTTCAATGACTTGGGATTCAATTTGAAAAATCTTATTGTTCAACTTCAGTAACTGAAGGAAGAGTTTCTAATAGTCTGAGGTAAGTCTTTACTAAATTGCTCCCAACACAGTAAAAAGCACAACTTGATTGTTTATCTCTTTATATATGGAACTGCCAGTGCTATTTTATGTTTCAATGAGAAATAATACCTTTAATAGCCTTCTCTGTGGGTACTTTTGGTCATTTATTAGTGACGTTCCTCCATACAATTATTGCATTCTATTTATGTATGTTTCCATGGACCCATTTGCTGTCAACTGATTTCACATTCAGACCATCTGTAATGACTCATTTATTAGCCCTAGACTCTTATTATTTGCATGGACTGCTTGTATAGATACCATTAGCCTTGAACAACCTCAGTAGTCCTGTTCATGGTCATGAGCTTTTAAGTTATAAGCTCAGTTCTTATCAGTGTTCATCTGTCGAGTTTTCAGTCAGTTCTAATTAGTCGCAGGTAAAAAAAATTACAACATAGCAACAACAAGCCCCACCAAAACCCCAAACAACAATTCTGACACATTCTTACTGGCCGTGATTCCTTCTTTGTCACACACTCAATCACTTCCATGTCTACAGTCCATGAGCATTTTATAATGTCTGAAATGCTTCTAAATATGAATTACATATCTGAAAATTATTAATGACATTCTTGGCATTCCATTAAAGTTATTTATTATTTATTGTGTGTGAGACGGAACTGCCTAGAGGCCTTTGCAAAGGATCAAGGGCCCGTTGTGCTAATCTCTTGCTAGGCATATCAATCCAGATGGATGAGAAAATGCAGGAGCACATGGCAAACAGCAAAACCTGTTTGTCAGTTCAGCATCCCAGTCTGCAAAATAAAGCTGTAGCACAGAGGCAGTGGCACAGTTCATACTAACTGGCACCATCAGCTGTCACAGCTGAAGAGACACAGACTAAGCAAAATCAGGCTGGATTTAGACTTATTTACTATGAATTGCCTTATCTGTTCTTTGGCCTGAATGTTCATGTTTTCTTAAGAAGGCTTTGAAGGTGGGAGGAAGTGTATAGTTCATTTTTGAATGTGTGATACAGAATCAGAGTGTGGCTGAGTGGAATAACCAGGCTGGAAAATGCAAAATTCATTCTTTTTACCATATTGTTATGCATCACCTTATAGACTTCTTAATTCTAGTGAATCAGGAAACAGTAATAATGCTGTGTTGCACTAATTCTGTGAATCACAAAATCTCACTCAGAATTGGTCAGGTTGGTTGGTACTACAGTGGGTCATCTGGTCCAGCCTTCTTGCTCAAGCTGGGTCATCCTGGAGCACATTGCACAGGATTGCATCTACACAGTTCTTGAATATCCCCCAAGTGGACTCTCTTTGACATCGGTGACACCAGGTGTCACAGGTCTCCACCACCAGAAATTCCTTCCAGTTGCCATCGATAATGTATTTGTTGATATTTCTACTTTCAAACTCTCCGTCTCCTCCACTTTGCACTATCAGGAGGAAAAAGACCCAATATTTAGGACCTACCCAGTGACCAGGAAGAGTTGCTGTCAATGTTTTGTTCCATTGCAGGTCTCTGCCATGAGTTGGGGGTCACTTGTATGGGCTTTCTCAGTCTTCTTTTCCCTGCATATTTTATAAAGGATGATGCCTTCCTTTGGGACCGTGAGTATTCATGAACTTATTATTGATAGGCAGCCTCTGCTTGTCATCTCCTGATCTCCCACATCACTTTTAGCAACCTTTGTTTCATGATGTCAGGAGAATGAAGGGTTAGGAGGCTGGTGAGGTCAGATGCCAGGAGTTGAAGGGTGACAGCAGGGCTGCTGTGCGAGGCTTTTGCCAAAAGCCACAGTCTTTTATTAACCATCAAAGTTTCTCCCTTTAGATTGCTCATGCTCAAAGGCCTCTGAAAGCAGCCCAGAAAATACAACTGAAATCAGGAAATTTCCAAATGGCAACAGGGCCCAATAGCCAAATAAAATAAATGAGCTGGCCTAGGAAATCCTTATAACTTGCCACCCAACAACAATAAACCAACCCTGCAATACACACACTAGAAAGGAAACAAAGAAGTCTTTTAATTATTTACTGCAGTCTTACTGTGCCTCAGTAAACATTGGTCAAGGACTAATAAAGTTAGCCTCAGTAAAGTAGGCTTATGCAGCCATATATAGCCTATACATTTAACACAGCAGCTCTTTCAACTGGTTCCAGCCTAGCATAAATAAAACCTCTCTAACAGAAGAGCTGTTAACCTGGGAGATGGTTTTCCACTTACTAGTTTCACTGCAGTTATTTTATGATTAGATAAACTCATTGTCAATTTTTGCCTAAAGCGAATAGTCAGGGAGGCTACTTTAGAGACAGAAAATGGTGTGCTGGCAGAAGAAAGCCTCCTGTGGTGGGGGCAAGATTGTCCCACTGCATCCAATGGTTTCTCTTAAGTCCTTGGTCTCTTACCTGAGGTGACTGCTTGTACCTCCTAGGCATAATTTTGTCTCTGCCCCTCCCAGAAAACTCTTGGTTAGCATGGCGCATCCAAGGGACGAGGCACATGTGGCATCAAATGTCTCTGGCATGCTTTGTGATGGGCAAGGCAGGGCACTTGGGCCTCGGGAGTTGGGCAGGAGAGAGACAACAGGCTCAACTTGTTGGGCCCACAACCCACATATAGTAAAGAAGCAACTGAAGAAAATAAGAATTTCCAATATATGTACTGATTTGTATAAAAAGAGCAAAACCACAATAACCACAAACTCTCAAATTAATATGATTTCCTTTTCATTGGAAATAACATTTTATTTTGACTACGCTAATCTTTAAGTCTTTTAATAGATTGTTCCTTCTTTTGCATCAAAATCTTCAGCCTTAACTTCAAGGCTGTTTTTTGACTTCCTGTTCTTTAATCTTCCACTAGTCCAGTTCTCCTTCTTGTTTCATCATCTGTGTTCCCTAAATAGCTGCAGGCCTCTTCCAGTGACTCTGGGTACAACATTTATAAACAAGCTGGTGTTCAGTTCTGCTATCTTTCCCTCACAGAGGGTGACTTCCTGCAGACCTAGTGCTGGTCTCCTGTCCCCTAGTTTTAAAGTTACAGCCTGCAAAATAAGATGGTAACGGCAGCAGTACGTGTTTCCTCCCTTCTTCCCGTGCTAAAGAGTTAAAGAGTTGTGCACTAACCAAGAAGTGCTGCTTCACTGTGTTTTGTAGGCAGCATCTCTCCCACGAAGCAGACAAAGTTATCACAGGAGACAGGGAATTATGCATTGCAAATCAGGAACTTGGTATAATATAACAATATAAAAAATATGCAAGTATGGTTTGAATGAGATACAACAATTGCTGGGCTACCAAACAGATAGGCAGCCAGGAAAGTAATTACAAATACAGATAGCAAAAAAAAAAAAAAAAAGGAGACACTAGGGAAATGTCTTACAATATTTTCTGGTAATCAGTCAGTAGTTTGCTGTCCTTAACATGGGTCAAAAAAAATCCTACAGGTTAAATTCCATTGGGCTTTATGTTATTTTTTAATAAAAAATAATTTAGACAGAGCCCCACAGGAAAAAAGTCAACAATGTAGTTATCTTTCAGTATATTCAGATGATAATTGTTATTTGGAGCATAGGATATGCCAGATGGTATCACTTCAGCAGTTTATCTACTTTTCAGTAACAGGCTATATATGATACTGATCACAGAGAGTTTTTCTAACAGCCAGCAGAGAGTTTATCATAAACACTTTTAGCTCTTTTAATAGCCTTTCTCTTAACTAAAGTGTCATTTTCATTGAGTTTATTTAGCACTGCTGTTGCTTTGGCAAGAAAGAGAGGAGCAATATTTTTAAAAAGTGTTCACATCGAGGGAGTAATTTCAAGTAAATCTATGCAGAAACCATTGACTGTGTCGCAAGGAAATCTAATGTGAAAACACGCTTTTAATCAAATGAATCTTATCTTTGTCTATGTTTTGACAGACTTAACAAACTCCAGAAAAGACCCAAGATTATTTCAAGGAGAAAATCATCAAATTGATTTCAGTTTGCTAAAACCCCCCCACCATTTTCATTCAGATGTAATTTATTTGTTTTCTTTTGAAATATTGCTTTGTTTGGTTTATTTCCCCAAGGTAACTTAGCAGTGGAAAAGACTTTTTCATCCCAGTTGACCTGTTTTGTTCAGGGGTTTTTCAGTCTGGTAGTAAAAGCTGATTATATGGAAAGGAACTTTAATAAACAAAGAGACAAACAAACAAACAAGCATTGCATTCTTCCATAATTCTTATTATCTGATGTGGCCGATTATTGATACTAATTAGTTTGTCATTTAGTTTAAATTGGGACAAAAAAGCCCTGATAATCTGAAGACAATTTGAATCTGGCAGTCTCACATGACCTTTGGCTGTTAAGGTGGATCTCCATGGGTACTTTGACTGTGCACATTGGTTTGCCTCCTGTTCCAGATACAAGTTGGGAATTTAGATTCCCATTTATAGAAACACTAAGTTTGGAGGATAAGAATAATACTTAAATCAAAGATACCCTCTCTCCTTAATATTTCTTACTGGCTGCATTAGTTGCCCCATCTCACTCCTGCTACCAGTGAATCCCATTCAGAAGCTTTGAGTCGCACCAATACAGTCTGGATGGGAGGAGAACAAATGGAGGTTATGAATTCTGCTCTCAGAGAGAGAGCCTGATAGGGCACACCAGTTTCTCTAGCTGTGTTGTGCACGTGTGTGGCTCTGCTATGGTCAATGCCCAGACCCCAATGAAATTTGGAAAGCCAGTTCTTTCTTCTTGAGAGATAAGATCGCTACCTCTCCCTTTCTATTTCTGTCTCCATCTCCTCATCTTTTGTATGCACCCCTCGGAAAATTCTGCAACCAGAAAAAAAGGTTAAGCACTATAAAAATGGTATATAACTTACCCTATGGATAGATTTTCTTTCCCCTACCTACTTTATAGCAATGCCTGAGGCATATGACAACAGACCCTCTTCTTTTCTAGTGATTTATGGAAAGCATTAGACCACTAGCATATTTTTAGTTCCTCTCTTCACTCTGTGCTCATGTCAACTTGTAAAGATTTATTTCTCTTTCATGCTTTTGCCCAATGGGAGTTAAAAAAGCTGGATATTTAAGTCTTAGCACCAGAATGATGTGAACAGTGTTCTCTGTCCTAGCTCTTTAAAGTTGTACTACATGTGGGAAGGGAAGGGAAAAGGAAAAGGAAAAGGGAAGAGAAGGACCATTTCACAGTGGCTTGTTATTTTAACTAAGCATATGTATTTTAACTGGTAATTTATCTGATATGGCCAAATACTAGTTGTTGTATTCACTCTTGGTTATTTTCATTCCTGTATGCCTTTCATCTAGTTCCATCATTTTAGAAGAACACTGACTGAAGTATAGTGAGTTTCTAAAAACTTCCAGTTGGCCTCAAGTGCCTTACCCAACTGGTGTTATTTTTCTATAGCTTCTGGATCTGCGGCAGACATTTAAGCTTGGCTTTAGACTTACGCCAGGAAAAGTATTGGCCCAGATATCAAGTTTTAAGACAAATCACTCCTTTTCTCCTCTCCTCTCCTCTCCTCTCCTCTCCTCTCCTCCCTTTAATACAAACCAATAAACTCCTAATAAAATGGGGTGTTATTGTAGTTTTTCAGAAATAATACTGTTTTAGGAAGAAAAATAGTCTGCAGATGGTCATTAAATGTAAATGTAAAGACTTCTCACTCCTAAAGCTGCTGCCAGTATCTGGCTGTCTGAAGAGAGGGCAGATAATACAGGGAAAATGATGGTAATAAAACTACATATTGCCATGTAACATAAGAACATTTATTCTCCTTGCTGAATCTTTGTAGTTCGGTGAGATTTTCTGAGGTGAATATTACAGTGAATATTAGAATAGCTGGAAATCACCGACTCTATTCTTCCTGAGCACTTAGTGCTGCTAAATCCCACCTTCGTTACCCAAAAGAGACTTTCTCTGGACACAGTAGTCAATTTCTATTTCTGAGATAGCAGTTTTTAAAGATAATTTAATGTTCTGCATTATTTATCACACAATGGTACAATTTTAAGGCTATGAGAAAACCAAAATATTTAAGAGTTAATATAGTAAACTTCAATGCTATGTGCAGGGGTCAGTATTAAAAGAGAAGTTCAGCCGATTATATTCCTTCCGCTCAATGTTGCTGGTCTGTTGCAGAATGAGACCTCAAACCAGAAAGAGTGGATGACCAATTCTAAATATGAGTAATTAAGTCTCAGTTTTATTTACACTTTCCACAGGTTCAGTTAGATTTTTAATGAACTGTAGGTTGAATTTCAAGCAGTGCAAGATATTTTCCTTCTATGAGTGTTCTGACCTTGCAAAACCGGCCTTTACAGATTGCTTTTTCAGAGAGGAAGAGACATATTTTTGATTGTTTCTTCATTTCTTATCTGAAAACTGCATTATTAAAAGGAAACTGAAAGATACCCAAGTACAGACATCTTCACAAGGTTTCCATGTTGTCCTGATCTTGTTTTCATGGAATCATAGAATGGTTTGGCTTGCAAAAAGTCTTTAAATGTCATCTAGTCCAACCCCTCTGCGATGATCAGGGACATCTTCCACTAGATGAAGGTGCTCAGAGCCCTGTCCAACTTGACCTTGAATGTTTTGAGGGAGGGGACATCTACTGCCTCTCTGGGCAACCTATATGTATATAGAATCTACATTGACCCTCCTTCACTCTTAAACTATTCCCCCTTGTGCTATCACAACAGGCCCTGCTAAAAAGTTTTGGCTTGTCAATGTCACTTTAGTTTGGAATTTCTGTTTTCTGCCTTAGCTGCAGATGCTGAAAGAAAGGAGAGAAAGTACTATTAGGATATTTGTTTTGTATAAGAGGGAATTAGAAAGTGCACAATTTAGAATAATGCCTTTGTTTTCTTCTGTGACTTTTTGTCTAAACAAGTTCCCCCTTCCAGACCCTGTCTTGAAACAGAAGTGCCCTCAGCTGAATAGCCGGGAGTGATTATTCAGTATGAGCTGGATTTACGTCTGAGTATGCTGGATCAAATTTATTTCTCAGATAATTGCTATCTTATTGTGTTATTGCAGTTTCTTCATGACTATATTCATGACTGGCAACACAACCAGGTAGTGGGCATTGAAAGTTCTTCCCAGGAGACATTCTTCTTTCATTTTCACACTATTTCTTTGATTTCCTAGAAGAGCTGTGAATCTGATGTGGCCTTGCCAATGATTCTAGGTGCCCGCACATTAAAATTTTCAACAACCATTTTGCAGATGTCTAGAAGGATTGTAGCACTATTTGTTATTGCTAGGGCAGCAATTTCAAACTCAGTTCCATATGTGCTGTGAGTAGCTTGGGGAATTAGATTAAATAATTATTGTACAGAGCTACTTATTGTCAGAATATTTCTTTTTTTGGTGCATCTTAGGTCATCCTTAATCCTTTGTTCTGAAATTACAACAGAAGTTAATTCCAACCACAAAATCCAATTTACTTCCTACACTGTGGGGAACATTTATATGAGAGGGGAACACCACCTTATTGAGCATAAATAAGATAAAGGAATATGCTATGAAAATTACTGGTGTGCAAGAAATTTGTGATCTTCTGTTGGAAGTATCAAAAATTTTCCAGTACCAGAAGAAGGGCATTGCTGCTATGGTGCAAAGCTTTGCAAGATCTCACCTACAATGCTCAGCTACTGCCCAGTGTTCAAAACTAAGAAATTCATCTTGAACAGGGTGAGTTAAGATGATCAGAGGATGAAGAGCTTGATTAGAAGAGAAAGAGACTATAACTTGCATAGCTTAATGGAAAGGAGGTGTGAAGAGGATGTGATTACACCAAATAATACAAATGAAAGAATGTGTATGTGGAAATACACAGTAGAGAGGGAGAAAAATTCTTTAGACTAACTAATAACATTGAGTAAAAGAAAGCCCTGATACAAAAGTGAGGTTCTGATGTAGCTTTGAGAAGTTCCAGCAGAATGAATGGAAAACCCTAGTCAGACAGCTGGGAAGCACACTTGATGACCTATGAAATCCCCCCCCAGTGCTCCATTCTTATTCCGCTTGAAAGCTTTTTGTCTAAAATGCAAACATTTCTGTGTATTCAGTTTTATGTAGTAGTGACCTACTAGGGCCAATATAAGGAAATTGCTGAACATGTGGTGTTTGACCTTTGATTCATCCCTGGCATAATCAAGTTGTATTTTAATCTAAGTCAGTAGTGTGGTCTTCATTGCATCAAAGATGAACTAAATTACAGTGAGGGAAAGGTCTATTCTTTTTACATCATGCTAGAAATCAGTGGTTCAGTGATTGCCAACATGTATGCAGGTTCCTTACAAAAATTTTTATTTTTATCGCTCCCCCAGGGTTGAATGTTGTTCACAATCCCTTGAAATATCCACCCAGTGAGTAGACAGTGATTTCCAGCAAGATGTTTAAATTTCACTGGTACTGTCCTGCTGTTTCAGAACAGTGAACCAAGGGAGTGCTCAGGTAAGTCTCTGGTAATAATGACAGCTTAGGCTTGATAAGCTCTGTCCTTCCTCCCTTTCTTTTAATTAGGCAAACTAGCATTGTTTCTTACTGTTTTGAAGAGAAGGATGGTCTGTGGTTCCCTTCTTGGATTTTTTTGTGGTTGTGCCTGGCATGCTGACAGACTTTTCCGCTGTTTAAACGGTGACTAGAATCTATTTTTATTTTTAATTTTTCCTATTTAGATACTTAGATCTCTAGGGCAGACTCGTACTTTTGTGTACAACAATAACTAAAAAAATCCTCATTGTTCAAATGAGGGCCATAATGATATGAATTGTAATTTTGACTGAGATTTATTCCAGAACATTCACATTATGAATGCCATTTTATTAAATGCATAGATGATTTTATTCTTAAATATTCAGTACAAAAGGAAGCTCTCAAAATTTCTCTACAGCTTAATGCCATCAGTATACATAAATTTCAACTAAACCCAAATTTTATCTCAATATTTATTTTATTACCAGTTGATGAGTCCATGGGCTGAAGTGCCATTCACAGCACAGGGGTGCTTCATAATAGACTATTTTGCATAAGTACTAAATAATTTACATATATAAATTATATATCAAAATGCTCTCTAGAAACTTTTCAATTCAATGATATTGTTGTTTTGTAGCCTTTAATACTGTTGAGTCTTTAATATTTAAATCCAGCACCTCTTCCAAAGTAAACCCACAGGAATTCTTTAATTTTTTTTTAAAATTGTACTGACTTTGTTATTAAGACAAAAACTTGAACCTGATTTTGCTGCATTAAGAGAGATACAGATGACTCCATCAGAAGTTTGGGCTCTTGAAAAGGCTTCACTTGAAAAAGCTTCACTTGAAAAGCTTCACATGAAAATTATCTAAATATTAAAAAAAATTAATCATCCAGAAAATTGTAGTTGTTCAGAAAGGCAATTAGATGGTCATGGAGGTACTGCTTCAGTGATTTCAAGAATCTGCTCTGTTCAATGAACAATGAAAGCATTACACTCAGAAATGGAAACGAGAAACGAAAAGCAGTCAGCCAGAAGAAGGATATTATCCCATCCAAGTTTACAAAATTTATAAAATACCAGCAGAAAATTAAGTGCAGCTGAGTGGATTAGAGAAGATCTTCTATAGTTTTTCCAGTGGGTTTTGGATCTAAGATTGAGTGGTCTTCACAATGCACATTATGGAGTTTTCATTTGTTGACATAAACTGTTGAAGGAGAAATATTTGTTTTAGTTGATTAAGTACACTGCATATTAATGATGCATTGAACATATAAAGCAAATCCTGGTTTAAAAACAATGTTTAAAATTGTTCTGCATATATAGGCAGAACTATTTCTAGCCTTCACAGTTAATCTGTTAAAACGTTGGATCAGAGCTGCCACACTGTCATTAGCAAATTTACTTATTAGTATTTGTGTAAGTCAAGACCTGACCGTGGTTGCTTAACCATGCAGTTTTTAAAGCCTGAAATTTTAGGCACTTCCAGCCATGGGCTAATCTGAAAGTGTAGTGTTGTGCCCTCCAGCCCTTGTGAATGTCTAAGACAACACAGGGTACATAAAATATTACTGTGTTCCTCTGAGTGATTCCAGCTTTAGATGCCCCTTTCAGGATGATCACATAACTCTCTATAATCCATACTCTGTATAACTGGGCATGCTATGATATCCTAAACAAAAGTATCCATTGCAATCAGGCATGGCTTAACGTGCATGGGACCTTTTCCATGTTCTGTCTGCAGAAGATCAGCACCCTTTGGTAGGAGGCAAAATATGATGTTTCATGGTGTGTGTAAATGGAGCTTTAGATCCCATTCACTACAGTGAGAGCTTTCACACCTGTCTCAGATGTGAACACCTACTTACATTTGGTTCTTAGTGATCTGCAATCTGGTGCTGAATCGTTTTTCCAAAGCTAGGGGGAATTAATTTTGCTTCTAGTAAACTTGTAAATAAAATCTGTCATTTTAGAAAGCTTTTGCTTTTACAGATGGTAGTCTGCCATGGGGTTAGAAAGCTGAGCTACCTGTTTGCTTTATTTTTGATTTACTGAGCTGCATAATATTTTATATTTTGCATAGCCCCCAGCAGAGCTAAAGCATTGC
>VZRN01003893.1:4408612-4440471 GCA_013397935.1 Dasyornis broadbenti | reverse complement strand
AAAAAAAAAAAAAAGCCTGTGCTTTAAAAATTTATCTTATAAAAATGGTAGTGAATTCAAGGCTGCTAGCAAAGGTTCTTTAAAACAGTAAAAGAAGTGGACAACAAATCAAGAGGACTAGTGTAATACACATTATTTCAGCTATCCCTGCAGCCCTTGGGAGGGATTCAGAAGCCTGAACATAAGTGTGTAGTGCCTTTTGATATACCCCAGGATACCCAAGACATCTGCATTGGGCTGACAGGTATGTCACAGGACTTACAAGAGACCTGTGTCCTCCCAGACAAGCAGCTGGAGACCAGGTGGGGTCGCCTGAGATGTCTCAAGTGGCAACAGATGCCAGTGTTTAAGCAATTGAATTCCACCCTTTGTGTACAATAGAAGCCGGACCACCGTATGTGTTGCCTTGTCAGACACAATGCAGCTAGCATGAAAGCTTTCCCTCTGACAGGAATCACCATCAATGATTTGTCTTTTAAACCACGCTTAATAAATTATTAAGAAATAAAACCACATGCATTAAAGAAGCTTAGGCTGGGTTCTGAGCTAGTATAAATTATTGCAGCTGTACTGGCTTCAGTGAACTGACTCCTTTCTTTTAATCAGCTGAGAAGGCAACTCCTAATAGGGCTCATGCATGTCTTTTACATTTCACATCCATTGACATGGGATTTCCTGGAGTCAAGAACATGTGCTGCTTGGCAAAGCATGTTGGCATAAAGTTGCTGTCATTTGGGTGGCTTCAGATATTGCACCTTCCCCAGGCAGCATTACTGTGATTTGCACTTGCTCTTCTGAGTCACGTAGAACAAAATCAAACAAAAAAGAAAGCAAAACCCTCCTTAACTATGTGTAGGAGCACATGTCCTTCAGCCACTGCAAAATGTTTTCATAGCAATTGGGTCAGATTCCTGAGGGCCTGATCTTTCAGGAGGATGTGGTTAGTGGCTGCACTCTTTATTCCTGTGAATGACTCCGGGCACATCTAGTGGAATAGATGTATGGCCCCATCCAGGGAGCATCCCACTGTACAGCATTCTCTTTGGAAATAAATTCCTCCAGCAGTATACATGTCATGCATCCATCCTGCCCATTTTTCAATGACAGACTGCAAAATTTGGGCTTAAAAATAAGCACCTATTACAAAAATATTGATTCTACTGCAATCTGATCAGAATGTTGGGACTGAAGGGAACTTTTCCCACTGCTTGATTTTAGCTTTTGTTAAAAAACCTGAAATAGTCCTTAGTTTTATAATTCCTAAAAAATTCCCCAAACTTGGCCTAGATTGCTTTCGAGATTGGAGAAGGGCAGGTCAGATAACCAGATGAAAAACCTGTGTCCATCTAATGACATCCAGTCTATCTAATTTAGGCTGAAAGTATGGGCATCTGCTTGTTAGAGGCATCTGCCTATTTCTGCAGCAGCTCTAGAGAGCCTAGACATCAGGACTGTGCATCAAGAAGAACAATTTGGGCATATTTTAGGTGTTAAATTTAGTTGCTGTAGATTTCACCCTAAGTGTCTAAAACCTTTAAGTATGTACTCTATCTCTTGCAAGGAAGAGGTGTATGTGAGTGACCAGTTTCTTCATTTTTCAGTATAAATTATCAATACCTTTTGAAAAAAAAATCCACTTTCTAATAAGAACTCTTCTTTTTCTTTTGTCTTTTTATTGGTAGGCAAGATATTGCTGTCTTAACCTGTTTTTCCCTCTCTCCCTTTCTAAATATACATAGAATTTCTTCAAGAAGTATATGGTTTTATTGTTATAAATGGAAAAGGGAATGTATATACTGTAAATGTAAAACATAATTGTTACCTGTAGTAGAAAAAAATAATATTCATGTTTACTGAAATGACTATCTAGCAATAGCAGCTGTCAGACCAAGCATGACAGTAGAACAGAAATATCACATGGATTTGCCAAAAGCCCATTCACATCACTATTTAGAATTACAATTTTCTGAAGTACTTAGCTGTTTATAAACTACTTTAGGCAGAATAGCAATTTCAGTTTTGGCCTATTAGACATTTACCTGCTTGTCTGCTCTCCACAAAGGGAGAACTGGCTTGGCATAATATTTAGCTACTTTTCTGAAGAGAGCTTTTGTCTGAGTAATTGGTTCTTGTTAATGGGTGAAGGCTCAGACATGAGCTCCCTGAAATTTATATGCGAATTTCAACTCAAGGTGAGCTAAATGCCTCTTGTTCATGAACAATGCATGGACAGCTTGGGTCTGCTGCTGTCATCAGGTCTGTAACACATCCTGTAGCAACGTTTGGTGATGGAGCACTCAAACTCTCTTTCCAGCGCATGGACGAGGTGGAGCCTGCTACAGCGCTTCGAGGTTTTCCGAAGAGCTTGGTATACCTTGTGCGGTGATAAGATTTTCAGCCAGCAAGGGAAAGCAGCTGGCACGTTGGTATGCTATGGTGTGCCAATCTGGAGAAGAAAATCATGTGCCTACATACTTAGTCTAGACTTAGGTCGAAACCTCTGGACACGCTGCTTCCCTTCTTTGGTGTACCCCACAAATACTACAGGAAATGAGTCTTGTTAAGGTATTAGTAAAGTTGGACACGTTCACTTGAGGAAAAATAGTGCCTCATCCCAGATACACCTCTAAGCATGCCAGTAAATTATTGAGAGAACAAGTGCTATCATCAATTTTCTTACCATGCAAAAGGAAGTTTGGATTTGATTCACCAAAAACTTTATTCACGGTTCACAGAATAAATTAGTTATTTTTGTTGGCATTACACTGCTGTGAAAAATTGTGGTTGTGTGAGGATGAAGCCAGATGAAAGTTCCCCCACAGTACTCGCCTGGTTCTAACAACTTACCCTTCCTCCTTTCACATCCCACATTGGATTATTTACCATCAAAAAGGCAGGTTATACTCTATTTGGAGATGATTAGATTATGACTTACTCAGCCATGGCCTGATTCTATATTAGGTAAGATTTTCCTGATTACATCATAAGCTACTCGGTGTGATGTATACATTTCTTTGTCCTGCATGTCAGATATCCTTCATTTCATAGCAAAGGATATATAAGAAAGGATAAGTTTACTCAGGGGAAAGTGAAAACTAAAACTAGATGTGAGATGTTTTTGCATGAATCAGAGCAATTATTTTTCCTTTTCTGACTGTCTTCCTTCAAGACATACTCTAGATTTCTTTTTTTTTCTATATAAGAAGTTCTGTTCCTAATTTGAAGAACAATGGCATATGTTTACACGAGTTTAGTCTAAGTAAGAAAAACAGCTTCTTTAAATCCAGCTGCAAACTGTGTTTAAATATCTATCCTTCATATCAACTGAAAATTGAAAAAGCATGAACTGAAAAGAGATTAAAAATACACCAGAGACTTCTTCAATGAAAAGCTGATAAAATACATAAGAACTGTAAAGAACATGAACCAAATGTCCAAAGATATGATACTAATCTGATTTTAAATTTATCTGATAAATTCTAGAAAAATGAAAAGCTCAAGCTTCATACAGTGTTTACATGCTGAGATTTATTTTCTAGATTTTTTTTTAATAGGATGACAATAATGAGACCTAGAAACACATGAACTCCTATAATAGAATTATTGGCTAAAAGAGTAAAATACTGTATATAAACTCAGTTATGTTCATTTTTACTATGTGTTTGAAGTTATATATATACAACAATACTGCTAGAAAATTATTTTAGAAGTTGAGTGTATGTTTTCCTTTTGCAAGACAATTGTACAATCTACTTGTAAAGCTGGGAGTCAACAATCTAAATTAAATAATTGTATAAAATGTATCTAATTCTGTTGATTTACAGTGGAATTAGACTCAGTTAGGGGAATTAGAGCTAAAATTGGCCTTTTAACACTCCACTGTGGTGGTTGATCATCTTGTACTTCTAGGATACTATTAATTCTTTCAGTATGTTAGACAAATGATGAAGAATGTACCCATGTCAACATTTGGATCTTATTTGAACCATCAGAAATAAAAAAGAATTTAAACTTTCGTCTTTCTAATAATTTTTATAGACTTTTGAATCCTGCAGGCCTCTTTTGATGTATTATGCATAGATTTGGTACCCCCTTTCCTTCATCATATAATCAACATATGCATATTCATGTATACAGTGCTAAAATCTAGGAGAGTGCTTGGAAACTAATGTATGATATGGTTCCAAATCCTTCTCCTCAAATAGAAATTAAATAGATCAAGTTTATCCCCACTGGTTTCCACAGAGCTACATGAAGAATTAATTTATCATCAGATACCTAAACGGCGTTATTAGTAGGCACTTAAAAATTTGTTTATCCATTTCAAAGTAAATAAACACTCTGGTCAAAATTCATGTTGAGCGTAATTTAACTAAAAGTGATTAGAATTTGCTAGGAGTAAATGCAGTCTCCTACTGTCAAAAATATTCTCTGATTTACTTTGTAAGCTGAATTTAAGTCAATGATCAAAACTTCCCATGGATGATTTTGGGCTAAAACAAGTGATGAAGTAAAGGGTTATATAAGTAGCTCATTGGAGTCCTAAAAAGCAACAAATTAGTATACACAGCTTTTATTTGCACAAATTTTGCATTTAGTTGGAATTCAAAGACTTGAACCTTAAAAAGATGAAGAATGTGTGCAGGAAGAAAAGACAAATATAAAACTAATGAGGTTCACAATTTTTCAAACTTCCATCCTTCTTTTCTGCAAGTGATCTAGTTGGGTTTTTTAATGGAAGTTTACATAAGGATATCTTTTCTAGGCAGTCTAATGCTTTTTCAATTGCAGTTGACAGATGTTCATCAAAGAGTTTCAAGTAGACCATACTTTGAGGAATTTCTGCCAAATACAGGGTTTTTTATTTCAGTTAGCAATTTAGAGTCTTGCTGAGGCTGAGATCATACAGTCTCCGTGATGCTGATAGCCACCAATGAATGTATCCTCGAGGTACCTGTGTAATGTTTGAATACATTTGGTATTTGTCCTCCCTTGTGTCCTGTGCCAATACCTTCCCTGGCAGAGTCATGTTCTATGTGAAGACAGGCTATGGGCTTCAGAGCCTTTCAGACCTCCTGCCTGATCATTGCATGCCCCTTCAGTCGTGCACTAGGGTTAGAAGCACAATGTGCTACCTTTTCTAAAGACAGAGCATGAATTCAGGGCTGTGTTTACAGGTACCTTTTCCCAAAGTAGACAATTGTATTGTATCTCAACTTCGTTCTTAGCAAAATGGTGCTGAGTAACATTTAATCACTGTACCAAAATACTTTCAGATATACTGATTAGTAAGGAAGATGGGTAAACACACATATTTTTAAGCTGTATAAGAACATTTTAAATTACATGAAAGTTGTACATATTTGTGAAATTCAGTGATGTCCTTGTGGAGGTGGAAGATGGCGTGACATACATAATAATAAACCCTTGGGGTGATAGCTCTGTGCCAAACATGAACAAGGAACTTGAGCAAGTCTTGTCTGAAAAAAAAAAAAAAATTAAAATACCAAATAACGTGTAGAGAGTTAGTAAAGCATTGAAAAGCTCATGTTTCTCATTAGTTTTTGAGGCACATTGCTTGTAAGTGGAGTTTGTCAGCTCAGAGATGGGTAATCGAGCTCTGTCTAGGCATGGATTGAGCATGCAGTATGTTGATGTAAGCTCATAAGTGACTTTCATTTACTAAACTGACATACAGTCTTCAGATTGTGGATACTTCTCTAAAATCCCATCTAAGATGGATGATTTCCTTTCAGATTCACTTAAACAAAGATGTTTGGCCATGTTTAATTTGCTAAAGTAATTTCCAGATGAGTAGTTTCCTCCAATTGTCCATTAACATTAAGTGAGATTAAGGGAGCTATTAAATACTGATTCTTTTACTCAAGAGATGTCTATGCCTAGGCAGCTTTCCTGCTGATATTTATGAGAACTCTTATGATATACTTATATTTCATATGCTAAATATTTTAAATCCCTCCAAAAGAGACAAAGCAGGTGGCTTTGTTCTCATTACAAGGAAATCTCATTTTGCTGTCCAAATTAGCTGAGGAACCAAAACAACATAAAATGTATGTCCATCTCCCTGATAAATGTTGACAGAACCCTCTAGCCAAAAATACATCCATTTAAGTCCAAAGTATTATAACTAGTTGTATTCATACAGCTTTTATTTACAGTGGGGAATTCTTAGCAATGATCTCTGACAAGCTATCAGACTATGATAAGTGATGGGTGAACTTCGAAAATACAGTTTAGTAAGACAACTAAAACACTGCTTGTTTATTCAGACTTTGCTAAACCTTCTTAGAACATCTGATAAGATCTGGCATTCTCCTGAGATTTTCAGTACTTGCAAATTCTGCCTGAGCTGTGCATGGGAAATATTCAAGAGATTTCTCAAGTGTAGGTGAGATAGATTTGGGTGGAAGAAATTCAGGCTGCTGCCCAATTTATGATCCTTGTGTTATGTATGAGTTGCCTAGATCTTTTCAACAACCAGTGGAAAACAGATAAACAATGATAATAATTGGTTTGAACATGAAGAATTAAGAATCTTGATGAAATTATTAAAAATACTTTGCAGCTCTAGGCACTTTGGAACACCTCTGCAGACTGATTTTAGTTAATTGCCCTGAAATATTTACTTGCACCTGCAATTTACTACATTTCTACAACTGTGACTAAAAATACATTTCCCTTCTTTCCTCTCTTTGCACCTGCCATTACAGTAAACAAGCCTGCTGTGTAAACTGCTTGATTTTTCAGACCCGTAGTTCTGACATCTTGAGTGAGGGAGCTGCAAGGGGGCAGGGACAAGGTCAAAACAAACAGGAAAGTCTGATAAGAACACCTACATCCTGAATAAGAGGTGCAGAGGTAGTGCCCACAGGCAGCTGGGTGTATGTCCTGATACACTCAGAGGATGCAGCCTGCCATTTGAGGGGTACCCAGAGCAGATCCCATTTTGAGAGCACCATGCAGGGGACAGAAAGCAGAGACATGTTCCTGTTTCTGCCCAAAGTGGTGGCTGATGCCTGGCACTTGGGAGAAGGGGTCAGACCTGTGTCTGCTGTTCTGCTGTACTGGTGTATGCACCAGTTTATACATGGTGTATGCACCATGTTTAGCACTGGTGTATGGAAGAGTAGATGCTACCCGAGGCAGCTGCTCTCTGCAGGAATGCCTGGCTGGTGGCTGCTGCTGCTCAGGAGCATGGCTCTGCACAGGGGCTCTTCCCAGTTCTGACACAGGGGCTTCTTGGCAGTCCAGAAGAGTCTTCTGCATGTGGCTTGCCTAGGTGATTTGATGCTGAGTCTCTCTTTGGAAACTCTAGTGAGAGGCACTGCATCCCTTTCCACATTCTCTGCCTGGCAGAAGGACAGGTGCCACAGAGTTCTGGAAGATCTATCCTTGCCAGCTCTACTGAAGGACTTCCGTACCTGTAGGAGCCCCTTTTCTTTCATTTTGATACTTGTCTGAAGAGGTTATGCAAGGAGGAAAGTCAAAGACAAGATTTCTTCAGGGAACATGGGAACTTAAAATTGCTATAAGTAGTTGACTCCGAGCTTATTAAGCACAAATCATTCTCTGGTGTGAAATGGGTTTCTCCCAGTCTTATAACAAATGGGTTTTCTGTGTTGAATTTTTATGAGAATTGCAAGCCTATTTCTGCTTTCTTGTGTAACAACTGTAAGTAATTGAACTTGTTTTATTCTAGAATATATTCCCTGGATCATACTCCATGTGGGGTATGAACATGCTGGTGATGTTTCTCATCACCAGTAAATAATCAATACTTAGATTCTTCTGCTAATGTTAGTTATATAAATACATTTAAATTTTTTCTTTTGGTTTATTTTGTTTTGTTTTACTGGTTTTTAAAATATATTTCTTACTCTTGCATGTCAGAACTGGAAGCAAATCTCACTAATTAGTTTTTTACTTTCTGTTATAGCAAAAATGTATCTTTTTCATTCACAGTTGATTCTGGTTAAGTGAACCATCAAGTATTCAGTTTATCTTATCATACTTACTTGTATTGATTATAAATATATAGCTAAAAAAGTAAAAGCAGCAACTCATAAAACCAGAGGGGAAATGATGTTCCCCTCTCATAAAAATTCCAAGGTGTTAAGAAATTTCCTGTTTCCATTCCAAACATTTTTTAAATGTTTCTATGAAAAATGAGAACATATCACACCAGAGGAACTACTCTTTGAACAGCTCAGGTGAAGCCTAAGCAGACCTATAGCCAAGTTCCTGTTCCTGCCTAGCAAGAGCAGTTCTTTGTGTTGGATCCACAGCAGTGCATAAAACAGCACCTCTCAAATCGGCTTTGAACCTGACTCATCTATGTATCTCCTAGATAAAAATTTAAGAGTAAACATAATTAGGTGTACAGAAGGTTTTAGAAAATTTTGGAGAGCAAAGTACTGGCATCTGTGGAATGATTATGTTCTCTTTTCTGCTGGTGCAAATGTAGTGGCTTCGGGGGAATAAACATGTGCATATATTACATCTAAATCATAGTCTCTTTTCTTTAGTTTGAGCTCTCCTAAGGCACAAACTATATCAGATAAAATTCAGGTGAACTATTACAAACTATTTCAAAGTTATGAGTCACTAGCTCTCCTGTTCTTCAGACAAAATTATTATTATTATTGTTATTATTATTACTATTATTATTATTATTATTCCAAAGGAAAAGGAGAAGTTGAAGACAAGATATTCTGCAAGATGGTTTATTTGAAAAGAAAAAGAAGGGCATCAAGATACTAAAATAAAACTAATTTTGTAATAGTCATTAAAGATTTTGAAAGAATGACAATGTCTAAAAAGGAAAGCCATGTTACTTTTCCATTTTATTCAGATAAACAGACCTAAGTATGGATGAAAATTCAGCTCTAGGGAATGTGGTAAGAACAGTGAAACTCTCAGAGCTGTGCTTTCTTATGCTACCTAGTGAAATTGAGAGGAATAGGCACTCCAAGGTCACTGTTCATCTGACCTGTTTCAGACACTGTTTGGAAAAGAATGAAGTACCTGCTTCTTTCAGTTGTCTGTAACAGGAGCCTGGAGTAACCAACTCAGTTACAGAGATCAGGATTGTCATTATTTAGTCAGGGAAACCTCCACCATTAGAAATGCTTTAGCTAAGTGACTAAAAAAGGATGACTTCTGTAACATGATCCTCTGATCACTCTGGCATTTGTATTATGTATAAATATTGTCTTTTCATGCGCAACTTGAATTCATTAAGATTATTTCTGTGAATTATGTTTGTTACTGGTGTGTAAGAAGGAAGTTGTGGAAATATTCAATCTTAAAAACCAGCTCTTTTTCAGATATATATTGACTGACTTCAGCTGGCTGCTGTAAAACTTCGGGAATTGCCATTTCTTGTTGGCTCAGAATTCCATTTCTCGTGGCTCAGCCAAGAAAGGCAGATCCTGAATTACAATGAAAGTTAACTAAGTAACTTCATAATTGCTGATAATTTTTTTTTTATGGAGAAAATAATGGTTCAAAATTAAACAACCAAACTATTACAGTAATTAAAAAAAATCCTTTTATTTACCATTCTAAGAGATCGAGTACTTTCCCATGCAGAATTATGATACCCATGTTAAGGGAATGAACTTTTAGAGCATCCAAGCTCAATCCTGTGAACACTTAAGCACATCAAACTTGATTGTTCTTGCTGACAGAATTATATAATGATTAGATGAAAGGAATGCAGCAGAGGTCATATATTTGGAATTCAACACAGCATGTGTTCTTGTGCCTCATTACATATTACAATGAAAAGTTATTTACAGATTCACTATAAAAGAAACTGTAGTATATATGAATTAGATACAATTCCTTTAAATAGTCTTTACCCTGCCTCATGGGATTCCCTCTTTTCTATTATTTCCATTTGTACATTTGCTCAAATTACTAAGTGTGGTTTCTGGAGTTCAGATGTCGTACTTTGCCATATCCCTAATATTATGTTGGATAGAGAGCAAGGACACAAAACCAATGTTTTCCCACTGTCTAAGATTTAGAAGACTCTCAAATCTTCCAGTGATCCAGTCACTCTACAAACTTAAAGTGCTAATATTGTCAGCTGTGTGCAAATGCCATGATCATGTTGGAAAAGCAGTATTTCTGACTGTGCTTCAATTGATTTTAAGTGTTCATTTCAGTCTTGAAAATGGCCAATTCTTCAGAGTTTGAAATATCTTTTAAAAATATTCAGTGTCAAACTTTGCTGGTTTTCTATCATTGGAAAATTTTTTAAAAGGCAAAACATTTGATAGTGTTGCCAAATGCACTGTTTTGTTTCTTATCTATCATTTATTTTTATTTCTTTGAAAATGTCATTTAAAAAATCAGAGAATTTCAAATGCAATACTACGAACTTCATAGAAATCCCCTCAAGTAAAAAGTTTCAATCCATTTACAATCCTATTTCAATAGTACTTTTGAGGATTTAATTTGTTTTCAGACTGTGAGGTCACATACTATTCAGTTGTCAGTTGAAGAGAAGAGTGCAATCATAACTTTACTGGATCAGACCCAAAGCCCAACAGGCCCATTCTCCTCATCCACATACAGCCTATAACAAATACCAAGGGAGTAATCCAAGAACAAGACTGAGATATCATTAGAGTTTTCCAAAATAGCCTCTCATTCTTCTTTAGTTATTTATGGCTTCCTTAGTGATTTATGGTTCTAAACTTTCTTAGCCATAGGTAATGTCTTTGTATTTAAAATTACGTAGTGAAAATTTAAAGACCCAAGACTATGTTTTTCAATGTTTCCTATGCTTGCATCAGGAAATTCAGACAATAATGTCTCAAAAAATATTACTTTATTTTTAAAGAACTGGCATTCATTTTCGCCTGGGTAAATATTTCTATTCCCATGTGTAGTTATCTCCATGTCATGAAAAGTCCCACTGAGGCTGGAGTGAACATGTGAGTCCCCTATATAATAAGATGTCATTGCTCTCAGATGTATGTCAACTGGCAGTTTGATTTGGCTTTTGCTCACAGCTTATTTTTGTTTTTAATTATCACACAGATAACTTACTCATGAATTGTAACACTTTACTATGTGGTTTTGGTTTTTGGACTTTTTTTATTTTAATCCTGAGGCACGATAAACACTAAGAAAAATTCCTCTTTTGCCAAAAATCAAACAAGCAAATGTAGAACTTGATTAAAACCTCTGTAAGTGTCAGGTAAAATGTAAGGGCCTTTCAGATTTTTATTATATACTGGTCTCTTTTGTCAGGTGGTATAAATCAGTCAGCTTCAATTTATGTTAATAGAACTAGTCTGACTTGTACCAGTTGAGGACCTGGCTCTTTCAGCTTCAGCATATGTATGTTAAGTATCAATGTTAAGTCAATCAAAAAATTTTCTATGACAAATGATGAAGGTATGATAGAAACTAGATGGCAGGGAGTTGTGTTATACGGTGTATTTTAAAATTCAAGGTCAAAGGTGTATATCCTGTTCCAATCACAGTGACTGAGTCTTGAACATCTAGACATTTCTTTTAGAACAGGGAATAAGAAAATACAAAAAAAAAAAAAAAAAAAAATTAAATTAAAATAATCTGAAACTGTCTGACCATCCTTGTTTGATTGCTGCCCTGAACTGTCACAAAGAACTGATAGCTCACGGAATTTTAGTAAAAAAGTTGTCACATAAAAATGTCATTGCAATGTCTAGTGCTGTCATCACTGCCAGTGAAGAAACCAAATGGCTCACAGACGCTAAACTGCTCCTCTTTGGAATGTGTTCTTCCAGGCCAGAGTTAAAAACTTTGCTTACATGAATGAAGATAGTCTGAAAGATTCTCATTTAACAAGTATTTAACTGTTTTGCATAAGATTCTTTCCACTTGGCTGTAGTCTTCTAACTCTCAGGGTGTTGTCCTGTGCTTTCAGTGGTGTGAACAGAGACATTTGTCACATCTGCCTGGGGAGTTATCAGGTTTTATGATGAGTTGAATCTCCCTCCAGTGGATTTTTTTCTCCTTGAGTACAGAAGGAGTCTAGATGAATGCCCCAGCCTGCCAACAGAGTTTTTGTAGAGTGGAGGATTAAAACCTGGACACAGAGAGCAGAAGATGGAGTCTCTCAGGAGGACTTCTCATGGTAACTGACAGAACACCTTGCCATGAGGGTGTTGTAACCACACACCCCTCTTGGTAAGAGCAGTCACTGCCTACATTTTGGAGACTAGCCACAGCCCACATGCAAAAGTCAGTAGGCAAAGGGCAATCTGAGTTTTATGACTACTGTATACAGCCAGTACAAGGTCAGCGTTAGGGTTCAGGTTCAGCTTCCAAATCTGAGACCACACACAGTATTAAACTTTGAAGAAACAGACCCCGGGGGGAAAACAACACAACCTCTAGTACTGGCAGTCCCATAGTTCTGACTCAATGGGATGTGGAACTAGATCCTCTCAGAGCCCGAAATGAGTCTGGTGCCATTACTTGTTGTAACAAAAGGAACTGACATATTTCTATTTCACTGGTGTTAAAAAAAAANAAAAAAGGTAAATCTTTTTTTAAAGATATCTATTGTTGGAAATGAGAAGTTATGGTGATTTCACCATGGGAAGAGGGAGAGCAGTTCATTAACAGCAGTTGTTATGAGGAGCATGTGAAAATTTTTTAAAGCTATTTTCTTCTCCTGGGTGAAAGGATCTACTAGCACCTCCCATGGCCTCCCCCCTTCTCTGTAAGCAGCATTCCAAATGGGTTTAATGTTTATATGGATGGTAATAGTTTATTGCTAGATTTTAAATATGTTACATAAAACATGTGTTCTGATTTTCAGTTGATCATGCTGTACCAGAGGGGAGGAAATGCAATTAAAATAAAAACGACACACTAACTGGTATTTCTGAAGGCAGTTTTTAGAATTTAAATTGTGACCTCAGTGTAGACCATAAATATAAAATTCATATGTGCTCTGCTTCCTGCATATAATTACCTATCACAAGGTTCATAGTTTAAATGAAATTCTTTATGAAGCAAGAAATAGTATAATAGTGTTTTCTGGCTTAGTGCCCTACAGGATGCATCAAGCAAAGATACTTTTTCTAATTTTAAAGAGAAATAAAAACATGTGGAACACATGCACTTTTGATGCTGTAATCCTATCAGAATATGTTTGTTTTTATTAAATTTTCCTCATTGAATGCTTCCTTTTCTCAGTGCATTCAGGGGTTGACACCATGTTCCACATGAGTTTAATGGTTATGCAAGCAATCTGAAGGATCTTTCAGATCCTTTTCTTACCCCTGTTTATAAATACTTGAAGTCTGCAGTCTGCCTATCGGAAATACTTCTCTCATCTTGGCACAAAGCCTGAACAAACAGGAGGATTTGGGTAGGTGAACTGTGTGAGGATTAATCCTGCCAGACTGTGAGTGAACAACCTAATTTTGCCTAATGCAACCTTTTCGCTCATTTAATTGCTCTATCCCATTTTTGCAGCAGGTTAAACCCATTGTATTGGAACTGGCATGGATTCATCTCTTCACCACAAGAGCCATCATTTTTCTGACTGTTCATCTCTGCATGTCTGTGGCTCTGCATCCTTGAAAATGATCTTTAGGGACACCTTACTGCTTTACCCCCTAGTGCAGAATGTCAAAGATGTCCATGTACCAGCTAATATCACTCTTGGGATTTAAAAGGCACTGAACTCCAAGTTTATCTTCCTTTTTCTTTAGTCAAATGGGTTGAGTTAATCAATGTAGTTCATTGTGCACATGCAGTACACCAATGACTTCTGTCCTGAAGAATTCCTCTGTATTTTCACACTCTGAGACCTACCACAAGGCATCAAATCATCAATGACCATGTGACATAAATGTCCTTGTTGATTTTGGTCACTAAGGAAGCTCATTTTTTAAAATATTTGCTCTTGCAACATTGATCCTCGCTTTCAGTCTTCTAAAACTTTTCTCACTTAAGCACGAGGAAGTGTTTTGGTAGCTCCTACAGTCTTAATTCCAATTGTAGGGAATTAAAAAATATTTACCAATCGTGTGGGGGTACTTTCTTTCAAACAATTTTTGCATTCTGTTCCAGCTTGGTGTTTAAATTTGTTCTCACTATGTGTACAAACATGTCAGGAAAAAAAAAAGTTAAAAAATAGTTTCTCTACATCTTTGTCTTGGAAGGTGATCTTTAAAAATCTCCAAATGTATGTGAAGAAATCTGAAGCTATGTTTTCATAAGAGTACTGACTTGAATAGGTGCATATGACTACATTAGAGGCATTAGAGAACCAGCAAAATGAGAGTATGTGATAAGCAACAAAATCCTAGATGTATTAGATATTATTTATGCCCCCAGAATTATTATGAAGTGCACAGATATATTTTACTTAAAAATTCCTTGAGTTACATTAGCACCTTGCTCACTGTAATCTTATTCACATGTATTCTAAAGCTGTGGTAATCTGTTTTGTGACGCATGCTCAAGGATGTCTGTGGCTATTGTGTGCCCATAGCCACACACGAAAATGTGGCAGGTAAAAAGAAATGTATAAAACCTGTGTAGAGATGGCAGCCTACAAAGATGGCAGTGACAGATGAGCTTGTTGCAGTAATCGGATAATGGCAGAATGACAACAGTAAAAGAAAAGGAAGAAAAATGTTTAGAAAGCACAGAAATGCTAGCAGTTCTACTCTCAGTGGAAGAAATAAAGTTTAAGATAGTTTTCAGAGCTCAGTTCAGTTGACTAAATATATATGTCTAATGCCACTGAAGACCATTGCTATTACAGCCTGTGAATGTCTAGTCAATAAAGTCAAAGTTGTCTGAAGATGCTCTCAGCTCAGCCTAGAGTAGGCACCAGTGGAGGTCACCTGTGTAGCTCTCAAGCCTGTGGAGGAGATTCACTGGATCTTCATTGACAAGAGCTTGGACATCTTCCTTATATCTACCTCTGGACGCAAAATTCTTGGACTCTTCGGTTTGCAGTTGTTTGGTCTTTTTGTGGGGGTCTCTCTCTTTTTTTTATTAAATTAATTAGTTCCTTGTGTTTATATTGTCTAATATCTAATAAGATACAGTCCCCTGATCAAATTACAATTCTTCTTCCATGATTTTAGCATTGTAATGTCTTTCTCCTGTGTGTGTTCAGTTTTCTGACTCATCCTATATTTTTTCTCTGAGGACAGTATCTGTTATCTGAACATTTATTTTAAGAATATGTATAACTCTTATATATCTTTGAGAATGTTACTCCCCCTCAAGGACATTGAAACTGAGCGATAGATTAAGGAGTTACTGGTAGAGTAGGTGGGAACAACAAACAGAGAAAAAGTGTGATGACACAAAAAGCATTCTCACTTTTTTTCAGCCTGATAACTCTTATGCCACTAATATTTATACATAAAAACAATTTTGTGAGTTGAACTGTTCTTTCCTTTTCCTGTGCAGATTTTGGCAGTACTATATGCATGTAGAGGGAGGATCTTATCTCAGGGGTGCTGTTTTGCTATTACACTGTCCTACATTTTGCAATTCTAGAAGGAAACCCTTTTCCTTTTTTTTTTTTTCTTGCTGCTCGTACATTTAAGATTGTGTAGTTGTTGATTCTAGCTGCACAACATTTTTATTTATTTGATTCTTTTAATCTGTCCTTGTAAGAATTAGCCCCTCTGTTGTTAACTGCGTACATTTTGTAGACCTTCCTTAATTTCTTTCAGTTTGTCACTAATGTGGACAGTGCATTACCATCATTCAACTAAAATACTTATGGCATGAGTGTGTTGCTATCATGTATGCATATGTCCCCTTAGAGTTCTGGTGTCTTTTAGTAACATCAGCGAGACAACGTTTGCTTCTCATCTTCCAGGAGCAGATGCAGGCACCATCTTGTTCTTCTATGCCAACATAATGCATAACAGAAATTGCCAGTCAAAGTTAGAGCATTGTGAATAGGTAACTGCCCTAAATCAGAGAATCTTTTGGCCATTTACAGCAGCATCAGACCATATCTTTCTTACTTTTTGTGTTTTTATTGGTAGCCTTTATCATATCTGAATGGAAGAATTGTGTTTATCTCCTTCAACGCTGAGTGAAATCATGTTGCTTACTACTTATTGAAGAAGTAAATCTTTCTCTTACCTTTGCTTCTCTGCTTGATGTATTGTTTAGAGAAATAAAGCTGCACTCTTCACTAAAATTGACTTGCCTGAGACTCACCTTATTCCTTTGTATATTAGATGTGTGCCTTTTCCTTTTAAAATGCAATAACTAAAAGAAGGTGCTGCTTCTGTTATTCTTCTGCTCGAGGATCCTTTTAAAGTTTTATTTGGGTTAAGTGCATTTTAATCACTCCACAGAAGACAGGCCAGGTACTCATCATGTCAGATGGTTGTCATTAGTTTTTAGTTCAGCCCTTCAGACACCTATATAAACCACTTTAGCAAGAATCAAGCTCAACTATAGCACAGCATTTTTGCTATCTGGTTTGCGTTTTTGTGCTGGATCTTTGCATTATTTTCAAGTGTTTGAGTAATGCAAAGTTGCTTATACTTGGGTAAATTCTATCTGGAGGGGACATTATTAAAGACAAACATTATTCGTTCAGTGCATGTAATAATGTCTGGAAGTCTCCACGTGTTGTGGAGTGATCCCAGGCTTTCCAGCCATGGAGGTATCAGTTGAAAAACTCCTTATCTCCCCCAGGGAGGAAACCTGGGATCCATTTACGTGTTCTTTGTAGTTGATAAAAAGATTACAAATGGCCAGTTAATATTTCAAGATTATTCTAACTTACTGATTAGCATGGTAAATTTCAAAACATTAAAACAAATGAAGACATGCTTTTAAAATATATTTCCTTTAATACTCAGAGCTTCTAGGGCAGTTAGTTGTAAAAGGCCAAAGGTCAACTGATTTGTTCCAGTCTGGAAATTTAGATGAGGGAAGTTCTTGAGGGCTCCTGCTTTGGATCAGCACCAATTTGAAAGAGCAACAAACTTGCTTTTTGTTGTTTCTTCCCTCCATCCTCTCCAGAAATTGATTAATTTCTTGCTTGAAGAAGTGGCAATAATGAAAAAGGAGGTCCTCACTCTCTACCATGTGGTAATTTGCATCCATAATATTTTGATTTGTCTCTTCCTATTTCTCAGAAAATATATAATAGCAGAGTGTCGTACTGAGATTCAGAACCGTTAAGACTTCATTAAAAATATACTAAAGCATACTAAAGCACATTTACTAGTATGTGATGTAATTTCATCATAAATAATGAAAAACTAAATGGCAGCTGTCAAAAATATTACTTATTATGCTCATTTTGTTTTTTAATTATAGGTCTAAACCCTTCAGTAGCTACATAGGGATGGCTGTGTACTTCTATAACATAGATATGAAATAAACAGTCCTTGTTAACCCTGATGGTGAAAAATGTGGAGGTTCTTCCAGTACTGAACATTTATATTCCAAGTTCATATATGAATAGCTTTCATTCATATAAGGAAGCAAAGTTTCTCATACAAGCTGTTGTGGTTTGTTGTTTGATTTTTAAAAAAAATTTGCTAAGCAGTTTAGCGTCTGGTTAGTTCATTAAAATGAGCACTTTAGATGTGGAATGGGACCAAGAAGAAAGACCCTGACCATCCTACTTAGATGTTCATTCAATAAAGAATTAGCCTATACTCTCTACAGCAACTGCTGACCCTTTCACCTCCTTTATTCTGTCACCTCTCCAGCCTTCCAGGACAATATTCTGGCTGACAGCAAATAACACATCATGTGGCTGAAGATCCTATTTAATCTCTATCTGTTGACCCTGTTGGCAAGTAATATCATTTGTCTCCACCTTAAATCTAAATTATTTCTAATTAATTGCTCCATTTATGTCTTCTCTTCATCTTACCAGCTCACTGGCAAGGGTCTATTTGGATGTATTGATCACCTTTTCTCTGTTGTAGGATGGAGGGCATGCCACAGGCACTAACTTACTTAACCCCCAGCAACAAGAGCACTTAACACCGCAAAGAGCCAGGTTCTTTCTTTCCTCTTCTCTGCCCCTCCAAACTCGAACTGAAATGCAGGGATTCATCAGCTTTGTCCTGATTCTCTACCTTTCTCCTGCTTGACTTTCAAAGGAGTTTATTATTATTATTACAGTGCTTGTTGTCAGAGCCCCTTCTTCTGTCTCTTGAAGTGCCTCCCACGGTCATTGCTGACTCCAGGGCCCCTTCCTGTCAGTTTTTACATTAATGACATTCCCAGTGTACCTGAAATCTGAAATATTTATGGTTGCAGATGACAATGTTCCTCTGTTTGCTGCTAATGTCTCCTTCTCTCCTTTGAAAAGACATATGTGATCAAGTAGCTTAATAATATGCAGTACCTCTTTCCTCTCTACCCCTCTCTCTTGACAGAAATGTGGCTCTACTCTTTTCCTTCTCACAAATTACTTACCCTTTCATGCTGCACAAACTTTACAGTTCTAGAAAAGTAGCTTATCTTCTTCCTTAATAAGATGCAAATATTTTACATCTGCAGAGGGGATCTCTTCAGGTCAGGGCTCAGCAATGCAGAAGGAGACCTGTGCTGCTTTGGCTTTGTGGCAGGTTTGGATTTTCAGAATGGCCACATACATGATACTCATGCAAACATATGCAAATCTGTAAGTGTACCTATGTATACACACAGATGTCTTCCTCCCTCCCCCTAGACTGCAGCGGAGCATCCAGACCTTTCCAAGGGTATTGCATTCATTTGGGGAGGGGGTGGGAAAGGGGAAGAGAAAGCTTCTTGTCAAATATCATGACTACTTCAAAGGAATGGAGTCCTAATCTATTTAAAATACGAAGTACATTTGGATAAGGCATGTAAATTAATGTTAATTTAGGGAATACTATGAGTAGACAGCTAAAAGGGGTGGAGAGTGTTGAGGAAAATTAATTAGAAGGGGGAAAGGAAATCAAGAGTTTTTAGTTAGCAAGAAAGAAGGGAACTTTCAGCACTAAAGTATGTATTTTTTCCTGTCAAAATAAAAATGTGGCCAGCCAAATTGGTGGACAAAACTGTATGGATTAAAAATGAAAGGGAGTAAAGAATAGCTCAGGGGAATGATAACTCATCTCTTCGCTGCTAGTTCAAACGAACCCAGTCAGTAAGGACAAGACACCCTGCCCAGCAGTCACTGGAGTATTGAACAGAGACCTGAATGGAAGTTAGCACTGTTTACTGTTTCCAAGGTTCATTTGATGTCTGCTTCTGAGTAGGTGCAAGGGGACATACACAATAGTCATAAGGTAAATGGAGTGAAAAGCATCTGTGATGCTGAGAGAAGGCTCCTTTTGCTGGTGTGAAAACGGAATTCCTCTGAAGACCTACCATGAAATGAACAGGAATGAGAGGTCTCACAACACTTTCCAATCTATCATTTACTACCTCCTGGAATTTTTGGAGAAGTGAGAAAAAACCCTCAACTACAGTGAAGTGTTAACCCTGTCTGTTTGCTGAGGGTTTATTTTCTGTGGTGTTGTTTCTGTGAAATGTCTGAAGACCATAGGAGTTGTTTGGCAATGTGGGCTGGAAGGAGCACATCAAGCAACATGGAAGGTCTACCCAGAAGAGTGCAGTGGTGTGCAGAGATACCCGAGTTATCTTAAATACCAGCAGCTCTCACCACATGAGTGCAGCAGACTCTTATTGAATGCAATGAATGCATTCTTCTACCCTCCTCAGCCTGAACAGAGCACTTTGCTGATGTGAGGACTGCTCCCACTTTTCTGCAGATGTGCTCAAAGTCAAAGCTCAGGATATGATATTAACTCCAGATTCAGAACTACAGTCCCTGAGCTGACAAGAAGTGAAGTATTTCTGAAGCAATGGAGAGACGGTATGTAACGCATCCTTAGAAGCAGGCTGAAAAATGGAGTCAATGTGGCCACCTCTTCTACCTGTAGAGAATGGCTTCACCTACAAAGGCAATTGTGGTCTTCCTACAGAGCCTCTTCTTGAATGAACTACTCCTGTGTCTCTGAGGTCCTCCTGCCCGTGCCAGGTAGTCTATACAGGGAATTGCTAACTAGTGCCTAGGCTAGGCAAGTAACTACATTATGCATCTTCTTTATGGGGGCAAATTGTTTCATAAGACAGATCACATGCAGAAACATACCTACTTTGCAATATCCCAGGTGACACATGTATCTCAGACTTATACAGATGTTTGCTATTCTTTTTAGCTCTTCCACGTTTTCAGATTCAAATTACCATAAAACAAATGAAAAAAAAGAAAGTAGCACACAATTCCACCTGTAACTCACTAGAACATTGGGCTACATCCCATTCTTTACAGATCTGACCATAAAAGCCAATAAGTGCTTTTGTTGTGTTGAGGCAGGATTCTTGAACTCCTCTTAACTTGGACGGGGGAGCCAAACTGCTGCGCTTTAATCCAGTCTTCTTGCGGGGAGTTGTTGCTGGTGGAAATTGGCTTTTTCAACCAACCAAAGGTTTTGTCTTGGTGAAGGTGGCACATCCCTAACCAGTCAGAGAGTGGCCTAAAATCTAAAAGATGTGAAAGGTAAGGATGAAGGTGAAAGGTGCTCTCTGAAGGTAGTTTGATTTTTGGCTCTTTTTAACTTAGCAGGATCAGTGTACTCAAAGTAATTTTAATCTTTTGGCTTCAACTGATTAAATTATAGAAATTCTGCTGGATATGGAAGATTACAGGCATTAGATTTCCATCAAGCTAAAAGAATTCCCATGTCTTCCTATGTCTCAGAGGGTTTGTTCATATCTAAATACAGAATGAATCTAATTCAACTGTGAATATGGGCTATTTTGATGTTTTTAAGGCAGATTTGCCAAGTCTGATGATATCGTTGCAAATGTTGTGATTTGGGATTGCTATGTGTAAAGAGAAGGAAAGAACTGAGGAAGAAAGAATAGAGAGAAATATTCAGTCATTTCCAGACTTTTGAAATACTTGTGATCAAAAATATAGAAGAAAAAAAAGTGCATTTCAGCTACAGATTCCAAACACGGATCAAAACCATTAAGTTATCTGTATGTGGTTTATTTTTACATATAATGTGTACTGAACACCCTATCTTTATATAAACCTTTGGAAGTGTTTCATCTTTAACTGTGTTCATAAAAATTATCATAGTATATCAAATTTTTCCTAATCCTGTACTAGAAAAAACTGACTTGGACCAGTTTTGTGTAAGAGCACATAAGGAGCACCAACTCAATAGATGTCTAGCTAGACATTAGTCTGGTGAATTACACCCTAGGAGCTCCATTGAAACTCAGAGGACCTACAGAAGGATAGCTCAGATGCAGATATATACATTGCCATGCTACTTACATGTAGATACTCTATGCTATATATATTATATGCTATATATATACACACATACTATATATACAACTTAAAGCTACTAATTAGTCTGTGTTTCCACAAGAGGCAGGAACATAGAAGTGGTAAGCATAGTTTGAGATATCATGTAAAACCTATGCACTAACTTTCTGTAGCTATGAAAATTTCCAGCATAATTTAAATAACATTATAGTTTTGAACTTTGTACTAATGGCATCTTGTCCAAAAGCCATTGCTATAATTTTCAAGTCTCTGGAATATTATGTAGAGATTATATAGCTCTTCCTCCCTTTTCCTAACCTGTTGAAAAGTATTATTTTCAACTGTTAAGCAGCGATTGAATTTGAAAAATGCTGTAGTGGTGTATGTAGGGTATATGGCTTTTTAATCACTTCAGGATAGACAATATTACTGTGCATCCTCTGTGGCAGAAAGTATTAAATAATTGCTAGGCTACCTGCTGCACCTTATAATAATTCTAATTTTTTTTCCTAAATGTTTACTTTGAACTAGTTTCAGCCTCTGCTACATAGAAGGTTTTTAATCTTGGTTCTTACCCATACATATTTACCTGAGGCTGTCAAAGAATAAGCACATTGGTTTATTAGCTGCTCTGCTAACCCAATCAGGCTGATAAATGTAGTCTTCAAACAGTAACAATAAATCAGAAGGCATTTTGGATAAGATATGACTTTGTCCTGTTCAATCAGGTATGTTTGAAATCACAACATTTGAATATATGCACTGTTGTTCATATGAGAAGCAATGTTTAAAATGAAGGTTAGTGAAGCCTTCAAAGGGCTGACGAGTAACAGGAGTTGAGACCAGCTAAGTTGAGGTCAAATATAGCTGGGGTTGCGCTATGCTATAATATGTTGAAAGAGAAAGAAATAGGAAATCTTGAAAATTCCTTTTCCTATCAAATCTGAGACAATTGCCTCAAAAGACACACAATGTAGCGCTTTGATTACTCCTTAAATCATTCTGCAAAGCTTAGTGGCAAAGAGACATGTAACACATACATCTGGAGCGGTGTGGAAGAAAAACATGAAGATACATTATAGAAATGGTCATGAATTGGGCAGCATTACATTCCTAGAATGCTAAAAGTACATCCCAGCTCAAGAGTAACCTTATTTACTCAAATAAACACAATGTTAGAATAATGGCTGCAGTTCACGGTTTCACTCTCCAGTATAGAATTTGTATATATACACGTAAAGTCTGCATCTATTGTCTTTTTAACATTAGATTCACACTAAATCCACCTAATCTTTTGCTCACTTTGCTATCTCTTTATGCCTACTGCTTTAGAATAACTACCTATGAACTTGAGAGGTTGTGCTAATGTTAACACAGTTCACCCAACCAGGAACACTGCTCATAGGGCATGAGCAACATCCAGGAACTTTGGGTGGTCTCCAGTGAGCCTAAAGCAGGAAAGCAAACAGAAGTTTATGCTGTTTGCTGTTGCTGGCTTTTCACAATAAAATAATAAGAAAAAGGAATCTTAGATTAAGAAAAATTAGTAATATAGACGAAGAATGTAAAAGATGCTTGGAAATCCTTACTGTACGCAGCACAGATAGCTGGCTGGTGACTGTAAGGAATTCAGCTACTGTTTGAATCTCTGGGCTGGAAAGAAAAAAATCTGAGGAAAACAGTGACCCCTCTTTGAGCAAATAATGCAATTTAAATCTGTAAACCTGGAAACATTTAAGATTGAAGGATGTATGAATTGGTTTTAGAAAAGGTATTTGTTCATATTTTGTGAGATATAATTCTGATAGGCTGGAGTGCAGTACGAGTTTGTGTTTTCCCTATTATTTTCCCACAGAACAATTTTGTATTGCAAAACATACTGCTCTGATTGCAAAATGAATAGCCAGATTTTTGAGATTTCAGGAAGCCTGTAATTCACACTTCTAAGCAGCGTTAGTCTAAAGTAAAGCATTCCGTTTCCCATACACTTGGACACCTGGCCACAAGAAGATGAAGACTGTAGTGGCATCTGATTAGCTCAGCAAAAGAATATACAAATAGTCCTATGGCAAGAGCCAGGCAATAAATATACCAAATATTGCAGTCTAGTCTAACATGGGTTAATACTTCTATCTTTATAATCTTGCAAAACACATTTAGAGATGTACCCTTGTGTTATTTCAAATTATTTCCTCATTGTTTCTCCATGAGAAATGCACACACATAAATTGTTTATGAAAGCTCATCTCCGACACCATTTATCCACTTTCCTTCAGATATCTGATTTGCCAGAACCCAAAACCTTGCTTTGTGGTATATGAGACACTTCCTGACAAAATCCCCATTTAAGGGCTAGAGACGGGGTGTCTCTTGGGGACTGGTAATGAGATACAGAACAGAATTCTGCAAAAGTTCAAAACAAAAGTATACGCCATGTGAATCACGCCTGGTTTCATGCCTTGCTGGAAAGAAACATTTCATGTTTCTGTGCAGAAATCAGACGCAGCTCATCATGTGGTCTGTTTTGGATATGAAATCGGACATTGCTTGAGCTTTAGCAATATTTCCCTTTCCTAATGTAATTGTACAAAACTTATACTGTAACTGAAAAGATCCTATCAGCGTATAAGGAGCTGCAGAGTTGCTGCAGAGCAGAGTAATGTAAAACAAGGAGTATGAGCTGTTCTAGAGTAAGTTGCAGTGTCCAAGGGCACTTTTGCAGCAATTAGATCTAGCAGCTTCTCAGGGCCTTATGTTAAAGTTGTGCACTACCTAAAACAAATTTCAGATTTGCATACTCTGAATGGGGCAGAGGGGATACTGTGGAAGAGCTGAATGCACAATCTGAGAACCCATTAGAACTCTACTCATTTTGGCTGGGATAGAGTTGATTTTCTTCATAGTATCGTGCATGGTGCCATGTTTTGGATTTGTGAAGAAAGCAGGGTTGATAATATAAGGATTTTTTAGCTATCACTGAGCAGAGCTTGCACAGAGTCAAGGCCTTTTCTGCTCTTCACACTGCCCTACCAGTGAATAGGCTGGGGCTGTACAAAAAATTGGAAGGGGACACAGCTGGGACAGCTGACTCCAACCAAGCAAAGCAGTGTTCCATACCGTATGAAGTTGTGCTCAGCAATAAAATATAGGGGAAGAGAGGGGAAGGGGAGATGTTTGGAGTCATGTTGTTTGTCTTCCCATGCAGCCATTAGGTGTGATGAAACTGTACCTGTGGAAATGGCTAAATGTCTGTTTTCCAAAGCAAGATAGTGAATGAAACCCTTATTTTGCTTTCCTTGTGTGAGTGGCTTTTGCTTTATCTATTAAAAGCTCTTTATCTCATCCCATGAAGTTTTGCACTTTTACTCTCCCGATCCTTTCCCCCAACCCACTGGATGGGAGGGGTGAGCAAGCAGATGGGTGGTGCTTAGCTGCTTACAGAGTTTAGACCACAGCAAGTTCAGAAGAGTTGTAGGTGTCAAGACATATGGAATGGTAAGTGGGCTGCTCTGAAGCAGCCTCAAAGTCGTTCTGTAGGATTTTAGACACTACTCCTCTCTTCTCTGCATTTCCTAGTCCAGTAATCTGGCATTTGGGGCTTGTACCTTGGTTCACATTCAGTCCAGGCATACCAGTACGTAATGCTCTAAATGTCCATGAACCCTTAAATGGAAACCACTTCACAATCCTAGTCCACAGAGTAATCAGCATTGCTGTGTGGGTTGGTTTTAGCAGGTTTTATGGGTATTTTTACCAGAAGTGACTCAGATTCACTTGAGCCTCATCTTGTGCCTCTGTAAGGCCCTGAAAAACATATTCTTTCTCGGGAAGGACATTAATGGATATTTCCCAAGTGTTACTTTGCAGCCATTCCTCTTCAAGGATATATAGGGTACATAATACTTTTTTTCCTTGTGTCTCCCTGTAATAAGATATCACAAATGGAAGTCAAATTTGCTTTCTCAGTTTCATGTCTTCAGTTCAGAAGGTTACTTAAACCCAAATAATTCCAGATCATCCTCTTTGCATCAGTCCAGTTACAGATTTAGTTCCATTTCAAGCAAAAAGAAAATTATGTATTTTGGGTTTAGGAAAAAGCAAACAAATTGAGAATAAAGATCTTGGATAAAAGAAAAAAAGCAGAAAGCAACATTAAAAAATCACATCTGCTTCCAAGAGAGACCCAGACGAAGCAACATACCTTGACACGTGACTAGAAAAAATAAACCTCACAGCTGGCTTGCAGTCAGACACCTGCTCTGAAACCCATGACTCAGTGGATCATAGTTCATTAGCCCACTCAAACTATTTTTTAATTATTGTCACATTTTATTATTCAAAACCTTGGCCACTTCCCAAGAAAAAGGATCATCCTCCAAAAATGTCCTTAAATTCTATTGAGAGGAAAAGAAAAGAAAAGAGAAACTTGGGGTAAAACCAAATTATGTTATAGTATTGACAATAAAATCCCCAAGCCTGGACATGTCTACATTAATTATGAGATTTATCCTGAATGTATAGCTCAGTGGGGAATGCTATTTGTGACCAGAGAAAAGCACAACTCTCTTGACAGTTTTTCATCTAATCTTCAAGTATCTTAAGACACTTGAGAAAATTTTTGGTAACCAAAACAAACAATTCAGACTTTATTTTTCTAGGAAATTATGTATCTCCCATAGACATCCATATGTCCTGTATTTTTGGCATGAGGTATGATGTAGCTTACTGTTAGTTTTAGAACACAATTGCTCAAGAATCCTCTCATCTCTTTATCTGATGAAACAGAGCCATTAACTTCCATACCAACTAAGTTGTAAATGTAATTTGTACCCAGTGAAAAAAAAATTTAGATCAACAGAGAGATTTAGTGTTTAAAATGAAACATCAGGGAAATTTAAAACTTTATCACAAGGTAGTTTTGCTTAGAGTTTGCTCTAGAGATAACAAAATTCAGAATAATCACTTATTTTTAGGCTATCAAGTTCTCTATGTTGGGCACCTTACCCAGCGCAAAGTACTCTGACTTGGGGAAATAAGAATCTCCCTGTCTGTAGGCTCCATCACCTATCAAAATTGTGTAGAAGTCTGAAACTTTACCCAAGTCCACCAGGACCCTCAGGTCCTTCTCCGCAAAGTTGCTTTCCAGCAGGTTACTCCCCAGTCTGTGCTGGTGGCTGAAGTTATTCTTCCCCAGGTGTAGGACCCTGCATTTGCCTTTGTTGAATTTCAGATGGTTCTTTTCTGCCTCTCTCCAGTCTGTCACAATCCTTCTGAAGGGCTGCACACCCAGCACACTGGGAAATCAGCAGCTCCTCCAAGCTTGGTGTTGTCAGTGAACTCAATGAGGAGCCATCTACCCCTTCATCCAAGTCATTGATGAATAAGAGAAACAATGCTGGGCCCAGTATTGAACCCTGGGGGACACAGCTAGTGACAGGTCTCCAACTAGACCCTGTGCCATTGATTAGGACTCTTTCAGGTTTGTCGTTCAGCCAGTTCGCAGTCTACCTCACTGTCCACTCATCCAGTCCACACTTCTGAGTTTGCCTATGAGGATGTTGAGAGACACAGTGTCGAAAGTCTTGCTGAAATTGATGTAGACAATAGCCACTGCTCTCCCCTCACCCACTGAAGTAGTTGTTTCATTGTAGAAGGCAGGTCAAGCATGAATTACGTTTAGTGAATCCATGCTGGCTGCTCTTGACCACCTTCTTGTCATCCTCGTGGCTAGAGATGGCGTCAGGAATGAGGGACTCTATCACCTTTCCAGGAATTGAGGTGAGGCCAACTGGCTGGTAATTCCCTGTATCTTCCTTCTTGCCCTTTTTGAAAGACTGGAGTGACATTTTCTTTTTCCAGTTCTCAGGCATCTCTCCTGACCTCCATGACCTTTCAAAGATGATTGTGAGCAGCCTAGCTATGGTGTCTGCCACCTCTCTCAGCACTCATGGATAAATCCCATCAGGGCCCATGGACCTGTGGATGTCAAGTTTTCCTAGGTGCTCTCTAACGTGATCCTCCTTGAGCAAGGGAAAATCTTTCCAACATTCCTTTAACTTTGTCTGCTGGGTCAGAGATACCTGTGGTCAGCTGCTGGCTCGTAAGCAACCTCATGCTCACTTCGTAGAAGCACAGCATTGATTGATTTAGACAATCCATATTCTCTGTTTGCTCTAGGAACTCAAGTTTTCAAATAGCATGTATTAGATGCTCAGTAGGTGACTAAGTTCTGAATCTGGCCACTGTCCTCTCAGGAGAAAAGATCTTCCTCCAGAGCTCTGCCATGTTTAAGGTAGTCTATAGCACCAATTTTGTCCTCTTCAATTAAACTAGAGAGATAGATATAGACCCCTTAGATATATTATCATCATCATCATAAACAATCTTTAAATAAGATAGCACAAAACCTTTAAAAATTATCTAATGATAAACCCTATGTAGTTCATTCTTTCTGCTGATAATCTAGGGCTGAATCCTTTAGAACTGCTTATCTTCAGACAGATGAACAATACTTGCTTCAAGAAAAAACATCAGCCTAGTGACAGGAAACTCTTTCCTGGAACTAGTTCAAAACAGGAGAGATCTGTGCAATTTTTTGATTGTCTAATTGTGTCAGCACACTTCAGTTTTGAAAATTTTAGACTTCAATACAGTTCAAAGTCTTATCTGTACGCCTAAATATGACTTCTGAGAAACCAAGGTTAGAATAGAATTAGTAGTGGTTAATTGTAAATAAATAAATTTGGTCTTTTTTTTAAGAATAAATCATCTCTGAGGTTTGCTTCTAAAAAGGAGAGACATAAAATATAGGTGTAAGATTGTTTATAATAAAAAATATAAAGTAGGACAAATCTCAGTAAGACTTGTGTTCATCCCTCCTAGAGGCAGGAGAGTGTCCAGATCTTTGACAGAGGAAGAATTCCATTTAGTATCTGCTCCTTTTTATTTCATGACAAATTTCAGAGTACAGGCAGACTCTTTCTTTCATTACTTTCCAGAGAAAAGAACATATTCCCCTACTAGTGGAATTGATCACCTTTCTGGAATCTCTGGCTTTGGGAAGGAAGGATTTTTGCACTTACCTTTGTTCAGTCTTTAAAAACTTGTCAGGAGATATATCTTTGTATTTCAATCTATGCTTACCCCTAGATAATAGTAATCTTTATCCCTTAAAGTTTTGTTCTTTCTTTTTTTCTTTTTTTCTCATTCAAATAATTTCTCTATCTCAGAGGGCAAAATCCTGACCTGTCAGATTCTGTCAGTAATTTTAGATTTTTCTATAAAGATTTGTAGTGGTTGGAAGGGTAGAACTTATCAACTGACCTTACTAAGTGTTTCATTACTTCTGAAGTGTTTACTCTGAGGTGAGACAAATGGAAATTATTAAAGTAATATTTTATTGAATTTAGTAGAGGAGTGATACGAGAGACGATAGCATGGAGATGATGTAAATCAGTCATGTAAGGTATCAGAAATCACCAGAATAATACAAAAATCATCAAAACCTCTCTTACAATATATCTAGGAAAAGGAAAAATATTCTTGCCAACAAGTAGTATTAAGTGTTACCTATTAGTAACTTTTACTTGGGTTTTTGGTACAACAGTATTGTGTCACTGAGGCTGAAGTCTTTGGAAGAGGACAAGAAGATGCCCAACCAAAGCACTCTGACATCAGTCAAAATAACCTAGGAGACACAAAGTTTCTGGCCAGCCGCAAGCAACATTACATGTTGCATGTCTGCAAAAATCTGCCCTGATTTTGGATGGAGCGTACCATTGTTCACCCCTAGAACATCACAGCTCCAATATTATTCAGTTTTTTCGCCACTCCCTAATGTAGCCAGGTGGGCTGGTTCACGAGGCTGGAGAAAGAATTTTACGAAGGCTCACAAGAGAACAGAAACAAGCTTTGTGGGAGAGACACTGTGGTAATTAAAACAAAATCCCAGAAGAAAATCGTTCCCTCAAAAATACAAGCCAATTTGTAAATAAAAGTTTTTTCTTGAGACCTACAGGAGAGAGAAAAGAGTTTGGTCTTGGAAATGAGCCTAAGTCCAACAAACATCATCTGATATTTACAAAGCTACTAAAGTGTAAATGAGTAAATAACTGGACAAATCATTTCACTGCAGCAGCATCCTCATGTTACTCAGATACTTGTCAAAAGACTAATTTCTTGGGAAAACAGGTGTTAAATATTGACAAAGAGAAATAGTCAATTGAAGAGTATTTTCCTAGAAAAGCAAATTGATACTGCAAGAAAATTAGAAAACTTTTGCTCTAGTACTCTGTTCCTGTACTGTGCTCACTGGTATTTTGCACAAAATCTGTCATAACACAAAAGTACTTTTAACCTTTCCCTTTTTAAAAGTTCCACTGAATTCTGATTATCTTATGGCTTACTTATTCTGCATAATATGACTTGGCATGGGGAAACTAAAAACACCTGACTTTATGACCAGTCCTGAAAATTACTGATGTGCTATTTTCACATTTTTCTTTTTTCTCAGTGAACAAATGTTGTATTTTTGGTTTATCTGAAGTTTTTTTTTTTTTTTTTGGGGGGTGGTAGAGGTAAGAAGGTGTACAGGACTACAAGTGATAGACCTCTGTGATATTAAAAGTTAGTATAAATTAAGAACTTGGTCAGAGAAGTTCTGCTCTTGTTGGAGAGGTGAGGTAGCTTCATTTACGTAGAAATAATTTCTTAGAGTTTAATATCATCATTAGACAAAAAGTGGGAATTTTGGGTTGAGCGTAGGGAAGCATAGGCCTTCCAAGTAAGAAAATTCACAATCCAGAAAAAAATTAATTATAAGTCTGTCTGGAAACTGAGAATTAAGTATTAGTCTGGAAACTGAGTATTAAGAATTACCGTAATACTACTAAGCATTAAATGGCATTCAGGGTATTGTTTAAACAATAAAAAATTTACTTTGGAAAAAGTATGTGAGAGAATCGTTATACAACTGGAAAATATTCGTTTCTGTTATAACTTGAGGGTTTTATTGAAAAGAACTTTAAGACAAACTTCTGAAGATCATACCAACATCGTATACTGCAAAGTGTATTTGCAATTTTTCACTCAGGTTTACAACTGAAGGAGCATGTTAGAACTGGCATCAGTCCCTTTGAGTAACAGCAATGGATAGGAGATTTTTTTTCCGTCTCCACTTGGAAAAGAAAATGCAGTTGTTTCCTCTAGGTATAGAGCCCAAAACCATTGCTTCCCCCGACCCCTCCCCCCCACGCCTCCTTCTATTATTTTGTGGGCTTGCTTCTTGTGCTGCTTGCTTGGAAACCCATACCTTGATATCAGAAGGAATGAAATGAGGCTCATTCCTTTTGAACTCTCATTGGGCACTCTTTTTTTATTAATGCTTTTCAGGTTTACATCAAAACTTACAAGCAGAACTTTCTGGAGTAAACTCTGTAATAGTTTGTGCAGATCAGTTTTAGTCTTTAGTTGTTTAGAATACCTTTTGGCCAGAATTTCAATAACCATAAACAGTCCAGATATTTAAGGTGGGTTTCTATTCTGAAGCCCATGAAAACCAGGTTTAACTATCTCAGCAATTAACTTTTCTTCCTTGCTGTGCCAGGAATGATTTGTCAATAATGAGAATGTTGTAAAATTCCTCTCTAGTTTTGTAGGCGGTTTTAGAAATGGAGGATGGACATGTAGGACAGCTGAAAGAGTCTAAGATTTGTGCTTTTAAATGGCTGATAGATTATATCTGCTTAATGAAATTCTTCTTATGTGAGTTTCATGTGGAAAATTTTGATTTATTCTACAGGAATAGAGAGTAATAGATACATGCTTGCCATTGTAATGAATTAAAGATATACAATATATAAATATGCTTATGATTTGTAAGAGAAGCTAGAATAAAGAAAGAATTTGTTCAAATAAATTGGATCTTGAGGACAGTGCATGTCATGAGATCAATAAACAGCATTTATTAAGCAACTCTACTGTAAAAGAGACTCACAGAATTCTGGCTTCATTGAGATCTTACTGGAAATGCAGGCAAATGGATGAAGTTGAAGAGACTAAATGTTAAACCATTAATGTAGCATAGTGGAAAAAATAATGCTATTGAAATGTGTCTACTTGAATTATAATTTAATAAAGATGTCATTTGTCCTCAATTACATAAAGATACCTATAAAAATACCTATCCTATGTCCAGTGCAAGTTTATTACTTTTTAATATGAACCCAATTGGCAGTCACATCCAGTTAAAGGATGAAAAGATGTAAGATGGAAAGTCTTATTGAGAATATTAAGGTGTGTAGATCTGCACTTTTACATTTTTTACCATTCAAATCGCAGTGGAATGCAAGTCTTTGATGCCTGTTAGATCCACTTTTTATGAGACAGAATTTTTAATATTAGAAGTTGGATAGCACTATAGCAACTTCTGAATCCCAGTTGGTAGGTTTAAAAAAAAAAAAAAAAAAAAAAAGAACACAAAAAAAAAAAAAAA
>VZRN01003893.1:4324482-4401416 GCA_013397935.1 Dasyornis broadbenti | reverse complement strand
AAAAAGAAAAAAAAAAGCGGGGGGAAAAGATTCAAGAGCCTGAGCATTCAGAGAGACTTTTTGAGGAACAGAGCCTTGCCAGCTATCTGATGTGCTTAATAATGGAGAATGCTTCCACGGATAAAGACAGATTACTGTGTATCTGCTACCTCTGCACTTTTGAACTAAATGCGACATGCACCTGTGTGGTTAGGAACATGTGAGAAGAAAATACAGAACTGCTTGCTTCCATTGCTCCAAGCATACATGAGGGTGATGATGTTGATACCTAGAAACCCGAGGTGTTACAGAAGCTGGCTGCTAGGGTTTGGTTGAATAAGGTGCTTGAATTCAGCACTCTTGGGCAGCTCAAGGTGTTCTGGATGTCACGAGGAGTGTGAGACAAGCTCAAGAGCCTTCTGAAAACCTGCAGAGGCCGGTGCAGACAAGGTTGGGGGACCCTCCCATTATCTGACAAACACTCCTAGCGAAGATGAGACCACATTTTCAGGTAATGTAGAAATGCCTCAATTAATTTATGATTGTGCAGACTGGGAAGTGGAATAGAGGGCGGTTCTCAGGCTCCCTGTCAGGCTTCTCTTCCAGAAAGCTGGAAAGCGCAGAAAACCCTGTGACTAAGAAGTGGTATTGAGTGGCCATTGATGAATGTTTCTGGTTTTTGTTGGCTGCAGTTTTTTGTGTGTGTGTAAGACTGGGGACTTATTTCCCCAACAAATAGGGTGCCTGCTATGTAAAGATTCTTACCACGAGAAAAAAGGATTCCAAACCCAAGACTGACTGACTGAACACAATGATAAATACTTTATCCTTGGCAGTGGTGACCTGATTACACAAAAACACTCAAATAAAAGGGACCTTCTATTTTTCTCCTCATGTTTGAATGAATGCATATTTCATTGGGAATGAACCACGGCAATTAAACTCAAAAGCACGTAGTGTAATGGAAGCTCAGTGAAGTTCTGAAAGAAGAATGGGAGCTCAGTAAGACATTATCTTTTAGTTCAACAAATTATACGTGAAGCTCAGGGAAAAAAAATTTCCAGTGAAGATTTAAAATAATACTGGAATTTTTTCATTCATGTAAGGGAAAAGAAAGGCACATTCTTTATTTTTTCTGGAATATTTTAAACAAAAGGTCTGTTTTCATAAAACCTTGGTGGTAAACGAGTAAAATGTAAAAATTATTCTTTTTAACTCAGGCCCTTCATTTTCCTTTCCAAGTGTCTTGTCGGCATGTTTTCTCTTCACTGGTTGTACTAATTATGGTACTGTTATAAGTAGTGTTATCCTTTTGGTAGTAAAAATGACAATTATGACAAACAAAAAAGCGTTGTCCTGTTTTCAGTTTGTCTTGTCTCTTTTGACTGGGAGCTCTGCAAGGCACTCTCTTAGTGTCTGCTTACCAAGCAGGGATACAACACGAGTCTGCTGTCAATGGGAGCAGCGGGAATTCTGTAATTACTTCTAATGTTCCCGTTTTCCTAGTAAGGAAGCTGGAACAATGTTAGAGCCAAGCACACATTTTGAATGTCTTCTGAACATAAGGAAACTGAGACTGCTTCATCCCCCTGCAGTCCTCTTTAAACAAAGTTTTATTTTTTAAAAGAAATACATTTTTCAGGTTTTGGGGCAGTAATGCTTCATCAGTAGAGATGATGGACAAGTATTGAGGAAAAGGACGAAAATCTCATTTTCTAATTTATATGGTATGTGCAGCAGAAACTCTTATTAAAGTTGAAATATTTGGGCATAAAAGAGGCACATCAGTTTTTATCTGAGCCTATGGTAGTTTCCCAGTTTTGTTTCCTTCCTGAAAGAATTAGGTCTTTCTGCCATAAAACACAAATTCCAGGGAGCTTTACGAAACACCGTCAATATTTATAATGATGCCTAAATGCAGACCTGTACTCAATCTGTTTGGGCAACAGCACTGATGTTATCTTTCTTTTTGAATAAACAGATCTAATAACATCCCATTATATAAATGATCTTTCACAGACTCTAGCAACTGTAACTGCCCAAACAGCAACTTCAGTGGCCTTACACACACAAATAGTACACTATGAGCTATAAAATTGCTGTGAATTCATTTATCAAAACAAAGTTTTTACTGTGCAAAATATCAGAGGACAAAAATATATTTCTGTACGTGTATCCCCCAGGTCTGTGATTATAAGATGAACTTGCAGAAGTTATAACTTTGGTTTTGCAAGCAGGCCCATAAGATTTCAGTCAGTATACATGCAACATGCCAAAACATTTTCAGAAGTATAGCCTAATCTGGGGAAGGACAAATCTTTCTAAATCTTCTGGATTTGGATGAAGAACAGCAGGTGCTAAGAAGAAGCGTGAGATGAGACTGGAGTCACAACCATCACTGTTGCCTGAATGTTTGTGTCCAAGATCTTTCTTATACATTGTTCACAATTTGTAGAACTTCCTCAAAAACAGTAACCGCACATCCTCATTCTGTCACCCCATTATAAGACTGTCTACTGAATTTGAATACCTTGACTTGCGCAGGTTACTTGCCCAATTACAGAGGCAATTCTCAACCACTCAGACGTGGGTGCAGATCCCCTGACCCAGGCAGCTGCCCTGTTCACCACCCCAGAGATCAATCTTTCCCCACACACACCTGGGCATTCCAAGCCCATGGGTGTGGCATGACCCAGCGCAGCAGAATGAGAAAAGCAGGCCCTGCTTTCAAAGGTTTGTAAGCAGAGGTTTCTTAAGAAAACACACATGAGTTAATCTTTGGTAGAAAGACAGTCTGGAAAATTTTTTCTTGGGGTTTGAATGAGAGATGATCTTCTGCCCAGTTGAAAAGAAGACACTGAGCTCCTAGAAGTTCATGAAAGGTGTTTTTCCTGGATGTGACTAGAGCCAAGCATTGGTGATCAGCGTCACAGGTAGCTGTGCAGGTAACGTCTTGTGTAAGTGTTGGCAATCTGAGATTGTTCCTAGGAAACTCTGAAGCTTGGTACATGTTGGAGAGCAGTCAGATGATAAAGCACCTAAGTTCAAAAACCTTTTATGTCTGACTTGGAGGAGTTTTCAACTCTCTCATGTGTTTATCTTACAAGGGCTTGATGGGGCCTTCATTTCCTTTATCTTGTAAAAAAAAGCCTAGACCTGTTCTGAATGTACCTCACAAAATGTAAATGTTCATTTAGACGATGCTGTTTTCAGGCTCATCTATTAGTCAAGTTTAATTTCCATACAAAAGTAATTACAACTATTGTGATAATTCATATTTAAGTGAGGCAAACTTCCACATTCAAAAAGGGGTAAAAAAGGGTGCATCCCATAGCATCAGTATAGTGACAACTGCATAAAGATGTCCCAAACCAATAATGCTTTAATTCTGTCCTTATCAAGAAATATTTTATTCTCCTAAAGTCTTGTTTTACCTATAAATAACTGTGTCCCAGTTAGGAAGTATATAGGAAGGCAAGGATTTGCATATTTTTAACCTTATCAGTACATCTTTTCTCAACAATCTCCTTATCTGAAAAATGTATACTTTTTCCATCTGAAAAAAATGGAAAAACCAGGAAAAAAACATATATTCTTGTGGATAAATTGTTAAGAATAGAAGATCTGGTTTCCTATGCTTACCAAATACCTCAATTTGCTAAAATTCTGCTAAATTTCTAGAGATTTCAAATGGTGATGTTGTGTCAAAACAGATTTTGTTTCACTGTCAAACAGTTTTTAATTGTCTTTTTGAAAATGCTATTTTACTCCTTTTGATTCTCAGAAGCGAAAACTAAAACTAAGAAAAAGTAATCTATTAAAATAACTTACATTATAAAAAAGCAGCATTTTCCCATAACAACTTTTTAAAACACCCAGAAAGTAAAAAATTCTAGTTTGGTGTGAAACAATTTCTCAAAATCATAAAAAAAAAAGTCTAAACAAACCCAAACAAAACCTCCTAGCAGACCACAGAAATGCTATTGATTGAAAGCACAAATCAAACTTTTAAATAAAGTAAGGAAAGGAAATTAAAGACTTGGTAAAGAAAATCAGAAGTATGCATGAACAAGGCAGAAATATCAATACAGTTTTTTCGAGTTTTGCTTATTTTATACTGATCTCCTTGCAGATGATACATAAATGACAATATCAATAAATGACAATGTCTCCCTTCTTACTACACTGTCAATTTTTTCTAACAAAAACTAGCAAACCCAAAAGTAATTTTTAAAAAAAGCAGTGTGTCAATTTATGTAGGTATGTGTACTCCAGCTGGGTTATATTGCCACTGATATTCTGCCATCGAGAAATAAAGTCTGTAAGTATGTAAATATATATGTGTAGTATTTGGGAAAGCAAAGATGCTGCAGTTGCACAGCTAAAGGAAAGAGGGCACAGTTTTCCCATGCTATAATTCATTATTATTCTGAGTTTAGTTAAGTGGGAGGTCTGTTTATGTGGTGGTTGAGGTGTCTGTCAAAAGGGAGCTTGGCACTTCTCCTCCTTTGTGCTTTGAAGTTCACTTCCTACAGTAACATGTTCCAGTCATAACACCTCCTTCTTCACAGCTAAGAGTCAAGTCTGCTAGTCATCCCCCTGTGCTTCAAAATGTAGAAACCATAATTTAGCCCTAAGGAAATAAACCAATTACAAGGAACCTGGTTTAACTTCCTGCTGTGGTAGACAAATGGAGATCTACTATGAAAGTAAGCCTGAAAGCTTAAGAAATATGTGTAGGTATTGAGCAATTACAGTCAACTGGAACATGCAAAGCAACAAACCAAATCCCCTCCTGAAAGGTGCAGTTGCTGCACGTAGCATCTGAGGATAACGAAACCATTATGGTTGCTGCACTCTAGAGAGAGAGGTGTGTGTGAAATTTCCTGTTCTGGTTGTAGACTTCGGCGTTTTCATAATAATGAAATAGAGGACTAGTCTATAAACTGCAAAGAATGTGGGTCAAAAAAATGTTTTCCTTTCTACCAACAGAGAAATAGAGGTATCCTGCAGAGCTTCATACACCTAAATGGTATGGATGTATTCACATTTAAAGGCTCAGTCTAATAGTGAGTAAAAGTCATAGTAGAAGTTTAGGATGCCTTGAGTCACTGCTCATTGCTTGCTGCCTGAAAATGTAATATTTTCTCTGAAACCGTGAAATATTTTAAATTCTATCCGTTAATAACATCAGAAGTTAATTACCTTCATTATTTAATCTTCTAAGAGTGCTGGTTGAGGAATGTCCAAGAATACAAAGTAAACAAACTTTTTATGTCTTGTCTCCAAAAAATTTTCTGATTTATTGGCAGGGTTTGTATCACATATAACCCCACTACTATTCATATTTTTTTAACATTTAAGAATTTTTCTTAGAAATTATGGATCAGTTTTACCCCAATAAATAAATAAGGTATACTGTGTGCATTCCAGATACATAAAAAATATGAATACATGACCATGCCATACTATATTACAAATCCAGTTTAAAAAGATATTTTAAAAATTATTGCATTCAGTGTTCTATAGAAACTAATATCAATATTCAATATATTCAGCAAGCATTTGCAAAATGCCTAATGGTATCAGCAAAACTGATTTTCTAAGGCTGCTTTCTTGAGAAAAATGTTTTAAACATGATCAACTAGTGGCTCATAAACATTTTTGAAAACACTCTTAAGTTAAATAGGCTGAGTTACTTATTTTGTTGTTGCCTTTTGAGATGTCACTATAAAGTGTGCTAAACAATGCAGTGAATAATGTTAGCGGTGCATAACAAAAGGCAATATAATGCTCTGGAAAGAAATGATTACATTTTTATGAGTCCCATTCCTTGGGATTTATTTTCATGCTAAAGCACAGAAAAATTAAACAATGAAGTGTCAGAATAAGGTGAGGTGGAAACTCGAAGCTTTGAGATATTCTACAAATACTGCAGAAAACTGGTAGACATTCAGTCAAATATCTCCAACATAGGATTCCTCATTTCTTGTTTACTGGATAGACAGCAAGCATTCTTTCTTCCATTGGAATTTGTGCAAATTCCTTTATGCTGAAATGATGCCATATTGGGCAATTGCACAATCCTTCAACAGTGCTCACAAGTTAAATGAAGTCGGGGTCCGGCTGGCTTAGGATTGCACACAAGGGCTCCAAAGAGAGCTCAGGATACAGCAGGAAGTGGTCACGGTCACAAGGCAAAGGGACACTTCTGACCTAGCCTGGCCCTGATGGGAAGCAGTGCCCTGAATGTTTGGACCAGCCTTGCAAGCAGACCTGCTGTCTCAGTTTGAAGCGAAAGCCCATGTCCTGCCTTTGCAAAGGCTGTTTCCAGTTGCATACTTGGCAAGCTTAAAAAAACTCAAGCATGAATTTTTTTGGCCAAAAGCTCATCTGGGACTGTGGTTATGTTGACCAAATTAATTATCTGTAGTTATGTTGGCCAAATTAATTAATTAGGCAATTAATTCAGTCTGTATATTTGTTTGTTTGCTTGTTTTTTCACAATTTATTTTCCACTTAAAACATGAACAAATGTTTACCTTTTCAGGATGTTTCTGATGAAAGGCTTTTGCAAACAGTTCATTTTTTTTTTTTTTTTTTTCAGAACCATTATGAACCAGATGATGATGAACTGTCTAATTTTCTAAAGAACTACGTTTAATAGACTATAGCCGCATGTACAAGGTACATTTTCAGTATTAGGTACTCATGATAAAAAAACTTCAACTGAAATACATTTTTAATAAAAAAAAAAATCCCCAAAAACCCAAAACTTGAACATGCCCAAACTGAATTTTTTAATCTCAAAAGCTATAAACTTAGGGGACTGTCCTGTTTATTCATCTCACTTGTCAGTCTTCCTAAGTAATTTCCCAGCATACTGGACAATTTTTATTAAAATAGATGAAAACCCAACATATCAACCAAGAAAAACAAACAACAACCAAACAAACAAACAAGCAAAAAAGGGAATGGATGACTCAAAGTTAATTACTTTCTGTAATTTTTAGGTATATCAGTGCCTTGTCAGAGAAGATTGAAAGCAGCTCCTCCACTGCCAGGTATGACTTAACAGGCACATAAAGACTGCTCAGCTGAATATCCCAGGTTTATCTCCAGGTGAGCCAGGGGTTGTCTGTTAACCAGGGAACACACAGAAGAGAATGGAAATTATTGTTATCATGAGATAGTTGATGACTCAAAAATTATAAAACCACAGGATAGGAGGCTGTATTCATTCCAATGATCATGGACTTACCTTTGCTTTTATATGGAAGTAAAATACATCAAAAGTTGGCTTTCAGAAAATGTTGATATGCCATCTGAGTAATTCAAAATTAAATTTATACATTTATTTTTTTTCATTTTTGTATTTTCTGTGTTATTCACATAACATATTCTGTGTTATTTCATAACCTGCTGTGCCTGTATACATCAAAACAGGTGTCAAAATGCCAAACATTTTGTGCTCAGTGAGAAACCTGAGTATCTGTCTGGCTTTGTTTAAGTATCTGTTTTGCAGAGAAGAGTAGGACTGAGCAGACAGTTGCTTATTTATTGTTAATTTTATAGTCTCTTACCGTATGTTATTTCATTTCATTCTTCCATCTGTGTTTCATAGGAAAATAAGATAATTTCCAGATAAATGTGTTCCTGATTTGTAGTCTTCTTGCCAGATCCACACCCTCTGACCACAACCTCGCAGCAGTCGCCTCATCCGTCTCGCTGTGCAAGCCTCAAAGGACTGCTACCTCTACATCCCACCAATTCTGTGACCAGGGGAAGCTGCCTCCAGCACCGTATCTGGACAAAGCCTCAAGCCAGGACTTGTGATTTACCCATTCCCTCACCAAACTGGTTCCTTCCTTGCAACCAGGATTTCGTCTTGCACTTTCACACTCCCAAAGCCCCAGGAGACCAGATGGAGCTGCTCTTCCTGCAAGAAAGCTTTCATGGATATCCTCTTTTGCTAGGTAGTGTTTTCATGATGACAAGGAAAGCAGCAACTGGGGCGATGTTGGAACAAGAGCCATAGAGAGTGGTGAGGCAGCACCTCAGGTTTTGCCTGTTGTCTCAGAAGCTGTGGAGCTCCCCACCATGGGGTGCCTGTCCTCACTGCTTTTGTCTTGATGTTCGCCTCATAGCAAAGCATTTGGCAATGAAGCAGCAAAGTTACATGCCAGTAAAAAGGACACAATCAGTGATGTCTTGGCTTCACAAAATGTCTTATTGTTCTGTGGTATCTCACCCTGCAAAAGCAATTTTTGTCCCATGTGAAGGAGGAAGTGCTGACCGAGGAAATATCTACAATGTGGCTGAGGAGCTTATGATAACAGTGCAGTAACTATTGCTAGCAGTAAATATGAATAAATCTAGGCAATGATGGCAGCCTGTAAAAACTTTTCCCAGTCATGTGACTCTATCAGCACACTCCTGGGTTCTGAAATATTTTTAAAGTAGACTGTTGTTATTTTTTTAATTTTCAATTTTCTTCCATCCAAACTTTGCATGTCCCTCAGCTTCCATTAAACACAATCCATATGACCAGTAACCCGACATATGTGGTGAAAAAAAAAGTAAAGAAGTAAAGGGGTCAGGGAAAGGTTGGTTGAATAGGCAATTAGTGGGAAATTTCATAAACAATAAGGGAATATTGTTAGACAGTAGCCTATTTTTTCTACAAAAGTCTCCATTTCATCTCCAGGAATATTCTTTTTATGCATATTTAGTTTAAGAAATAAAACCCATCATATGTCTTTCAGGATATTTTTCATTCTTCATTTATGATCCTATAAATGTTTAGGTAATAATGCTGGTATTGGAAACAAGTCAAATGAGCGCAATTCAAATTAGTGGGCAAACTAGAGCAGAGTCTTTCATTTACAGTCTGCTTGATCAGACCACATTAAAATCAGCAAGAGTTAAGCCTACTCTGTTTACAGCCCACAGGTTGTTATCTAGTTTCAAACCTTTCTCTTCAGAATTGTTAAACCACTGCTGTACTGCATGCAGCTCAAAATTAATTGGAAGCTTGGATTCTAATGGCTGGTTTTGGGGCGGGAGTTGGAAATCCTGAATTCCACTCCATGCCCTAAAAATGTATTCATTTAATTTAAAACCTTTACATTAAATTACAGGTTATTTGAAAGTTAAACACTTAGTCACAGCATTCTGTATCAGATGCTGTGAATTTATTCACATCTAGATTTTAAATTACCTCCTTTCCATTTCAGATGCCAATTTCACTAGGCTACCTGAAACATCATTTACATAGAATTATTACATCAGGAAAGAAAAAATCCTCTCTTGTGTTCAGTGCCTTGTTTCTCTAATCCCCACAGACAGTGAGGAAGAAAGGCTGGCTTTATACTGTCAATTTCTTTTACTGCACCCATTGGCACTTGTCAATATTCCTTACTAGACAAAATGTGCAAATATTCTAGGACATGTAACAGCTTCAGAAGCTTGCTGCCACTTATATGTGGATGTACCGTAAATGTCTACACATTAATTAACGGAAAAATAGGAATTTTTTGATGTTGCAAAGCCACAAATGGAGCTCTACTAGCTGAGTTAATTAATCAGTTCCATGAAATTTTTGTATTTCTATATCACTATCACATTTCATAAAAAAAAAAAAAACAAAAACCTTCTTGTACTATTTAGTGGGGAAAAGTCACTGTATAACTAACAAAATCTTGTAAACATACACAGTTCCTTAGGGCTTTTCTGGGAGATGGAATAATATATGCTTCCATAACTCTCCTGTTATTTTTAAACATGGATTCAAACTGAAACATACACAAGATCTGGGGCCATTCAGCATTGGACCTGTACCTTTTCCCATAGCTCAGTGCCCTAATTTATACACATTCTGCAGTCTCTTGGTAATGGTATTCATTCTTCTGCAGTTGTGCAAATATATCCCCTTTCAGTCAGACAGAACTCAGTCACACCTACTTGCAGACATTTTCTTGTCACACTGAGTTAGAGTGACCACTAACAAATGAGAAACAATTGAGAATCATGCCAGTATTTTCTTTTCTTACCTGACAAGTCCTCCTGAGAAAGCCCTAGGTGTTAGACCTGTCTAAATGTAATTTGAGAAACTGAGCGCTCTGCTTAGCCAGCTCTCCCCACCGTGATAACTCAGTGATGCATACTTCTTTGCTCCTTGCCCTCTGCTCTGAGCTGGACTTGCTTTGTGTATCATTTCTCAAAATAAAGAAAACAGTTCTATTCTGGGACGTCATTGAGATGACTCTTCCCACCACTACCTGCTTAAGCTTTTAAAAAAAAAACCAGGTCCAGAAGATGTATATCTTATATATATATGGAAAAATGGAATCCATCAGATGTCTCTGCTGGGTACTAAAGTGAACTGCATCAGGGCTCCATCTAACTTACACACAAGATCTTGCACCTTTCCAGAAAAGAAACCAAAATGAGTCAGGAATAGGTGAGAACAAAAAGAAAAGGGTAATTCTCTCTATATATCTGAGGTTCAGTTGAGACATGGCAGGTGTGTGTATATGAACTCAGGAGATCAGAAATATTTCCATCTCCCACAATTTAAATCAAATCTTAGAGATAAAGTGCTTGACCTTACACTGAAACCCTGAATGGAGAGATACACCCTTAGAGGGTATGCTGTCTTTGAATTATTCTGAAAATTGAGTTTTTAGTTTGAAAGAATGGTGAAATAAAGAAAATTACAAAGCATTTATAAAAATAAATAAGGAGACAAATAGGATGAACACAGACGTTTTCTCTAAGCTTTTGGCTAACAGGAAGGTTTTAAACCTAGGGAGCTCTGGTAATGGGACACCCACATGTATTCCTTAACCACCATCCCATAATCCTTCTGGTGCTAGCATTCTTACCTGCTAATGCTCCAGTCCAGTATGAGGCAAAAGAACAGAAAAGCTATAAAAGAAGGTGTAGCCTTGTTTAATACAAGACTTTTTGTAATTTAGGAGTCCCTGTTTTAAATTTGCACACCATTTAATATCGAGGTATATCATGCAATTTGGAGCAGCCTGTACTGCACTAAGCCATGTAATAATACCTGACATTTAGGTCATTTGCACAGAGGGCAAGCAAGGAAATCTTCATTACCCTGACTTTAAATGTCTGCATCTGATTGTGGGTGTCTACATATGACCTAATAATCCTGAACTCCCTCTACGCTAATGAGAGAAACACAGTTTCCAGGGGTGGCTGTTTTCACTAAATATAGATGTCTACTTTGGGACAAGATGAATTACTTTCTAGAAATGTCTGTTTCTTTCCATTAGCTATAAATAGACCCACACTGATTAACAAAGATGTAGACAGCTGGGCCATACATTCTGACATGCAGTCAGTTGAATCCCATACAAACCCTTAAGAGACGTTTACAAATAAAGAAATATATTATACAAGTAATTGACAATGAATATTACCACATCATCTGATAAATCCTTAATCTTTTTCTCTGAAATACAAGGGAATTCTGTCTTCCTGGATTGTACTTTTTTGCTATAATTTTAACATTAGATGAGTGTTTGAATTTGTGTATATTTAAACAAGTTCTTCCTCTAAGACCTTTTAAACTGAGAGAAGAATGAATCAAAACTTCAGAGTTAAAAAACCACTAATGTTTGGGACCTTTTATACTTGCATAATATTACTATAAAATTACTATCTAATTTTTGGTAGCAAATACATGAACATTAAATGATGTCTTCTCTGCGCAAGAGTAGTGATATATTTGAATAATTTTCATATGCTATATGCATGACAAACTTTCGCCTCTACCACTCTGTTATTCTCATTCATATCTCGCCAGACCTGGAAATCCACCTGGCCATGGGTAATAAAAAGGCCAGGATAATAATAAATGTTGAATGAGAAAGCTGAGAGAAACTATGTATGGTGTGTTTGCTAACTCTTTGCAATTACCTTTACCAAAAAGTCAGCAAACCAGGGTAATTCATTTGCTCTTTAGAGCAAAATATATGTATGTTGTGTGAGGCTTGTCTGCAATAACTGTGTTAACAACTCTGTGTTACCGATTTTATTCCCATAAGCAGTTAGAATCTTTGATGATCACTTCCTAAAGTACTACATTGTCTGTGACTCTTTCAGTGCTGATGCTCTGTGCATTTGCCTAGCTGAAGGGCATACAGGCTACATGGGAAAGACAGGCAAAATTGCCAGAAGGCCTGCGCAGATGAACAAGGAGCTCCTGGCCAAACTTAGAAATAAAAATTAAGCATACAGGAGGTGGAAGAGGTACAGACAGCAGGAGAATACAGAGGCACTGTCCAAGCATGAGATGTTGTTAGGAAGGCCATCTGAAGTTATATTTTCTAATGGTTGAGAAAGAAAGCAGGAAAGACTTCTGTACGTACTTCAGTGGCAGAAGGAAAGCTGTGGAAAATGTGGTTCCATTTGCTGAATGGAGCAGAGGACCTGGTGGCACAGGAATTGAACACTTTCTTCACCTCAAGCTCTACCAGTAACATTAACCTTCAGAAAACCAAGCCATTAATAAGCAGAGGGAAAGCCAGGAGCAGTGCAGAATTACCCTTGGTGGAAGAGCACCAGGTTAGAGAATATGCAAGCAAGTTGGACAGATTTAAGTCCTTAGACTCTGGTGGGATCAACTCCTAAGTGCAAAGGGATCAGGCAGATGTCATTGTGAGGAATGATCACGATAAATAGGAGAAGTGCCTGAGGACTAGAGAAAAACAAGTGCTTAGCTCTGTCTTTGAAAAGGTCAAGAATTGGAAGTCGTGGGACTGAAGGTTGAACAGAAATAATAAGCGTTATTTCACAGGATAATATAATGAATTTTGCATTTATCTTTTCCATCTCCGGTCTTCTATCTTAGCCTTAAAATACTAGTCAGATTTAATCCCATCCCTTTTACTGAAAGACCATCTGTAGCTTTCCTTGGCCCTGGATCAGGCCGGGTGTGCTTGTCCATCTTGGAATATATTATCAGCTACAGTGAATGCTGTCTTACCAGATCATGAATTGACTCACCAAATTAATGCCAAGGGATTTCATTTTCTTTTGAGCTTTTTTTTTTCCTTCCAAAATTGGCTTCCATTTACTAAAAAATATTGGCCCTCTACTGTAGACAATAAATCAAAGCAAGCCTGTTGTGTTGTATCCAAGTCGCTTATCTACTGTTCCAAGTAACAATAGAAAGTATCACATTAGGGAAATCTATTGCCTCATCTGTGGAATCTATCCTGAAATTAAAAAATGATTGGTTGCTCTCTGAATCAAATAACGATACCTAAACTTGCAAATTTTTGTGATACAGGAGAAATGCATTGAAGGAACTCATGTATAAAACTGAGGAAATAGGTTTAAGTCATCTCCTAAGTGAATTTTTAATTTTGGAAGGGAACCCTGGCATTCTTAGAATTCCCCTAGATCTACTCCTTGCAATAGATTATGAGTTTTGATATGCATATTATTACATTGTTTAGGAAAGATAAAAGAACAAAGAGATACCTGAGATTACTTGAAACTTTAGATTGCTACTGAGACTTGTGAGCCAATGAATTTCATGGACTAAGATGGAGTTTTTAGGTTTTTTCCTCTGTATACTTTAGTTCTATTAGCACAGTCCCAAGAGCAGGATTTAGGAATCTCCCCCAGCCACACTGTGGGACCCAAAAAAATAGCACAATTCAGCTTGAGCATGGGCTTTGCAGAGGAAATGGGTTGAACGTAGAAGGTATTTGTAATGAAATTATCTGGAAAAATTAATCACAGATGAGATGATGGGGGAAAAATCCCACGGATCTGAAGTAAGATTTACCTTCTAACAGGTTACTAGTTAGTTTTAAACCATAGAGGCACTTGTGATTACAGGTTGAATTTCAAAAATGGTTTTGAAGTTTTTGTGACATGTTAAAGGAAGAACTACAAAGATATTTTGATGACTGAAGAAAAGAACCTTGAAAAACTTGAAGCATATGCTTTAAAATAAGTTACTAAGTGCGAACTTACAGAGGAGTAATTAATGGTTCATATGTTAACTTGTCTTGCTGTAAATTATTTATATGTCCAAACAAGTGTTTCCCTTTTGTATACTTGTTTTCCATCAAGGACTACTTTATGCAATTGCTCAGGATATATAAATACTTCTACTGGAAGAAATTACTGAGGGTTGCAGTGAGAGAGAGACTTAAGTATCTGGCACTGAAGCTTCTGTTTGTATCAGAAGACCATCCCTCAGCAGTCCTTGCTTACTCTGTTGTAGTGCATATTACAGAGAGGCCTTGGAGAGCACAAATTTCTTTTTTTTTTTTTTTTTTTTTTTTAGGAAATTAAGTCAAAGGACTAATATATTAGCAAACTGGAACTAGACCAGTCTGACATGGATGCAGAGACATCGTCTAATGACAAGTTGCTCTCTGATATCTCGTGGAACAAAGTCAAGGTTCAGTGAGACGCATTCCGTTAGACAGTGGATATTTTTTGTGCTAGAAACCAGAGAGATATACTACAAATGATACTTCTTTACATACTCCTATTTAATTTCGATGATTCTTGTTGTCGTCATCCTTTTGCTTGTAGTTTCTTTGCCATTATACTATTGTAGATTGGTGTTCATTTTCTTCATTGCTGTTTGTGGAATAATTTTCTGAGGAATTCAGAACTCCCATCATTGCCTGAATGACATCTCTCTCCTTTTCTCTGTAAACTACTCCCCACCAGGCTGTACAGTGCATTTGCTCTGCTGTGTTTTACCTTAAACACAGTGACAAGTGGCAATCATCTCTCTGGAACACGACTAGAACCCTTAAGAAGAACTGGAGGACTGCTGGAAAGTTAAAGTCTTTCACTATTATTTTAGATATGCGCTGATGACCAAAATTGCATGTATCAGTTTTAACCACTTGCCTCATTGGTCTACCTGAGCAGCCTGGCAGAGCTGCAAAACCATTCTTAAAATACCAACTAGTGAGGCACATAATTTTTACAGGGTTTGCACACCCTTCCACCAAAAGGATTTCTTTCCAAAACCCATGTTTTTTATTACCCAAGTTCCAGATTCTGTTATTCCATAGTCCTGTAGACTACTAAGGAGATTTGAAAATTGGTACAAATTGTGCACCAATAACAATTTCTTGCATAATTTTATTTTCTTAAAGCAGTGTTTCAGCAAGTCATTTGGATGATTATTTATTAACTGCAAAATTGTTTGAAGCTCTTAATAGTATTAAAAAATAGAATTTCAGAATATGAAGATTCTTAGGCCTGTACCCTACAAAAAACATATGTGCACCATGTGAACAGGCTGACATTGCACAAATCTATAGGTTAAGGAGTAAATCAGTTTTAAATAGGTGTAGTATTAGTTCTGTTAGCTGATTAGCTAAATACAGTTGTTCTAATCAGGTGTCTAATGCTAATATTTGGTTAAAGGTCAAAATTGTCAGTCTCCAATTTTTCACTGCATTTACTAAAAAAATAACATTTGTCACAAACATTTCTCCTGAAAAACTGCTGGTGAGATATCTGAGATGAAACTATCATGAAAAATGTGTCAGTGAATTTGTGAAGCTAGAAACAACCTCCAGATGATACTGTGTTCTTTCAAAAGCACTAATGCTCCTTATATTTCCCATTGATTTTTCTTTAAATAACAGCAACATGCCTGAGGATGTTAGAAATCCTTATATCTGATTGATTAAAAAAAAAAAAATTACAGATCTATTTTCCTCATGTTATTTTTAACAGTTTTTTTGCCTTGTCATAATGCATATATCATCACCTAAATGTTATTAAGAGGGTTAAATGAGCCGTTAAGCATCTTCTCCTTTTATTGGGTTGCTGTTGGATTGCACACACACTCACACACATAACACTAATAGCACTCACACTATATTTACTTTAAGGAAAATATTATCAGATAATATTATTGATATGACTTAATAACAGAGAAAGACATTACAAGTGCTGGATCAAATTTCTCATGAGAACAATCTTTTCCTTATACCAAAACCAAGTATTTCTTCTCTCCTTCAAAGCTTCACACTTTAAAAAACAGAGCTGATAGAGTTTGTCATTGGTCCATCCAGCCTTCTGTAGCTATCTTCTGTAGCATGTCATCTGGCTTCTTAATATTCACATAGCTCATACACTTGCTTTGGGGTAAAATTCCTGTTTAACCACTCCAGGATGTTTTACTTCATGACTGGAACCTTACAGTAATCTATTATCATACGGGAGAAAATTGACATGCTTGTGCTACTTATATATTTATATGGGTGCTTTTTTTCATAAGTGATGGTATTTTACAGTGCCATATGACTTGAAAATATACCGTATAGATCAAAGTAAATTTTGCAGCATATATGAAAGAAATACAGCAAATAAAATATACAGGGTTTTTTTTTTTTTTTTTTTTTTTAATAATAAGTACTTCTGCATTGCTTCCTCTCGTACATACTGTGTTGGAGCACCTTTCATACAACTAACATTCTTTAGTCCTTATGTTTCTAGGGGGAAGTTTCTTGGCCATACTTCAGCGAAACTTTTCAGATTTTTTAACTAACTCCAAAATGGGAGCTGTTTCTGCATGGCTTCCAGAGTGCCCTAAATGCAAAGGTCCATAATACAGAAAAATCAACAATTATGCAAGAAAGGCATCCAAAGTAAGACAAAACTTGGAAGCAGAAATAAAGACTAGGAACTGTATGGTAACATACATGTTTAAATATTTTTTAAAATTAGCAACTGGACAGATTTTTATTCACTTGATAATAATAAGTAAAGCATTGTCTGGTTAACTGTGTTCTATAAATTTGAAGCCAAGAAGAAAGAATTTGAAATAACAATAGCTACAAATAAATTCACAAATCAGAAATAAGTCTATTGTTGAATGTAGACAGAAGAATTTGAAGCAGTGACATGGAAGTGTTCGTAAGGCACTTTTTTCTATGTTTGGAATGAAAACATGTTTGCAATGAAACCCATGTCATAGGGCGTATCTGAGGCACTACTTTACACTAAAATCAAATCTTATTTAGTCAACACACCCAGAAAAAACATTCCTTTGAACCTTCAAGAACTAGATGAGGAACTCTCTTAATCAAAGAAGGGCTCTAAACAAAAATTCGGACAAGGGCTGAAGGGCATCTCTTGATCTCTCACACCCTTTGAAACAATGAAGGGTTCATGATGTGCTGAATCATGGTGACACCTCTATAAACTGTGGTTCAAGCTAAAGAGACTCTTAAATAATTTTTAAACTCCTTTCTAAAAAGATTTCATTATGTAGGCAGTATGGTTTCCAAATTATGAACAAGGGCCCTTAAAACAAAAAAAAAAAATCCCTGAAATTAGAGGGCAAGGATCCATCTAGTACTGATGGATCAAATCTGAAGCTAGGAGAAAATAGGACCAGGGTTTGAATGACTACTCACTTCATCTTTTCAAAATCACAGTGTTAACAAATGCTTAGAAAGACTTGTTCTTTACCCTTGCTCCTGGTTTATAAATAACAGGATGTAAATTTTACTTCTAAATCAGAATTCTTTGCTAGTTTTGCAGTAATAATGGTAGTAATTTTGGAGCTCTGCCTGCATCCAAACATGTCTAATTTTGGCAGATACTTTGAGGCCCAAGTCCCACTTTATTTTTTTGCCATTATCACCATCAGATCACAATATTTAGCATACTTGTCATCTTAATCAATTGTAAACATATAACACCAGCATTTACAGATCTTCTTTACAACATGCTTCCTAAGCATAATGGATTATATATCTCATGAAAATACAATAGTGTATTCTGGTAATCTGGTGAGTCTGGGAGCTCAAGACAACTGGGATTCAGTTCCAGATTCCAGCACTGGCATTAGACTTAGTACAGAATAACAAATCTGAGAAGTTATTCAGCTCCTCAAAGATGTGTGTCTATCTTATGTGGAGTGAAACTTCTCTTCAGGCTCTGCATTAACAATAGTGGGAGAGTAGGCACCTAGATCACACCTAGACATGGCTACTGGTGACTTCAGTGTCCGGGTGTGTGAATCCTGAGGTGCTACAATCCAGACAGCATGCTCTTGCATAAGGAATAGGCACCCTGGGCCATTTGACTTGCCTTAAGAGCATCAGAGAAATCTGTACAGATTGTCAGGTATGAAGAAAGACAGAGAGACCTGCACCTTTCTGCACTCCATAGCACCTGTTTAGCTGACTGAATCCTACTCTTTGTGTTCAATATTTTGTTTTAGCTCACACGGTTGTCTCGGATCTCTGTTCTGTCAGGCTGCTTCTTTCAAGAAGTGTAACAAATCACACTGGGGATCATTGCATCTAGCTTTAGCCATATCCTCAAAAACATCCTTGTTGCTATTCAGAAACCAACTGCCCTGAGCAACCTTATCTAACTTAGTGGTCGTCTCAGCAGGAGCAGGAGATCCACAGGGGCTCTTCCCAACATGTAGGACTCAGTGGTTCTGCTTACATCTGAAATGACTAGCCTGGGGACACTCTGGGGCACATCTGACAAATGTAGGCACCAACTCTAGGGGGAGGTGATTTCCAGCCTATATGTGCCTATTCCTTGCTGCTGACCTTAAAGAAGTTTATAGTGTCAGATTTAGACGTAGACTCCTGCACAGAAGATTTCTGTAGCTGATCAGGTAAACCCTTTCCTCAATAATTGTGAGATCGCTGTCCTCTGAAGTTTTTCTGCCCTTGTCAATAAGAGAATAAAAACCTATTGTGATCACATAACACCTGTTTCCCTCAGAAATAAAGTTTAACTATGTAATGGGGTAGCAAAGTTTAAGAGAATAGTAACAGGAAGCACATTTAATAGTTAGTGAGATAGACTTTTTTCCCCAACTTTTATCCCCTCTTGCTGTGTGAGCATAGGCAAAGCACTGTGTGTGCCTCAGTTTATTCAAATGTAAAATGGTTATAATTAATATTCAGCATAATTAATGATTAAGTGCCTTGAGAACATGTGATGAAACAAACTCTAGAAGAGCAGAGTATTTTTGCTTCAACCTCTTTAAAACTGTATCCCCTTGCCACATATTTTCAAAAAGTCTACAACTCCTTACTAGAGCTAAATGACTAATTCAAATGAATAATTTATCTGAAGAATTTTGCTTTGTTTTCTCTTTGCAAATTGTTCTCAAATAGACTGCAAAATTCTTGGGCTTATTAGTTATTGCCAAATTATGCACAGATCTCTTCAGTGACTAATTCTGTGTCTGAAGCTCATTGAATTTTTTTCCTGAAAATGTTAGTAATTTGCTGTTTGTACTATGCTGGTAGTTCTTTCCTATTATTGAAAAGCATATGTAATTAATCAATGCAGTTGTACCTATATGTAATGATATTTTATAAATAAATACATATATATGAAAAATTCCTGAGTCACAGACTTTAAAGGTCAGAGAGCACCAGGGGACCACCTACTCAGAACATCTGTAGAGTCAGTTTCCCCTGAACTGAGACTAATAATTTGTGCTTGACTCAAAGTGGCAGACTCCTTTTAAGAGGATCTGCAAAAGATTATCAAAAGGAAGCATATTTTCAATAGACTTAAATTCACTATATGGGGATTGATTCTTTCTTCTCCTTCTACTATGAATCAAAGATGACTAGAAATGATTGGATTAAATTACATTCTCTGTTTATTCTTGATTGGGTGACTTCAAGATGCAGAAGACAATGCACTGCTCTTGGTACGTTCTTCCAATACTTAATTACACTCTCTGTTAGAAATGTTTCTTACTAATAATATGAATTTGTCTCAAAGGCTTTAATTTCCCTTTAACAGTCCTTATTAATAACTTACACATCACAATCAAGTTACCTCTTGATCTTTTTCATGAGCTAAACAGATCGAGTTTACTGTAAGCCTGTTTTGAAGCCCTCAAGTAATAGTTTCTTCTGAACGCTCTTAAATTTGTTGACATGCTTTAATATTCTACTGTCAGTCTCAGCAGTGCCATTTATATAGCTAAAGTTCATGACATATTGATTAAGAACATCCATTTCCTGCTGGGAGATCAGGAGAAATATCATTGTGACTGATGTCAGACAAATGATGAATCACACACACGTTAAAAAAAGTTGCAGTCAAACACACCCATTACACATGCACACAGAAATTCAATTTGGGTCAGTGTAAATATTTCATTTGACTGAAAATTCCATTTTTTTTTATCTAGCGTATATCTGAGCCTACTTGATCCATTTAAAATTCTTTGGTTCAAATTGGCATATTTTTAAGAAAAGAAAGAATCGAACACTTAATTTGTGAATGAGTAAGTACAGTGGTACATTTTATGTGTTTTTGAATAAAATGCAGGACCCAAATTTTGATTTGTTTCAGCTTGCACTTTTCAGTCATGTTGAAAACAATCTAAATAACTTTTATTTGGCTTTCTCTCTGACTTACGCCATTAACTACATGAATTGTTATTGTTAGGGCACAATATACAGGGAGACATTTTTCCCAAGTAAGGATTGGAATTGAAATTAATTCTACACAAACAGTTAATTTCTATTTATAGGAAAGCAAGCAAGAAATAAGGTCACCCATAGGAACCTGAACCAAAATTTGCCTTAAAGTCAGAAAAAACAATCCAACTGTGAGAGAAATATACTTACCATGAACACATCAGGAAAACTGATTCCAGCAAAGCCCTGCTCTGTGGTCTCCTCCAGACCCCTGACATTCGACAGATACACTCGTGCTGGATTCAGTAGAGATTGGATCAGGCTCTAAGCACAGGAATTTGCTGGCATCACGTAGCAGGTTATATGAATGGACACTTCCCTTTACTTTGCGCCTTCACCATCTGTTCTGCCTTCTAATTAAAAATGCAAAATGAACATAATTAAATATTGGCATCACAAAAATAAGCTAGAAGTTTTTTCAATGCATATGCATGTTCTTTATTAAATGCAACAAGCATCTGTTTTGTTTTCTTATGTTTCAAGACACAGATAGAGGGAAATTGCTTTTTCCTGACAGAAAGGATATTTTTTATTAGTAAATTGGAATTAAATAGAAGAGGTAACACTTTACAACAGTTGGTAAACAGCAGTTTCTGTAAACAGATTCAGGTCTGAGTTCTTTTCTGAGGAAGCACAAGAGGAACAGGAAAAACAGGAAGGAGTGCCATTACTAAACATTGTTCTAACAGACTACTGAAGTCAAGCTCTTGGTTCAGGTGCTACCGGAGCTATGAAATTCCAGTATAAGTAATAGCTTTGGCGTAGGCATCAAGACTTGTGCCACTTCCCCCAAGAGCTGCTGATCCAAGCCAGTGTCTGCCTTCCACAGCGGTGTACACCTTGTGCTTAATCCTTGTAAAGGGTTACTAATTAAGTGTCTGGGTACTTTACAGCATCTAGGTGGGCTATAAGGAAAAATAATCATTCCTAGTTTTCAGAAGAAGAGGAGCAACTCAAAACCATTATGATCTGTACATACTACCCACTGAAAACCACAAGCAAGGCCAATGCCATCCTGGTCTGTATCAGCAATAGCGTGGCCAGCAGGACCAGGGATGGGATTGTGCCCTTGTGTTTGGCACTGGTGAGGCCTCACCTCGAATCCTGTGTTCAGTTCTGGGCCCTTCACTACAAGAAAGAAACTGAGGTGCTGGAGCTGGCCCAGACAGGGGCAATGGAGCTGGGGAAGGTCTGGAGTACAAGTCTGATGAGGAGGAGGTCAGGAAAGTGTTTCTTTTTTAGCCTGAAGGAAAGAAGGCCTAGGGGAGACCTTACTGCTCTACAACTACTTGCAAGGCGGTCATAGTGAGGTGGGTGTCAGTGTCTGCTCCCAGGCAAAAGTGACGGGATGAGAGGAAATGGCTTTCAGTTGCACCAAAAGAAGTTTAGATATTAGGAAAAAGCTATTAGGAAAAAGAATTGATGGAAAGGGAAAGCATTGGAACAGATGTCCTAGGGAACTGGTGAAGTCACCATCCCTGAGAGTGTTCCAAAAACATGTGGATAGGGCACTTCAGGACAGGTTTAATGGTGAACATGGTGGTGCTGCTAGGCTGACCTTTGGACTTGATAATCTTAAGGGTCTTTTTCAACCTCAACAATTTTATGATTCTATGAGATATCTATTTCAATAAATGGAAATAGGGAGAGGGACTCACCTCTGGGCTTGAAGACACGTGCCATAGAGTGGATGTGGCCTGGCTCCTTGGCATCAACCTCCTCTAGAGCTGCATTGGCATTACATAGTACTTGGTCCTATATGTCTTTGAGGCTCCAGTGTCCCAACCCATGAAACCTATTTTTTGTGTGATTACTTAGCTCAGAGTGCATGAAATAAAGAGGCACTGTACTGCAGCCAGCCAGAGCAATGCTTTTGTAGCTTGAAACTGAGGGCACATGTAGCATGTCCTAGGTGTAGCCAGAAAGCACGTAACTGGCAGTCAGAACAAATTCCTCTGAAATAATGTTGGGGTGTTTTAACTAGAACAAGGCAAACTTACTGCTAGCCTGTCCAACCTGCTTTGCAGAGTGAGCTGTCTTCCAAAGTGTGCCTGGGTTTTGTGTCAGGGAGCTGAGGGAGCTGGCCCAAAAAGCCAGGAAGTAGGTGGTGTGCCCTGGGGGCTCAGTGGATTGCACACAGCTGAGTAGCAGTGCCCACGAAGACTAGACCCACATGAGAAGTCAGTTGCTACAGCACTTGCCCTGCAATAATAGTGAGGCCTTTGGTGACTTGAGTAATTCAGAGTCTTGGATAAGGTTTATGGAGTTCCTACAGAGGCTCCAGGAAGATTGAGGCATCCCTGATGGGGACCTGCAAAATGCAACCTGACAAGAGCTTCCTGTGCTATTCAGTAGGTAGCTAGAGAGAGAAACTTGTTTTAAAACAAACTGAGGTCTGACGGTTAATTTCTGAAATCCAGGCTTCACTCTGAATTCATGGACATGAATTCTTTGCAATAGTATTATGCTGAAACTATTCCTTCACCACATATTTCATAGTAAGCATTTATGGGATCATAGACTAGAATTGAAGCGTCCCAGTTTCCAGGCTGTAGGACAGCCTGGACAGAAGCTGTTCAATATAAAAATATAAAATCCATGAGAGTGAACAGACTAGAGCATCTTAGCTTGTGAATCAAGGCTTATGGTCACCCTCAATTAGAGAAGCACTGCTACACTTTGGTTCAATGCTCCAAAAACAAAGCAGTTGGATAATGCAACATGTTTATTACAGTGCTCAGTGTTGACAATACTCAGCCTGGACTGGCGTGAAAAGCCCAGGAAAAGAACCCGGTGTTTATGTCCCAGTGGGACTCTAAGATAATTTAGAGATTATCGGTGTGAAACTTACTCTTTGAGAGGCAGGGATGTATACCCTGTTGTAATTCTAATTTGGTATTGTCTTCACTTCATTGTTGTCCCACCCACATCATCAATGTCTTGCTGGAACTGAACTGGATGACTTCTCGGTGAGTCCAAAACTCTGTCAGCTGGGTTTTCTATGCCCTGACTTAAACTAAAAATTGGGTGTGTAGTCCAATTTTGTCATTTGGGCTCCCTCTAGAGCCAGCTGAGGAAGACAGATGCTCTACCACAATTTTTACAGTCACAGGATTCACAAAGTCACTTGGTGAAGGCAAGTAGGGTGACTTACTCAACAAGTATAGAGGGAATCCTGATCATTAGCTCAGTCTAGATCCCTAAAATTAGGAGAGAAGAAAACCACTCATATGGGTTTTCCTAATGAAAACTGAGGAATGTTTCAAGTTAGTTTGGTAATACAAGTTTTCATCCAAAATACTATTCAGTATCTGTGGCTGTCAGTGTATTACTAGCTGAAACAAGCAGTATTAGATCTTTTTGTGAATTTTCTGCTGCTATTAAATCAGTGGTAGATTGAGTGTATAGATCAATACCCACGTACAAATGAACAGGATTCTCTTCCTTGATCATCTGTTGAAAATTGGTAGTGACTACTATACTACTGCAACTGTCTCACAGGTTGATCAGCTTGTTAATATAAATGTCTAATTTCAGAATTCTATTTAAAAAAAATAAAAGTGATCATGTCCTAGTTTCAGATTGAATATTTTACTATAAATGAGAGTTATAGCAGAGGACGGGTATAAATTGCTCCTATCTCCCTGACAAGTTTTTTCAAGGAAATCTCTTCCACATCTGCTGACCAGAGCTTATAGAAAGAGTAAGCAATATTACTTCAGAAGGTTCATATGGCTGATGTGTATCTGGTAGAAAGAGAGAGGGAGTGTAATAGAGATATGAAGTATGTTTCTAGAAAGAGGCATGAGGTGTAAAATTCATATTCAAGGCACTGCACACCAAAATGATGTTCAAAATCACAGTACCCATTTCAGGCACTCCAAAAATTTTTCATTATATGCCTTTCTGTGTTGTTTTAAAACAGTTTGTCTTGGGGAGGATAACAGCAGCTTGGTACTATACCTCACACAGTGTGAGGAGGAAAGAGTTTGTTTTTCCTTGAGTCCTGTTGAAGTGTTAATTTAAAGAAGTAATAATGTAAATCTTATTTCAAACATTCTTTCCCCCTGGCAGACTTCTATATTAAGACATTTGGGTAATTGACCAATGTTACTGTAGCTCAGCAGGCATTATTTTCTTTTGGTAAAAGGATACCATAGTAAATTTCAATGAGAAGGAGCAAAAAAAAAAAAATGAACAGACTTAAATAAGACTTGAATATGAAAGGAAAATATAAACCAGATGGGAGTGATGGAGACAGGTTTTCATATCTTTCTTTTCTTTTAAGATCAGTTTAAAAGTTTCCCTTCACTGCATTGGCTTTCTGCCTCTGAGTAACATGAGGCAACATATTTGTTCAGCAGCAGCAGCTGGGAGCGATTCGCTGGCTGCAGAATGCTGGCCAGCCACAACAGGGATGGATTCGGTGTCCAACACAGCTCCATGGGAACATTCCCACTGCCTGCAGTGGGTGCTGATGCAGGTGCTGGAGGGGAACATTCTGGTCTCCCTGACATTGATGGCAAAGCCTTTGGTGAGACTAACCTCTCCTTGGGTCATGAAGGCAAATCTGGCAACTCCACTGCCAGTCTTTTTGGGGAAGAAGCCTTCATGTTGCTTCTGTGCTATCATGAGCCTCTCTGACCATTACTAGGTTTAGAAGCTGCAAAATAGGAAACTGTGGGGCTGATTGTAACAGTGCTGGACACTTCAGCCCCCTTCTACCCACTAACAGAGAGGAATTTTCGTCTCCCTTCCTGTTCCTCCTAATTAAGCCATAGCGGCCATGGTGGCTCTGAGGGTCTTTCTTCAAGTCATTGTTTCTCACTATGGTTTTACTGACACATGAAAAAAGCTCAGGGGCAGGAGGCACATGGTGTTTTCTACTGAAGCTTGAGCTTTAAAGCTGGCACTCAGACTGCTTCACTCCACTGCTGACAATTTAGCAAATGGTCCATGTTATGCCGCTTTGATCTTGTGAAAGTTTTCAAAAATTTCATCCTTGAAGAAAGCTACAGGCCCAACAGATCCCCCAGTTCATTAGCAATCCTTTAGCGGTTCCCAACAATTAGAGCTGTCAGCCAGTCGAACTCCGTTCGGAGGCCGTGCATTCAAAATCCCTGACTAATGACTTGGTAAAAAGACTTGACAGTGTGTTGCAATTTGTTATAATTGAATCTAAGCTGCATCAGCTGTTTGAGGGGCTGAAATGTTTTCAAACATTACATTGATTTAAATTAATGCCACAAAAATATTCAGAAATCGTGTCTGTCAGATTCAGTGCTAATAATCATGTTCTCTTCAGATACGAAGAAGACATTTCATCACCATTTGAAAGCACTGTCAGGCAGGCAGTTTAAATTCCCCCTCCTCTTCCCCCCTTAGCTGAAAAATAAGTTGATAATCATTATATTCATGAAAAGAATGTGCTTGGTAGCTGGAATGGGACAGGGTAGAAGGGACATGCCTCCTGGACTACGGCACCTTTGGGAAGAAAATTTGAAAAGCCCATCACAAGTAATAATTTTCACTGACTACATTTCAATATGAAAAAAATTCCGAAAAATTAAAACCAATTCTGCAGCAACCATTGGACAAAGTTCAAAAATAATCATATTTTCTAACTCATTCTCTGCCTTATTTTAACTGTAGATACATAAACTGAACAGTGGGACATTTGGCAAACAGACTTCTAGCACAAGTTCTCTGGTTAAAACTTGCATCTGTTTCCAGAATACCTTTTGCTCAAAAGCAGTGGGATGACATGAGATATCAAGGCAGCTTTACTTTTCCAAATAAATTGTTTGTTCTATTTTTTTTAATCCTCTGTTAGTACTGGAAAGCTTTCCATTTAAATTAAGAGGGGCTCAGACTGTAAGCACTAAACCTGAATTTTCCTACTTTGAATGCACTAGGGTCTAAAAATGGAATTTAAAATCATTATTCCATTTGTATGATGGCTATTTAAAAGCCAGATCCAGACAGAACTTGTGACTTTACCTATTCAGAAAGTCAAAACAGTTTGAATTCTGTGTTTTTTCTTTCTTGAAGTACAGAACACCTTGAGCGTACAAATAATGAGTTAAGATTTAATCAGTACAGAAATTTCAGTACTGACAAAAAAGTCACTGAAGGAACACATTTCTCTCTAATGTACTTATACAAACTAGGCTGAGTTGAGACACTACAGGTTTTAGTTATCATCACATTACTTTGCCTAATAGACAAAAAATCTATTGATAAATCCTAGCATAGAAAGACCAAAAGAACTTTTCTGACCTCAGAAACTGATTGCAACCTTCTGTTAACATGAGTTTTACAGCTCTGTGGTTCTGAAAGTCACAGCATTCAACTGGCCAGCAGTGGATATCTACTGTAGATCTCTGAGCTGATCCATGGAGACATCTGATGGGAGCAGTTGATAAAGTCTTGTCTTGAACTGTAGGAAGCTGAGATAACCTCAGTTCCCAATCAGGAATTAGATGCTCTTACAAAACTGGCTGATTACAAAACCAGGCAAGGAAAGAAGCAAACAGCCCCCACTCTGAACCTCTTCACACTGATAAACTCTTCAGAAGTCCCACTTCTTCTTTTTGAAGCTCACATAATTTTCCTAAAAAGTGTATTATGAATAACCCTCAATATTAGTGACTACATTTGTCTCTATACTTGCTATTAATATGATGGTCTGGATTTTTAATAGATTGCTAGGAAAGTCTCAGAAGAGTCTTTAGTACAAATACAAAGACCCTCTGATACAAGTATATAAACACGTCTGTGTTATGTTAGAGGTAACTCAGCCATTTTTTGTTCCTTTCAAAGTTTTGCACATTTATACTTCTGTATTAGCTAGATGGTATGTGAACATCTAACAATGTATTAGTTAGTCTTTTATTCTTGCTAGTTTCACAAAAGAGTGTGGCTCATAAAACTCCTTATACAATATCCGATTATTAAAATATGTCTGTGGACAGCTTTGAGTTCTTATGCTTCATCCTTCCCAGATTTTACAAAGATGTGTGTTCCTGGGATCATGGTTATCATTAAATAAATCACAGAAGAATAGTCCACTAACACATCCTGTGTTCTTTTAACATATTCATTTTCTTTAACTATTATGGACCTTATTCTACTAGGCAGGTATAATTTCAGGAATGCTGATGTATGGCCTGTATTGAGTGCTTCAGGGTGAATTTATATCAATAACCTGATCTATTGAAGCCAGTCATCTAGGCTCCCTCTATAGTCACAGGAATATGAGAAGCATCTCCAGACAGTGATTTACGTGAGTACCTATCTTACACAACCATCTCCAGATGCTGCTCCCGCCATGAGCATGTTGCTCATTCACGTCTTGCAAGGTCAGAGAACACCGCAGCTTTTCATATACTGATACAGAGAAAATTCCACAGGTAAAATCCATGAGACTTTCCCTGCCTCAGATCCACTGTCTCTATACTCATACCATAAGCTTGTGAGGAGATGCCATTTAAATCCACCAATGGTTCATGACAACATCTTAACTCCTTTTCATGGTGTCCTGGCCCATGGCATGGGCTTTGAAACTAGGTAATCTTTAAGGTCTCTTCCAACCCAAATCATTCTATAGCTATCTTCAGTTCATATGAAATCACAATACTGAGCCATTCCCCAGCGTTAACACGGCAATAAAAAGGAATTTTCTGAACAGAAAGAACCTACACAAGACTCTTCAACTCCTCTTTGAGTATTTTAATTATTATAATATTCTGTGTATTCTGAGTGCTTAACAGCATCTGCTGAAGTCAGAGGGAGCAGTTTCATACTCATATGCTTACCATTGAAAGTTTGAATTTAGATACAATAGTGTGAACTGGTTGGCTTAATATAATGTGCTGTTTGATAAATGTGTAGTAGCTGAGATTTCTTTTTTTATGTAATTATACCTTACCTATTGTATGTCATGCCAGTTTCTTGCTGCAGTCCCCATATCATCCTTGAATCCCTGCTGTGAATTGCTGCCTTGTAATTATTTCTAATGTGCTTTCATGTTTCTTATTTTGTTTTATTCTGTGAGAAGCTCGTCTTCTCAAAAATGTAGTTTTGCTTCTTCTTTCATCACAATCAAAACATGTAAACTAAGGCAAAAGCTGTTTTAAAAAGGTGGGAAAGAGGGAATGTTAATTATCCAAAGGTGTTATATCTACAAAAAGAGCCAAGTCACAAAAGGGTTATCCATTTAACCCAAATAGCCAAGTCAAACAAGACACAATTGGGGTTAATTTAGTTTTCCAGGATTTCATAAACTCGTACTTGGGAGGTCGAAGAAGGGAAGTCAATTAGCCCCAATTGTGTCTTGTTTAACTTGGCTGGGTGAATCACTAACCCCTTTGTAAGTTGGCTCTCTTTGTAGCTATCACACCTTTTGTATGACCGTACAGTTTTCTAACTTGCTTTTTTTATTGATGTCAAATATTTTCTGTCAGATACCACAGTTTCTTGGGGGCAGTGACTTGACAGAAGCATAATTAAATAGCAATAATGCATTCAGCCATTTCAGTGCTCATAAAGAGCAAATAAGTATGGATAGAACTTTGTATGAAATCACATACTCAACAGGCTTTGTATTTATAGATTCCTGAAACAAAGCCAAGCGCATAATCCACAGGGTTGTACGAAGCAGTCAGTGAAAACTGGCTGGAATGTCCATGTGTTAAATTAGACACCAAAAGAAACATCAACACTCCTATGACTGCGGCAAAAACAACACAGACAAAAACCTACTTAAATTTGTAAAATAAGCCACTTACTTGGAAAAATATGTTGTGCTACTTTTAGAACCCTTGATGGAGCATCTTCTTGAATGCTACTACTGACAGTTGTTAGTTTTTTGTTTTTCTTTTTATTCTACAGACTGCTGAATTTAGTTGTAGCAACTGTTTCCACATAAAATAAAATATACCTGCTGACTGGGAGCTGAGTTATGGCTTTTGTAAGTAAGATGCAAATTGTGAGTATAGAAAAAAACTTCTATCACTATGTCATCAAGCAATAATCCTTTCCTTCTGAAATAGAGTGGAAACATGGCTGAGACACACAGACAGCATGTCTGCAATGCTTCCCTGTCAATTTTTGTCATTGCGGAACATATGCATTCCAGGAATTGCCACTGCACTGGCATTCATCCACCATCTACCACCCACATGAAGGCTTCCAGTTCCCTGTATATGTCATATACATGCAAGTTACTCACATCACTTTAACACAGCATTTGTGTCCCAGTAGGGTGCTGCAAATGTTTCAGCGTTGAAATCAGTGAAGAGACAATATTTGAATAAGTAACAGAAGTGTAGGATCTGGATCCTGAGTAAGTGTTTAGCAGTTTTGTTAGATAATAGTGTGATATCTGATATCAGGTGCCTTTTCATTGATTTTATTCAGGTGTTACCTAGATCTGAGAGTTTCGCAAGGGCCTTTCCTAAATATTTTGGCTCTAGAATTATCATTCTTCCTTGCAGTGTTGCTGTGTAATGCTGCATTTCTTTCTCTCTGTGTGTGTTATTAGAAATGCTTTGTGGGGTGGGTCTAGAAATTACCAAAAGATTAGACTTGTTCACTCTTCACTAGTGTGCATATCAACCATCTTTAATCAGATAGATTTTTGGCAGTTTAAAGAGAATTAACATGCATTGAGCTACTGCCTGGAATTAATATGACTAAGGTGAATACTACTCTCTTCAATATCTGGATAGCAGGAATAACTCAGTATGAGCTCTGACTGGTACTTTGTATGTAATATGATGGACCCGTTCAATGGAAACAAGTAATTAATTAATTAATTACAAGTATAAAGAAGGCAGATAAATTCAAAAGGTTTTCCTTCTGATAATGTCTGTTTGAAAACATTTGCTGCTAGAGCCATTTATTAGGTGTGTAGATAGTTACACACACACACACTTGTATTCCATGTGAGCTCACAGCCTTGTAAGGTACAGTGCAATAGCTGATGCTGTGCTTTGTTCATGTTGCACCCACACTGAGCTGATGGATTTTATTTTCCCTCACTTTCAAATTATCTGCCCATGTTTCTGTGGTCTCAGATTTCTAAACCTGAGTTGCACACAAACAGATTTCAATAATACTGAATGTTCTTTTGATATATAATATCAAGCATTTTGCTTTTGCATTTTTTTGTAGTGTGAGACAGAAGAGACTAAGGTAAAGAAAATGTCTCTACTTGGATATCATAGGACAAAGTAGGTGTCCCAGGAAGTGCTCATTTAAATTAAGATTTTTTTGTCTTAAACTTGTCTTATTGTGTGTGATATTTGACCAGACTCTTTGGGGTCATTTATCATCATCCCTTCTTATTATTTCAGTAGATTCCATCACCTCTTTGATCTCATTCGGTATTTTGTGCTGATCCGGAGGCCGGTAGCATAAGACGACTAGTGTATTTGTACAACTTAGTGAGACTCAGCATACCTAAAATAAGTGCCAAAATGGCATTTGATCTTGTCACTATCACCCTCAGCAAAGCAGCCACAACAGAGTCAGAGAGGCTTTTTCTCGTTATTACACTCTAGAGGATCTCTGCCTGCCAATAAGGAAAAAGGTGATTGTGAGTTCACATGCCTACAATAGCTGTAGTTTTGACTATTTAGCAAGCTCCAAAAGCCTTAGCTACTTTAAAGTCCCTTTCTTTCATTATAGCCAAGGTCACATAAGTGCTGTAGAACATACATTCCCTAACCAAATACAATATGGTTTTCCTTTGGAATATAGTTTCGCATTACAGCACTTGAACTGAGCTGTACAGTGCTCTATGGTGTATGGTGCTTGTCATTATAAAAAAAAAAAAAAAAAAAAGGGGAAAGGAAGAATCAATATAAGCTTTTATAATAGTTGAACCAAAGCAAATTTGTTTCTATAAGATCTCTAAAAGAATAGTTGAGGCTTCTGTTGAAAAAGAATAAAGTCATTCATCTCTGTCATAGAAAATAAAGAAGGTAGAAATCACTCTTAAAATTACAGAATCACAAAGTAGCTTGGGTTGGAAGGCATCTTGAAGATGACGTAGTTCCAATGCCTCCACTCTCCAACCCTGCCATGGCCAGGGATGCCACCCACTAGAATTTAATATTGTGTCTTAGTTTTCTGAATTTATTTCCCTAAATATAAAATAGAAAATACAAAATGCATGAAAAAGGCAATGATTTCCCATTGTTTCCAGAGGTTTTGTAACCTTCAGTGTATGTCTCCTAACGCTCTGAAATCCTGTTCAATCTTTCTGGACTCTTTCTTAGCATGATCAGATGGCAGCTTAGGAAGTCTCTTACTACTTTGCATTAGATGGACCATTTTATAGAAAGGCCTTTTATTAAATGAGTAACTGTTTTTGGAAGGATTTCCATCATATAGGCATCCTTTGAGAGCTCTTCAAAATGAATAAAAAAGCAACCACATCTTAAAAAAAAAAAAATTCATTGTTCTAGGAAAATCAAGAATATTCAAGCAGTGTGGATTGGGTTGGCAAATAGGTGCAAGTTGATGTGGTCAGGGAAGACCTTTTAATAAACAAACAGGGCAAAAGTGTGCCCACACTGAGTGAACATGTACAAAAATGAAAAGCTAAGAGGCTGGCATGATGGGGAGGAAAACACACACACTACCCTGTGAAATCAGCACACCAAAGTACTTTTCTGAAGTGCTATACACTAATGTCTGCAATATGGATAAAGAGAAGGAATTGGATGTCTACATGCAGTTACAGGGCTATGAGCTCACTAGCATCAGGGAGATGAAATGGGATAACTCACACAGCTGAGTGCTGCAGTGGATGTATACAAGAACGACACAGACATACTGGAGTGAATCAAGTGTGGGGTCCTCCAGACTAAAGGGCTGGACTATCTGTCATGTAAGAAATCTGAAAGACATCTGAACCTCTTCAGCCTGGAGAAATGAAGGCTCAGGGCGATTTTAACCATGTATATAAATGCCTGATTAGGAAGGGAAGGGTTTTAAAGAAGGTGGAGCCAGATTCCTCTCCAAGTGCTCACTGACAGGATAAGAGGCGATGGTCACAAACTGAAACACAGGAAATTCCATTTAAACATTGGAAAGAAATCTGTTATGGTCAGGGTGGTCAAAGAAGGGAACATCTTGCCCAGAGAGGCTGTGGAGTCTCTTGTCATTGTAGCTACTCACTTTCAGATGGACACCATCCTGGGTAATCTGTTCTAGCAGACCCTTCCCTGAACAAGTGTTGTACTGGTCCATCTCCAGAGGTGCCTTTGAGCCTCAACCATTGCATGAATATGAAGATAGGTGTGACCGGTGTATATTTTAGGTAAAATAAGAAGCAAAAGATACCCATTAAAAGGCAGAGCAAGTAACAGTTGCTTCAAGAGAAAAAGAGCCATTGTGCAAAAGTATCAGAATCAGAGTTAGAAAGGAATTGTAGTGTGTATGTGTGATATTGCTCATTGTAGCTGGAAGGAGATAACCATCAATTCAGTGGATCAGTAGAAGGCAATATAAAATGTGAATTCAATTTATTAATTCTGTAGGAATATAGAGAACATGAAATGAAAAAAGATTACTTCCTTCTAAAAGACAGGCACATGGATATGTTGTGATGCAGAAGAAAAGCACCAGATAGTCCTGTTCATCTTTACTTTCCAAAAAACAGCCTCTACATTCACTATTTACTGCCAATACTAAACCTACTACCTTGAGGTCTTCTTCTAACTCATTTAATTTTTAAACAGTCATGTTGTTCAAAGCCATCCACAGGGCAGAGACAAGCTGCCAGCTCCTCAATGGTCCGTTAAGGTATCCATGGTCTTTTGGCAGCACTGCTGTTGATAGACACAGGTGGTTATGGAATCTGTTTCTGGCTGGTGGGGTGGTGCAATTCCCACTGAAGAGCAGATTAACTCTGTGTGTGGCACCTTTCAAGGAAAGCCTTCCCTTTTAATCAACCGTTCCTATTAGAGTGGAAGGCAATGAATAAGGAGAAAGGGAGTTACTGGAATTCCTTGTCCATATGCGTCCCACTTCTGTTGAGCATGCACCAGAAACTGAATACCTTAGCCACAGGGGTTTAATAGGTTTCACCTGTACCCACAGTCTGAACTACAAAGATGAAAAGGGAGCACAACATACAACCTCTTTCCTGTTATTGCAAATTTTGTACCTGGCAAAGCCCACATTGTCACATTGTTTTGCAGCAACCATCTGCAGCTACTCCCTTCTCTCAAAGATATTAAAAGTCATGATGAGGATGGAAAATGCTTCTGTGTAGCCTTGCCTGCATTTTCCTTCAGCAATAGGACTTTGAGTAAATTTCACAGAGCCTGTGCACAGACTCAAATGGTGATGTGCAAATGTCCATAAGTGTAAACTCCTAGCATAGCCACTGACAAAGTTCTTCCCTATATCAGATAGTTGTTTCCTGAGTTGGCCTTGAGGAATACTTAGGGACATAGGGGTATCCCTAAGAGAAAGACTGTCTCCAATAGGCAGTTATGAGATTACCCTGTTCTGGAGGAAGATCATTCAGTCATATGTACAGGAGGAAACCCACCCTATTCTCATATGCTATTATATCGGTATAACTATAACCCTGAGACTCCAGACAGTCCTTTCCCTTTTCTTAAACTCCTCTTATCCTTGCTGTGAGCTGAATAAGAGAACAATGGGTGCCTACATACCGCTGCTGAGGGAGGTAAACAGAAGAGACTCACAAAATTTTGTGATAAGAATTTACTTAGGTAGCTTTCAGATATTAGACTGGACTACTTTTTGAGAAGCATCCCCAGACATATAAATCTTTTCTGTCGTCTTCATAGCAGGCTATAGAAATACAAATCATCCAAGAAGAAGCGCCAGCATTTCCTCCACACTAGTATTTATGTTTGTGACTATACAGAAAGTAATACGGGTTATTTGCATCAAACTCACACTTAATTCATGGTGCATTGTCAAAGATTTGCTATAATTGTTCTTGGGTCTACTTCTCATTCCTGTGCAACTGGGATTGTGGCGGTGATTGCTTCTGCAGTAGACTTAAATATTTCCAAGAATTGTGTCTTTTTCTGCCCAACAACTGTAATCTGTCATGCTCTGCCCTTGCTCTTTATATTTGTGCCATGACTACAGATGTCTCTCAAGCAAGACTATCAAGACGATGCATTTACATTCTAGTGAGCTCAGGCGGTGCTGAATGATGTTTGGCCTATGGAGTGTCACCTCCTCTCAGCCAATCTGTGTGATTCAAAAGGCACAGTTGTTGTATAGAGGGGGAAAAAACCCTCTCTCTGCTGGATGTTCAGGCATTCATCAAAAAATATCAGCTTCTGAAATGTAATAATCAGATGTTATAGGTACACCTCAGAATGGGCATTTCCTCTTCCATCACCTGTTCTATCTCACTGTGGCAGCATGAAGAATGGGCAAGTCTTTTTGATATATGAAGTCTTAATCTTTTATTCAGAAAGTATATCCTGATCAGTGTTTAAACGTGTTAAGTGATAGAATGAAGACTCTTACTGTTTAAATTGTAGCCTTCAAGGCACAATGAATCTGTTAATTTCCCTGTGTACTTACACTATGGCAGCTATCATGATGGCATTTCTTCTTATCACAGTAATTTGATCCAAGCGGAAACTCTTGAAAGGCGATTTCCCCCATTTTTTATTCCCTTTCATACTCCTGGAATATTCTAGAATGAGAGGTTGCCAGCTACCCTTGTTCACCCACTTTCTAGTCAGCCCTTTACATTTGTGCCGCATCACCCTAATTAATGTGGAAATTTTCATTCAGCTAGAAAGGCTAGTCATGGGTTCTCTTCTAATCAGTCAAGCTAAAAACTCAAAAGAAACCCACAGACATGGCTGCTTACAATGTTCCAGAAATATCAAGAATTATTATCTCCTGTGTTACCTACCAGATATGTCATTTCGGCAACCTGACCAGTTAATTTTTCTAACAGAAACGTTCAAACATAAGCTGCTTCTTCCACTTGAGGAGTTCTAAGCCCCAAAAGTGCTTAAGTTGTGTTTGAATGAATGTTTGTTGTCATAGAGATATCCTGGGATTCTTTACAGTGGGAGCAAAAAGCCAAGAAGTTGATTTTTTAATAATCATAGAAAATTTGGAACTGTTTCTTCAATGTTTTAAATTGCTCCAAGTGATAATGTTAGAAATTGCAAAACTTTATCAGTTGTATTCTCATCAGACAGCCAATCATGCCTCAACCTCTGCTTTTTCCCCAAAAGTCAGAGGTCTCCAGTATTGATCTAGAAAGAGATTGCATTTCATGAATTGTCCCTGAAAGAAGGGGAGGGGTTTGGCTCTGTTGGGCTACCTGTCCTGTTGACCTGTAAATGGGATGTATTTGCAGTAACAGAAACAGAAAATTAAGCACTTCCAGCAAAGGAAGAACAAGATGTTCAGATCAGCACTGGCAGGCTGCTAAAGACATAACCAAAACTGTTTAGACAATTGGTGGGGATGGCTCAGTCTAGGTTCTTGTTCTTACTTGTGATTACAGAAATTAAATAGCTGTAGGCTAGTGTAGGGAACAAAACAAATTTTTTTTCACGGATGGATAGATTTCACTTCACTTGATGTTAGTTTAATAGAAATAAGGCAATCAATAAAATAGCATCATGTAGTATCTCTCTCTGGAAAATGACAAGCATCATCAGAGAGCAAATACTTACAGTAGATGCCTCAGATAGGTGGAGTGAATCACCTGCTGGAAATGCTTATCTACTTCTACTGCTTTTAGGGCAGAAGCTGAGATCACTGGTTTACTCTACATGTTTAAATTTCAAATGGCTAAAAGTCAACATTTTTATCAAGTCAATTCCATTTAAGTTTCAAACTTTTCAGTGGAGAAGGTTTCAACTTTTATTTCTCTGGCCATGTGTGCATATACCTCAGCATAAAATCTGTACATCTGTTGCAGTCCCATTATGCATTGCCTTGTGACATACTTTGTGTATTGTATTATCCTCTGCCTCATGTAAATCAGGGGAAGGCTAACACAGTAACATATAGGTGGGTATGCAGGATCATACATTTTTGATGTCTTTCACATAAAAGTACTAGTATTTCCAGACACACACAAAAGAGGATTTTCTTCATGCTCAGATAGCTTTTATCTACATGAAGTTGTGAAAATATTCTGAATCCTTGACCATTATGTTTTATTTTAGAAAATGAAATATTCGTGGCAGCATGTGAATTACTTAAGTCAAATGGCAACAACATTTGAAAGAGAATGTTGTGCAGTTACAGGGACATTCTTGGAAAGAACATTGTTCACTTGGAAAGCCTATAAAACTTTAGGATGTTCATATAATATTAAAAAAGGATTTCCCTCACATACAATCAATGTGTAAACAATTAATAATTAATAGCTAACAAATGTATTTAGTAACAAATCTGTTCCAAAGTGAGAAACAGTGAATGTAGAAATGAAAACCCCATTGACTCCAGACCCTGTTGTCATGGGACCAGTTATATCACAATGAGCATCTGCTCACAAACATGAAATTCCCTTGTAAGTTCAGGTTGTTGACTCCTTACATATCTACTGGGCATACTGTTCAGATTCTCACTCCTGGGATGTTTATATAAATTCTTCCGATTTTAAGCCTCAGTATTTTATGGTCAGTTTATATCTGTTTTTTTTTTTTTTTTTTTTTTTTATTCCAAATTTTTTTTTTTTTAATGCCAATACTTTCTTTCAAGGTGAAAAAGAAGTATTCACTGTATTATTAATCCATCACTGAAAGTCAAGGAGTGGGATTGATCTCAGGAAAATGGTTCGGAAGTTCGGACTTCAGTCACCCAAAACTTCATCTACATAGCTAATGTAACAAAGCAGTCAACTCTGGAAGATATGAAACCTCATTCTAAACCAGACATATGTTAAGATCTTTAGATACCTCTCATGACTTCTTCACCCAGTTAGTACTGGTTGTCAGATACACACAGATGATGTCTGTAATGCCTTTTTAAACACCAGTATCTATTTCAGCAGCTGAAGCTCATTCTGTGTTTGTATAATGGACATGACCTAGCTCTTTTATCTTAAAGCAACAGCCTTTTGCAAAAGTTCTTGTTGGTAGTTCTCACTTGATCTCAAGACTAGTCTACTTACTCACATTTCTAGTTCTCTCGCTCTCCTGATCAGCTGGTTCTCCTTTTGTGTTCTTCCAATATTCTTCTCTGATGAGAATAACAGCCACCTCTATGACATCAGCAGTTTAATAGCAGAACCTACTGATTCCTGTGCTGAAGTTATTATTGAAAATCCTAAATACTAAATACTAGATAATATTAGTCCCAAGATCAAACCTTCAGGATTCTTATTAGGACTCTTAATTCAAATCAACAGTTGCATCTTTCAGCTCAGCTGAGTGTAGTCTTTTGTTTATTCCTTTCTGCATCTCTGTCATTTTTCTGTATCTATCTCATCTTCCTCTCATAACTAATACCTTCCTACCATACTAGATGCTTTATTGTTGGCCTAATAAAAAAAATTAAATTCAGCAGTGGCAGCATTTTCTGTTAGTCTGATACAGAGTATACTGCTTTCCCAGAACTCACAGTTTGCTTTAAATCAAGAATCACAAAGCAATAGACAAAGATAATTAATGATAATAATAACAACGTGCAGCTTTATTTAGTCTGCAGCCAAAATCTGAAGTCTGTCTTTGAGGCATAAATCAACCAGGAACTTTATTCAGAGTTTCCAGCTATCTGTGAGCCAAGCTGATATCCAGAATTGGAAAACAGCAGTCTCATCATTCTCTTCCTTGTCTTTCCTTCATTTTACAGATACTTAGGGTTTTATATTTCTAAGAAGCATCTCCAATAAAAATCTAGAACTCTACCCCCCTGGATTTTCTCCCTATAAAAATATTTATAGGAAGAAATCTTTCTCCCCATTTCTCAGGCAAATACTCAATGATTGGCATAATATTTTTTATTATGGGTAAATGTTTTACTAGTATTCACTAATATAAATATTATCTTTTGCAATGTTTTTAAAGTACTTAGCAACATTTTAGATGTTTCTATGTGGTAAATCTTTTTATCCAAGCATACAAAAAATATTGGGGATTTCTCTGTTAACATTTTCCCCAACAGTACAGTTACAGTTGATAAAATCCTACATTTCTTGAACAATGACATTTAATGATAGCATTTCCATTATTTTCCAGAGAGTGACACCAGTCTAATGACCTTTAAATTTGCCAGGAATCTGCTAGTTTTTGAATACTGACAGAAAATTTACCATCTTCCTATTTTTCATATCAGATGCTAACTAATATACTGATACAATATCAGGGAACTTTCTGTAATATGTGTAGCATTTGTCATATAATCAAATATATATAATCAAGTCCCTCCCTTAGAAAACACGATGTGTCTAAATCTGAGTCACCTTAAGAGTCCCTTCACAGGTGATACAGAGAAACAGATAGTTCTGCAGCATCATTCCTTTCCTTATAAATAAATGTATAAAATAGATTAAATGAGTCACACCTTAAAAATTCTCATTTCCTTCCCTGAATATGAAGGAGAACTGCAATAACTCACTCATCTACAGAAATGTAAAGCAAGGTGGAATAAATTGTGGCCTTAATATGTTTGCCCCCATCTGTGACATGAGCAACAGCATAAACACAATGACTGAATATTTCTGAGTCTTTATTCATTAATATTTATAAAGTACTTTAAGATCTTGGGATCAAAGCAGTAAAAAGAGGCAATCAGCACTACATGGCCAATCCACTCAAGTGTCAAAGTCCTATTTTATAGAATACTGTATGTTTAGGTAGCCCTTCCTTAAAAATCTTATGAATTAATTGAGAAGATAGTTGGACAACAGAAGCTAGGTGTTTCTGTTCTAGCACATGAGATTAGTGCAGAAGATTTCAGGGGACATCTTGCTCCTCTTAACCTTGTCATAACATCAGAAACATTATCCTCCACACTTCCTACATATGCTGCAAGTTGTATGAGTTGCCTTCAGCCACTCTGCACTGCCCTGCAAAGCTCATCAGCCTCGTAAGGGGGGTCACAGTACAACGCTTTCCATCTTCAGACACATCAGTCCCCTGCTCTGCTTCACTGCCATATATTGTGACTCCCGGGTATGGCTGCCAATCCAGCAGCAAAGGCTGGCTCTTTCTAACTGGGGGAAGCTGCCCAGTGAAACACTCTGGACCTGAAGACTCTTTAAAAAAGGAACAACAAACCCATAGCCACTATCCCCACAGACCACCCCAAAGTGCTCCATTATCAGTCACATATATACTAGAAGTATTTTTTAATCACTGAATACATTTGAAAGCTAAAGGGGGGTTATTTGTTGGTGATTTCCCCTTTCTGTATTTGGGACAGCTCTAACCACCACATAATGACTGTGCAAAGTGCTATTTGCTTATTTTTCTGAAAAAATTGTACACTTGGCACATGGATCCTTCTGATCACATTTCTGGAAAGGTAAAAGGACTCTATAAATCCACACATCCAGCCAACATGCACAAATGTTCTTTTAGGTTTTCTTTTTCAGACTGAGCTAGTTTTAGACACACACACACACACACACACACACACACACACACGCACACGCATTTCCTAGTACATTTTGTATAATTTAAGTTATTTTTGTGTTATGTGCTCTTTCTGGTGTTCCCATGGATTCGTTAGGATGAATAATTTCTGTCAATAATGAACACAGGAACCCAGTACATGAATACTTGACGAGATGAATATATGCATAGGTTATACATATCAATTTGTGGTGAATGCAGGAAACAAATGCATAAGAAACTGATTTAACTAGCATGAAACACAGATGAAATAGATGGCATACAAATGTAATTATATTACTTTCAGGCAAATAAGGCCATGTAGATAGGAGGGTGATGGGTATGTGGATTCTGTAATGAACATCAGGGCAGTGGAGAGGCCCCTTGCAAAGATAATGCATCATTTTATGTCTTTAAAAAAGCCACAGTCATACAAAAAGCCAATAAGAAAGCACTGTTAATAGGTGGGAAAATAAATATATTCTGTGGGTTAAGAAGCTAGAAAATGAAAGCTTGTGCTTGGAAAGAAAAGTAATGAGAAGTATATGAAATTACTAAGAACCTATCAGACCTGGTAAAATTTGCATTATCACCTTCAGTGGATTTTGAATCTGCCCCTAATAGATAAACTGACATGCAGCATCAGCATGACAATGGTATTTTTTATTTTTATTTCTGATCACAGTAAGAATAGATATTTAAAATAGTAATTTTGAAAATTTCTAAACATTTTAAAATCTCTTTTTAATGACTTGACCTTTTTATTTTTTTAAAGGAACTTAAACCCAGTGTTTTCTAATGCTTAGACAATTTTGATAGTAGGTAATAATATTTTATGATAAAATTCACCATGCTGGAAAGCCTCTGGGGACATGAACTCTAGCAGTGTATGTGTGGAGGGCCTAGTCTTCCAGCTGATCAGTTTTATTTTCTCCTCTCTTTTAGTGCTATAAAGCATCTCAAGTTCCCAATAAAACAATGTACAACTCCTTATCTGTTCCAACATATATCTTTCACCCACCAACATTTTACTCACAGCTCTTTCCAGGCACAACCCTAAGCCTACTTTTCACAATCAATTTTTCCTTGGTACCTTGGTTAAGCCTTATACATCTTTTAGCATTTCCTCAAGAGTTTCTTTAAGAAACTCATAGTGAGAATAAAAGGTAAATAATGCTTACTCATTTTGTGATTGCCCCTGATTTTCCCCGTGGTGTTTCCTGTTTCCTGCACTCCTGGATGCCAAGGCACAGACCAGCTAGCTCTAATTTGAACCTCGTTCCAGGGCTCCTCACCAGCAACCTCATTCCTCTCCCAAAGGAATGACCCCCATAAAGTACATGGTATCTCACAAGGTTGCCTCTAATGGGTCTGTGGTCTCCTGTGAACCCTTTTGTTATCAGAAAGGTTATGCTCCGTGTCATGCAGCATAAAAGTGAACACTCTGAGTAGTCAAGAGTTAAAACATACCTTGGCTGTTTCAATAAAATGCAATTTAATATGGCAAGAAACACATTTCATATCTAATGTTGACATTGAAGGATCTTGTATTGCTTTTTTACCAATAGAAATGACAGTGATTCATCAGCTTTTATTCCATTTTATATTGCTCTGGTGCTCTATCAGCCAGAGAAATGCTCTAATTTTTGCCAAAGTTTATCCACTGAGTTCTTTTCCTTGTTGCCTTTCAAATAAAAAATATTTCTTGTAGAAGGCACTCACATTTTTTGCTATATTCCTTGTCTTCCCACCTTATAGCTTCTCTGTCACCCTGGAACCCACAGCTCAATATTTCTTATAGCTTCTTTTTCAAAATAAAAATGTATAGGCGTGTGAATTCTTACAGAATTCTTGACTATCTTTCATGTCTTTGCATCCTCTGTTTTATTTTTAGAATTTCAGCATACATCCCTAACTTTATATGCTGTGCACTTTGAATTGCCCTAGACTCAGAGGATTTTCTGAGATCAAACAGCATCAATATTAATTACTAATAGAGTTTCTCTTTTAAAATAAACTTGGGTTTAGAATACTGAGACAGCATGTTAGCAATTAATGCATTACACTTACTTTTACACATGATCCATATACTTTAAACATGGGAACAAGAAGTGCTTAGATTCAAGTTCTGTATTGAAAGAGGTTCAACATCAGCAGTTGAATTGGTTTGTAGATTTGAGGTTTGGACTGAAATTACATAGAGTGTAAATCTCACAGAGGCAGCTGTCTTGAAGCATTTACTCCATGAGTAAAGGTGAGTCTTATTCACTTCTACACGTTACATTCACCTAGAATATTAAAAAAAATAATATCCAGAGAGAGGAAAAATTCAAAAGAGAAAAAATTAAAATCTGAAAATTTAAAATTTAAAAAAGGAAAAATTAAAAACCAAAATAGGTTCCTTTGTGTTAGACTGTACTGTTTTCTTCTGCAAATTTGACTCCTCATACTTTCACATCTCCTTGTATTTGGAAGAGTTTGTTTTGTGGAGGCTTAGATGGATTCACATTCATCTAAAATGAAGAATGCAGCAGACCATATTAATATGAAAACACACCCCAAACTGCTCCTTTTGCAAATTGAGTTGCATATCCACATCTGACTGGAAATAGACAAGTAGCAAGAATATTTAGTAGAGCAGGAAATGTGGGAAAGTTATCAACAGTCGAAGACTGTCCTCCCACCTGACACGGTCTGAGTGGCAGGCCCTGGCAGTAAGAAAGAGCAACTTCTCAACCACAGTAGTAAAAATAGCAAAGCCATAGCTGTCTACTCAAGATGGCTTAGAAGTTATGTATAAAGCAATAAAATATAATCTTAGTTTTCTAAGGAGCATTCATTTTCTAAAAAGATGTGGCATATTTCTGTGAGCTATAAGCCAACTCTACCAGTTTATTGGCAAGATCTCAGCTATCCAGATATATCATTTCATCATACCAAAGTCTTATGCTTTTTTATTCTGTTCATTTCTCCTCCTCAGTAACATCTCCACTACCAAACCAGCATTAACTCTAAGAAGATAATCAAAATTAAATTTCTCCACTCTGTGATTCTTCCAGTAGTCAAGCTGTAAACCCACTTTCAAAGTAGGATATAATTTCCTGAATATACTTTGCTCTGGAAAAAATAATGTGGAAAGATAGAAAGAAAAAGACAAAATACAGCCTCTGAGCCAGAAGAGGTGTTATTAGAGATGCCAAAGGAAGCAATTTTAAGGCATAGTGAACAGACCCAGGCATTAAGTTAGAAAACAGCACATGCGTGAGAAGCTCCAGAAAGGAACTCAGTATGAGACACACCAAAAAAAAAAACCTATTCTCCTTTTTTATGTCTGAGACATCATAGAAGAAATCATAAGCTTAGTGTGGATTCTTTATGTTTTGCCAAAGGTCTGGCTGGAAATGATTTTGCTGCCATAAAATCTGTTTATGACAGTATTAAAGTAAGTATATCACTCTGAATGTGCTGTCTATTCTACCCCAAATAAAGGCAGGAGGGAGAGCTGAAGCTCACGTTAAAAAGGGGGTAGGGAAGAGACCTCAGCAAGAGCATTGGGACAACCTCACCACTGTATCACACAAGGACCATGGGCAGCCAAGAGGGAGTGGGTGGTTAGTTCTCTTTCAGAAACCAACCTCAAGAGCTTTCTAGGAAAATGTGAAACAAATTTACTGACAATGTCTGAGCTGCATGTATTTTGGTGCCATGGGAGCAGCAATAATCGTGGGGCAGTGTGTCTGCTGCTGCATTGTAGTGTCTGTAGCTGTCAGTGTTGGTAGTAAATGAGTATCCAGTGGGCTTTGCTCATTTTCCCTTCAGTGTTCATGTGTTTTATGGGCTTGAAAGTTAAGGAGGAAATAGAAATGCTTGTAGGAGGAAGTGCTTTTAATACATCATAGTAATTTTTTACTTGTGACTTCAGTGATAACATAATTTGTAGCTCTTTCATGTTCTCCTTTCATTCTCTCTCCCCTGATTTTTGCTGTGCAAACACTGATATTTCCTGATAGAAGGAGACTTTAAACAGCCCACAAAGATCGACTGCTTTCATGCTTCCAAATTTTCTCAGGCAGTTAAGCTCAAGAGACTGGTGCAAGAGCATGGATCAAGGAACTTATTGACACACACTCAGACAGGAACTGGGCAAGGGAGGACACGAGCCAGCTGCCCTGACATGAAAGAGCAATGTGATTTTACATCACAGGGCCATCACCCCACTTGACCCATGTGAAACCAACCCGGGCAAGCCAGCTTCTCTGTGCCAAATGACTGCCCTACCTCACATTCCTGGGCTGGTTTAGAAATAAAAACCCAGAAATACCACACAAGCCTCTTCAAAGAACAGTCATCTTGTTAGTAAAGAGCAAAGTTATTCCTAATGGTCAGCCCTCCAGTGTCCATGCACCCTGAGTGTACTCATCTCTATCAGGATACAAACATATGCACATATATATATATATATTTGTGTGTGTGTATATATATATACACATGTACATTACTCCATGAAAGCAAGTGGAAGGAAGGCACAGAAGGAAAGCATGGAAGGAAGGAAGGAAGGAAGGAAGGAAGGAAGGAAGGAAGGAAGGAAGGAAGGAAGGCGCGGAAGGAAGGAAGGAAGGCGCGGAAGGAAGGAAGGAAGGAAGGTAAGGAAGGAAGGAAGGAAGGAAGGAAGGAAGGAAGGAAGGAAGGAAGGAAGGAGGGAACTGGCAACCTAGGGTGATTCTCATACTTCATCTAAGAAGATGCTAAAGCAGGTTAAAGCAGTGGTCTGAGCTGCCCTGATCTGGCAGATCAGTGTGTTGCCTCTGAGTGCAGTGCACAGAAGCAAAGAAGTAAAGAAGTTTGGATGTGGTCAAGCGGAAAATGGAAGAAAGCTGAGCAAATAGTTACAGAGTCTAGCAAATGCTAGTAAAGGTATGAGGACTGGAACAGCAGCTAATTAGGAATAGCTATAAAAATAGTAGGGAAAAGCTCTGCTTTCTACAAGAAGGTAGCTCAGAAGTTGAAAAATTCACAAGATGACCTCAAATGCAAGGGCTTGAGCTCACCCTCCAGCTGTTTTTTACTACTAAACATATTTCTGCTAGAGTAAGGTTTTTGTTTGTTTCCATTCCAATGACAACACCCTTCTGTCAATTGATAGAAGAAATCTAAGCAATTTTGAGCTAGAGGCTGGGCGTATTTGTAGTTTAATTTATTTTTGGCATGAGCTGCTGCTGTAGCTAGGATGGCTACAATAAACAGGCATATAACCATTTCTTTCACCAATTTCAATACAAATGGGATTCGAGGCTAGGTACACAGATGAATACAGACAAGAATATTCCTTGATGCACTCTGGAATTATATATTTCCCCCACTCCAATCCTGCCATTATATGACAATGTAAGAGAAGATATTCCCAACAGAATAGAACTGGAGGCCCATCCAGTCTGGTCCTTTGTGTGCAGAAACAGTGACCAGGCATTTAACACATGAGCATGGCCACTTCATGCCAGACTACTTCCTTCGCACTGCACCAGTTTCTGCAACTGTTGGATTAGGGATGTTTGAGGCATTTTCCTGTCTAGTTCTCCACGTATCTGTTTATAGACCTGTTGGTCATGAACTTCTCCCTTTCTCAGGCTGCTGGTACTGCTTTCCTTCACCCGCACTGTGGGAACAAGTTACAAGAGTTCATATGCATGCAGTAAAAGAGCACTTGCTTTTAAATGAGTCAGTTTTTTGCTTTATCAAGTTCAAGGGCTCAGTCAATAAGAGCTTTGCATCCACCTTACACAGCACCATCCTGATGGTGTTATGGTTATTCTTCCTGATCAAAATGTAGGGTGACAAAACTTTGTATCCTTTTGGAAGTCAGTTACCTCATCCCCAGGATCCTTTTTATTGCTTCCCTCCCATATCACCTCCAACTCCACTAAGGCCTTCCTAAATCACAGAGCTGGGACTGCACACACAGCACTTGCAGTATGACACATTCTAGCTTAATATGGTGGCAAAAAGCCTGTCTTGCTCTCTGAGATAATGCCTTTCTGATATTTTGGCTCAATGATACCCAATATTATTCCCTATTGCATATTTCACTGTCATTTGAGACAACGATTTAGAAAATCAGCCAGTGACGACTCCAAGGTTTCTTTTGGTAGTTGAAGCTTAGTTACAGCTCAGGTTTCAGTGTTGTACAAACACGGTTTAGATTACAGTTCCTGAGATGCATTATCCTGCATTTCTTGGTACTGGAGCTCATCTGCACCCTTTTTTCCCAACTCATTCAGCTCTGTGGGGTTTTCTGGGGTTTCCCTGGGGTTTCTTGCAGACAGTGATCTGTTGTCTACCCACGACAGACTTGCAGTTTTTGCCGTGCATCTGCTTTCCCACATCCTTGCTGAACACAGCCAGCACTGGCATGGGTGGCTGATGGGCAGAACTGGAAGCAGAGTCATGGGGCCGTGGCTTCCAGACCCCTCCAGGGCCTTCAGTACATGGGAGTTACCCTGGACCCTGTCCCCTCTCTACACTTTGGTGGCCATAGGGACTCACTAATCCCCTGGGCCTTCTTCCTGCTTCGGCTGCCTTTGGGGAGCTCCTTGTCATACTCTTCACTTTCTTTTCATCTATTTTTGGGTTTTTTTAATTTACTTTCTGCTTGCTGTGTGTATGGGTTTTACCGTTCTTTTCTAGGCCAGATTTCCTTTAGTTTCTTTTTTTTTTTTTTTTCCATGCTTTTCCATGTGATAGCCTGCACAACTTTCCAGTTAAGGCTTGAAGGGATTTTCTGGATTGCTTTGTTTTCTTTCTGAATTGTGGTACGCTTTTTACCTGGCTTCTAGCACTTAATTTTTCAACAGCCTCCAGGCTGCTCCTAGGCTTCTTTTGTTTTGGACAGCTGCTTTTATGAGGTTTTTGCCTTTTTATTTGTTCATTTTTGACCAGTTACCCCATTGTGTACACAGTTTCTCTTCTTGAAATTCAGTACTGCAGTCACTATTCTGTCCTGTACATCACTCCAGATTATATCCAAGACTCTCCTTTCTTGTGATTTCTGAGGCTTTTCATTCCAGGAAGCAGCCATCTACTGTCCCCAGAAAATTTATCTCCTGGCTCATTTTTCAGTATTGATGTGTAAAAGCACATGTAATTTTTATTCTCTTGCTTAATATTGCTCAAGCAAGTAAAATTGTGGTCTAATTTGCCTTCATTTTTAAAATTCAGTTGTGGTTCTTTTCCCTCTTGGCCTTTTCAGAGATTCACTGGACATTAGACACATCCAATTTGTATGTTGCATTTGTATGTTCCAAGTGTTCTTCCATATCATGCATTTTGTCCTTTTTCTAGTTTACAAAACATCATAGATAAGTGTTAAGTTATAGTGACACCTTGTGAAGTCTTGTCCCTTTGTGTGCAAAAAGCCAGGTACTGTGCCATCATAAGAAGTTATCTGAGTGTCTAATAGTTGATTCTCCACTGTCACCAGCTGTTTCTTTCTCACTGCTCTGCTATAGAAGCAAAGGCAGAGCAAGATGACAGTAATGTCAGGTGACATGAAGGGTCTTACCCAAAAAAACTAGGACACTCCCTTGGGATCTAGTCCCAGGCATCCCAGCAGACTCACATTTGCCTCCCACACAGGGTCAACATCTGCAAAGGAATGCAAAGCAAAAGCTTCCTGCTCTTTCTGGTCTTTTAGGAGCCAATTTTTTTTTTTTTTCTTCCTTGCACTTTTCCTGAGCAAGATTGTCCTGCAGTTGCCCCTTTCCCACTGGCAGCAACATAATATTTCTTCAAAAGCCAGTGGCATTAATGGACTGCCACTTGGTGAGTCTGACCAGGAAAATAATGATCTTGTGGCACAAATTATTGCATACATGGGGAACTGACCACCGTCAGAAAAATTCAGTTCAAATACAAAGAGATGGAAGAGTAGGAGAAGGAAGATTTTCCACAGAGATAGTGCATTGTCTATTGTCTTTTCCATAGAGTTTAACCTGAGAGCTAACACAAGCATTACTTGCTCATCAATTGGTAGGTGTGACCTGTGCACTTTTTGTTTCTCATCACATTTTTGTAGCTGAGAGCCATTTAAGCACAAGGGACTCAAAAAGCATTTTCAGGAGAGAGATAAGAAGTAGATGGTGCTTTTTTATTTTCCAGGGAGAAGGGGGACAAGTAATGCAAGATTTTGCATCTGTGGCTGTATCAGATGACAAGTGCCTAAAAAAACCATTTCCTCAGTGAATCCACACTATTTTCACCAGCTCCATGCCAAGATGAATCCAGTGACTTTAGGATTTTTTTTAAATAAAAATGCTCATTCTAGAGCAGATTCAGTTTCTTTTTATCTGTTTTATTTATTCTTTTTCTTGAAGCTAGCAGAAGCATAGAAAATTACATCTAGAACTTATTAACAATTTAGAAGTGTTTCAGCTCTTTCTTGACTTTCCTATTTCTATCTGCAAAATTTAGACAAAGAGAAGCTCAGAATTTCCATCCACTCTTTACATAAAATAGGCAGTTTTCATTAAAACCAGTTTAATTTCTGAGTTTGACGCAATAAGCCTCTTATCTAAGAGAGTCTCATGTTCCTCTGTGCTCTTTTTTTCTCCTTAGCACCACCCTGTCTATTTTCAATATGTTAGACATAAAGTCCTAATTCAGTAGTTCTTGAAACAGATAGGAGCATGCCAGAAATTTTTTATCCATCACTTAACATAATTCTGTCATATTTTATACAAGGACGGCCTTGTTCTCTGTAACCACATGATGAGTGAGAAATTAAAGCATGCGGTTTTCCAAAGCGCATTAACTGCAATTCCTGCAAATTCACATGCCTTTGCCAGATGCAATGTCTGTGACTGTTTCTGAAATGTGCATGCAACAGAAAAGCATACTCTATATGGAAGAAAAATCCCACAGTTTTACAGCAAAAAAAAAATATCCCCACTGTAAACATTAGGATATGACAAATACTCTTAGGACATATTTATGTATCCAAAACAATATCAATTATTAAAGCGAAAGGGGAAAAAAACAAAATTTAACTAAAAATAATGCAGAGTGTTTAATAGATTTGTTTAATAGTCATAAACAAATAACCCATGAATACTTTAAAACAGTTAGTGTTGCAGGAAGCAGACACCCAGAAGATTTTATGAAATATTCAAACATTTATGGAGTGTGCTCTAGAGGTTAGAGCAGAGGCCTGACAGTCAACAGAGATGCTTTATATCCCTGCTCTGCTGCACATCTTTCCTGGAGTAAGCAAATCACCATGCACACGGCTGTACTTGTGCTGTAGTGGGGATGGAATTGTGTGGGCCAAGCTTTGTGTCTGAGGTGTGCTGAGAAGCAGGTGCCAGTCTCAGGCTGAGGAGAGGGTAACTACTGGTGTCTCCACAGGAGTCTGTGTGATGACAAAGTGTTGCATGACAATGTGTTCCTGGGACACCTGTGTCATCCATTCCTATCAGGTCTCTCAGTTCTTCCACAAGAGGCAAGTGTAAAGTTGTGTTAACTTCTGCAAACTGCTGAGGTCAGGGCAGAGGCTTTGGCCACTTTTATCACACTAAGGCAACAACCAGGGATTAACTATCCAGGAATTTCTCCCAGAAACTCTCTAGTAAAAGTCTAGCAAAGCATAAACTGAAGGAATTTACTAGAAGGAGGATCTGAAGTCTTTTTATGAAAAGGGAAGAATATGGAATTGCAGAATCCACCCCCGCAAAGTAAACTGCTATTCTTATAGAAAACCAATAGCATTAAATCCTTGTAATGCAAACTTTTAGTCATTTCCATAAACTCTTTCCTCAAACATTTCCCTCCAAACGAGCCTGCTTATATGACAGGTCTGAAATAATCCCAGTCTTGGGCTCATGAGCTTCAGCTGCTGCATCAATGAGATCCCAGTGCCAGGGAGACCAAAACACACCAGGAAAGGGGAGAGGAAGCCCCCTGGCACCAGGAGTTCAGAATACCTGACTGGCGCCCACTATAAATGGAAACAGGCCCAAGAAAGATGCATGAGGCAGTTTCCACTTTTTCTCCTGCATGTTGGGATGAGAAAAGCATGAACAAACAGCCCACATTGTGCTACCAGTAGCTTTACAAGTGGGGAAGTGGAGTAATGATTCTGTTGTACTATGCGAAGACAATACCCACTGACGATTTTCCTGCATCTTCCCTTCCAATTTGAATAGATACTTCAGGTAACATTGAAACTGGTAAAGGAATAGTTTTTATGCTACATTCATACATGAATTATGTGTGGGATGTGAATTAATTAGTGGGATGAGGGATCATAAATATCCAGAGACTCCATAAGGATTGTTGTGTTTCATAAGATGATGAGAGTCCCCAGTTTCCAGCTCTCCCTGGCTGCATAATCACTAAATATTGAATTAACTACTCTCATGAAGGTATGAATATTAGAGAAAAAGACAGGTGGACTATCACTTCTTGCTCAGAATTTTGGTTTCTCTCAACAATGCGTGATTCTCCCAAGACGTTACATAGAAGAGTGTCAGTACAATGCATGACTGGCACAAACTCCAAGGGGTAAAGCATGCCCTGAGGATACTGGGGGCTCCACCCACCCTTGTCCACGTGTTCGTGCCCTGAGAGATGTGCTTGAGGTCAGAAAGAGGGCTGCTGACAAGAAACTCTTGCTTCCTTCTCATGGGTTCAAGAAAAACATGGTCCTCTTCTCTTAATTCATTTGGCCTGCCAGTCGGTCTTCACAGAAAAGAAGTGAAGCAGAAAAGGTAGCAGTAGAAGAGATGTGAACATTGAGGAAGATGCCATCAGAGCTTTCTAAAAGTTATTTCCTGCCCTCACAGATCCCAAACTAATGTTCCTGCTTGCAGGTAAATATGGTTGAGGTGATTGATACTAACAGATTGTAAATCTAGGGAACAAGTACCCAGCCTTCGATTTGTTAGGAGGTATTGGAGGACCCCTAGTAGGGTGCTGTCTGAGCAGGTGGGGCAGGTGTAAACTGGGTCAGATGATGATTCTGTGGATAAATTTCTAATGCTAAAGACTGATTTATTTTCTTGTGATATCTTTAAGCCAAGGCATGCCAACACTCAACACTACGAGCTCTTAAAAAACTAAAGTGGCATTGAAGAATTAATGGCTCAGATGTTGTACCAGCACCAGCAGGTGAGTGTAAGAAGTGAATAGAGGGCTGGGGGTTCAGCCCTGCAAAGCCACAGTGGCACAACAGCAGAAACCCTGGTGAGCATCAGTGACAGCAGGCTTACTGCTCAACATTGACTCACTTGTGACATGGGTAAAACTGTGAAATGCAACTGCTTTTGTATCTGGCAGCAACTGGAGTGCATAAGGTTTTGTGGCTGCTCCATACAGCCAACAGTTTGTGTCCATCAGGAGAGTGCCCATTAGGCCTCTTGTGAATTGCACATTCAACCATAATTAATGGTAAAAAAAGAAGTCAGTTCCACAGCTCATCCTCTGCCACCCTGGCCCTGCCTTTTTCTCTGTAAATCTTCCCCCAGAGAGGAGGTTTTAGCAAGTTTCTTTTGTTTCTTTAGAAAATATCTTAAGGCAGTATGCAAGGCATGCATTTTTACTTTCAGAAAAAGGCAAAAGAGAAGACAAATATCCTTGTTTTCTTGTAATCCAGAGTCTAAGTAGATTTAATGGCCCTGTTAGTGCTGGGCAAAATTAAGACCTTATGAAACATGTTACAAAGTACCTTTGTAGATCTCATTTTCAATAAAAAAAGGGTTTAGGTCATGTTGAACAGTCTGCAACTTATTAGCACTTTGCCTTCAACAGGTCACCTTTCATGGTATAATACTCTGTTTTCATTAAGGACTGAATCGAAAAAGGCTATATTTTTAGAACTCAAGCAAAATATATTACTGATATTGTAAGCACAATGATAAAGAAACACAAAACACTTAACTACAAAACTTGTTTCTTACACAAATGTGTCAGATTCAATGCTTTTCTCTAAATGTAGTGATCATCACAAGAACAGCTTGTATTCTTTAAACTTGAAATGTTAGGTGTGATATTTGTTGTCCAGCCAGGAAAGAAAAGAAAGGAAAAAACAAAGCAATAAACAAAAATAAACAGAAATTGCAGACTCAGACATGTTCAATATGCTCTACATCTCAGAATCATGCACACCTAAGAAGAAAGAACATGAGGTAATATAAAATTTAGTCTACTTAGATTTTAATAGATAAAAATATGCTAGATACAAGTTATATCAAGGTTTTTATTTCTTTGTGAGTCCGTTTTGTTTCAGGTTTGCTCAAGGAATATTTTTAATATTAACAGAAATCTCCCCTCATCTTTTGTAACAGCAGTTAGTTTGAAACATAAAAACCTGAGACGATGCTTACATTTCTTAAAGACTATTCCAACCATATGGACTTGTTATTTTTCACAGATCGTTTTCTTTTGAGTGCTTATGCTGGTCCAGCCTCTTCTAGGACTCACATTATATGGAGAAGAAAGACTCTTCTCCATAGAAGAGAAGGAGAAGAAGGAAGGGTAAGTAATCTTCTCCTGCTTCATCCTTTGCAAAAGTGAGGTAACACCTCTAACCCTCTTACCTTAGAAAGCACACTTGTTCCTTTAGGAGTAATACATTATTTGTTTTGACCAAACAATCCTCCCAGCTGATGAGTCACATGCAAGCAGTTGCATTTGCATGGGATGCATTGGTAGACACTTGTTCATTGTGGACTAAAAGAAAAAACAGTAGATGGTGAGATCAATAGTATCTGTCAGAAGAGAGAAAAGCTGAAATTCTCTACAGCTCTGCCTTGTAAGTGCAGCCTGAAAGCAGAAATCAGTATTACCTTCAGTCCTTATTTCAATGATGTTCAGGGGGATTTTTTTTTTTTTTTAACTATTTTTTTTATTCTGAAATAAGATCTTGGAAACTGATACACTATCTCTTCCCTGTTGATGCACTAAGCGGGACATAAAAGACACCCACACACATTTTACCTCCCAAAAGAACAAATATGGAGAGATATCCTCAGTTCTCTCTATCTCATGAGTGGAGCACAGGCACTGAAGGATAATCTTCCTAAACCATGTTGAGGGAGATTTCAGCAACAGTCTTCAGCAATGCCCAATTATCAGTGTAGGCTGAAGAAGCTGACAACATGCTGGTCCTCCTTCAGACCACTGGCAGTTTTCATCTAAGCATCGTTCCTCCCATCGCCCACAGAGCGCCCCTGCATCTGCTTCTCTGTGAGTCTGTCTTTTTGGATGGGGTTGTGAAGTACACATAACTGCAGATTTAGCTAATCCCAATGTCACATGCAAAGCCAGCAGTTCTTTCCCTACTGGAGACATCTCTTTCTGCATCCTGGCAGCATGTTTCGCATTCTCATGCCAGTGTCACTCTCATTCAGTGTCTCTCTCATTCAGTGTCTGTTCATTCTGTGGTTAAACTGTGAATAAAACACATACAAAAAAGCTCAGTATATGAACTACAGTCAAAAGTATGAAATCTAAGGGTGAGTAGTCCCTAAGTGATGCCTACAATCACTCAGGATTCAGTTTTAGAGCTCAGAACTGGAATAAGTCTTGTACTTCTTGTTGCCCCTTCCTCTTCCTTCATCTTCTGAGCAATAGATTTCTGTTGCTTACTTTGTTTTACTAACCATTTTTACATGTCCTATCAAATTAGTTATGAATGTTCTGGCTAAATAGAGCTATCAAATTTCCCTTCCTTACTAAGCAAGTGCTCTTAGAAGAGGGAGGTAGCTGGTTGATTTGGAGTGATCTACCATTCTTAATTTTATCCCATTTTTAATTTACCTCAGCAGCTTACTACTTCTTCTGTACAAAATGCATTAACAGTACCACTCCATTAAGGATCAGCAGTTCATTGATTAATGTTTTGGTTTCACGGTTTGTCGTTTGATTCGGTTGGGGCGGCATTGTTAGGTTTTTTGTCTGTTTGGTTTTTTAATAGAACAGGAATTGAAGGTAATTTCAAATGTTAAATCCACTATCCAAAACAGTAGTACATATTAATATAGTCAAATAGGTAATGTTTAAACATAAAAAGCATGCAGAATGTACACATTTGAGCACTATATTAATGTCTGAGTGGCAAACAGGTAGATGATTTATATGAGAGATTTCTTTGTGCAGAAGCAGAATTTGAATTCTATTTCAATTCTCAGCATATTGGAAATTATTTCTCATCATTCTGTGGATTTTAACTGGTGTATACATCCTTGCAAGTGATAATCATACACGTTTGGGAAATTACTCCCATAAATGTTATTCCATTCGAGAATCTTATGTTTTAAGTATCATGTTCAGCATATATTGGAAAAAAGGTTGTAGTTAATATATGGAAACATCATTTGTATTTAATCACGCAGTTGGGAGTAGTTATAGTAACTAAGTAGATGCAGACAGTTTAAAATGCACAGATTGTTACTGCAACCTAGCTTGCCACGGGCACTTTTTCCCTTTGATAGCTCAAGTGCCGAATAAATAAAGTACAATCAATGCTCAGAACTGGTCGAAAAAGCTCTTCCATGTAGGTTATGCTGTCAGTCCTGTTAAAATAAGGCCGCACAGCTTAGCTATGATGGTGCAAAAACAAAGGGCATATGGACAGCTTTATTGCTGCCTTTTGCAGGTTGTCTCTGGCATCCAGAGGACACAGCAGCAATTTCACCAGGCTTAACTGGGCTCTCCTTTGTGCCTGGGTGTTTTTTACAGCAGATGGAAGCTGGGCTAGGACATTTGCTATGTCTCCGAGCATCTGTGTGATGCCAGCTGCATGCACGGGGTCAAAGGTGTGACAGGGTGGCTCTTGTACTGGGTCTCACCTGGCAATTTCTGCTCAGCACCTTTCTGTTCGCACAGTATTTAATCTAGTGTTTGACAAATATTGGAAAATAAACGTGTTTTTCCAGTAATCATTCAGGGACTGAATTTAAAGAAAAAATTGAATTAAACTAGAACCTGAAACAATTTTCTTAAACATATCAATCTACAGACACAGATACAACCGTAATCAAAATATAAACGCATAGACCTTTTCTTCTTATTAAATTTACATAAAAACTGCCAGATTAAGGATGTTTGGTTGTTAAATCTCAATAAACTTTCTCAGTAGAAATTATACAAAATATATGCTGTTATATGTGTATATTGTGTACATGTCCTGATATGTGTGCAGATACATGTACACGCAAGAAAGCCCTACAAAGGAGGCAGCAAAAGATTCTGTGTTTGTATGAACATAATATAATTTGTTGTAAGGTGCTTACATGCTGCAGAAATGGCCATCAGAGAAAAACTGAAGCTAGACAAATCTATCTATACACATACAGTAGCATGCCTAGTTTTTAAAGACTCAGTTATGCGAGCTTCATTTAAAACACTGAAACACATCTATGCCCTTATACTATGGCAGAATTGTTGATACAAAATTTGCTGCCTCTTACATTATTGTTGCACATGATGTTTGTTTTTCCTTCCCTCCTTTTCCAAGGTATAAATGAACTGCTTATGTGGAGTTCAGTAACATAACTGTACAAAATTAGTGACAAAGAGAAATGTCAGAGTTGATATTCCTGACACAGCCTTTTTAACTCTTGTTATGTCTTAGGTTTGCACATCAGAGATGGAATAATGCAGCAGTCCAAGATCCCAGGAGGCTCTCACTACCATTGTCTTTTAGGTTTTTAGCCTGTGGCCTTGATTGAAAGGAGAGCTTCAATTGGGACTGCTCATTCATTATTATTAAAAAATGGGCATTTTGGCATGCCTTTGTGAGGGGAAAAAAGAGAAAAAAAAATGTGAAGAGTTTAAAATATTTGCTCTCTGTTCCTATGTAAAAACTTCTTAGATGGAGTTTGGCAATTGATGTTGAAGTAGAGTTAGACAGCCTTTGAAACACTTACCTAGTTCACTAACATCACGGAGGATCTAGTTCACTGCAGTTTAGATTCATAGACAGCATTTTGCTTTTCTGTGATCAAAATGCCTGTACAGTTTCAAGGGTTTATCATCAGAGTTGAATCCACACAGAGCCTAACCCAAGAACAGCCAAGAAAAGCATACATTCGAAGGGCTTTGATGCTCCATCACATAGCCCATTCAGTGGCTATAATGGAAGAGGAGTACATGACAGACTTTGGTCGTGCCTGTCATTCATAAATCTCAGTAACATATACCAAGTGTTCCAGATTTTACAGGGAAATTGTGCCACTACCTCATTCGGCTGCAGAATAAACTCTCACTGCTTTAATAATGTACACTATTTTTCTTTACTCATATAACTGAAGATATATGCATGCTAAAATTGGATTATTGTATTTTCAAGGAGATCTCTTTAATGTATTTACGTAATTTAGCAGATGGTTTAACCTACCAGATCACAAGGAGGAGGAATATTGATGTGTTTTATGCATCTGGTTAAAGAATAAATATGTGCAGGCACTTACAGTTGAGAAGTAAGCGGAAAAATGGCAGATTTAGTATTATATGCAGGATCATTTTTTTTCTTACTTCTTCAGTCAGAGTAAAGTCCTTTTTAAAGCAGTTTGGAAAAGGATTAAGACTTGTAACATAGATCTTGTTGAGACAGTAAATAGATTAGCCAGAAGCTAGGATATTTTTGCCACTGGCTTCAGCAGAGCCAAGATTTTGGCCCATGATCTAATCCTGCAGTCTTTCATCAAGCAAAGTGCATGAGTATCAAATATACACAGAAGTGTTCCTGCACAGGTCATCAGCAAGGCTGTGAACACACAGTAAATAAAACAGAGAAAAGGGCAAACTTTTTTTCCCAGGGCATGTAGCCATTCAGATGAGTAGCCATAGCCAAATGCTGCTCTGTTTCCTCTTTTTTTGTTGACTTTCTCAACATCTTCAGATGCATTTCTGGTAACACAGCTCTCTCTTTTGCAGCATATTATCCTTTCTTAATCCAAAATCATATATTACTTCTGTATTTTTCTATCTATTTGTCTGTCTGAGATGAACATTACCAACTGCATTGCCTGTTCCCTGATTCTCATTTCTGTGATTGGTTTTATACACTGCTGTGTGGCTTCGTTCTGGTGAACATGTGCTTTTATACTTTTATTTTGAATCCTTAAGAAGAATCTTTTATTTTTTATTAGGAATACATATTTCAGCCCTGCATATTTCCCTTCTCTTTTCCTCCCAATAATTCAGTCTACTATCCTTATCAAAACAATTAGCAAGCATGCATTTACTTTTATTCCTTTGGTAAAAAATGAACAGTTAAATTATTTTAGCAGGAGAAAAATCCTGTTATGTAAAGGCTTTTTCAATTGTTTAATTAAATAATTCTGAAACACAAAACAAAATCTCTAGATGCTCATTAGTTATAAGAGTTACTAGGGATGTGCAAGTCACATCCCACATTCCCTGAGAATGAAGATATTCATATCTATTAAAGAAGTCCCATAGCCTTCTCTTGCTGTCAGAAATCCTTTTGCATCCAAATATGTGTATTGCATCTCTCTGGAAAGCACACAAGGTGAGAGGGTCCTCAAAGCCTTCAGAGAGCAAGAGTCAGGAGAAGGTGCATCTTTCCCTCATGTTCTTCCCTCACTCCACACTCCATCCCTCCCTGGGTGCCAGTGCCCAGCTGCAGCCCTTCTCCCCAACATTTCTCTGTAAGGCCATTCAAGGAGCGCCTCTCTCATACGATGCGATATTTTTAGCAGGCCTTCTTGTCTTATCCTTGAAAGATGTCTGCTACATCTGCTCTCAGGAGGTAGCACACAGAAAACTTGCAAAAGCGTATATATTTTTGTGGTAGTACAAACAGAAGGGGTCATGGGAGTTAAGATTTCAGTGTTCATCAACACAGATCTGAGAGTGAACCTTTGTTTTCCATTCATGCTGGCTAGAAGGTTTCCATCTGGTTGACGTGTTCACCTAACCTACATCCATCCCTGCCAGTGCAGATGGTAACTAAGCTTGCTGAGGCCCCACTTTTACTGAGATATGAGCAGTGCTAATTGCCTGCTCTTTGCCAGACTGAACAATATGTTTTCCAGATTCCCTAATAAGAGAGTGACTTGTTGGCTCAAAACTTCTCATCTTCCTTCATCACTTCTAGTATTTATTATCATCCAATTCTCCAGTAATACCTTGGTTCTAAATTAGGTCAGTGACTCAATAATTGGCAGTGTTTCTGTGACATTGCCACTGAAATGGTATGGCAGCTGATTTATTAATCACTTTTATATAACCCACACTACACACAAGTCAGGTGAGGAATTTTTCCTCTTGCAGACTAAGCTCCAGGTCCCAACCTCTATTGAATCCTGTCAAGAGATCCCCCCTTGACCTGAGTGATTGCTGGCCTTAGATTCAAAATAGATTGTCATGTAGGTTTTTATAACATCTTTGGGATTTAGAGCCAGAAACCTGTCCTTAAATGTGTTTTCAATCAAATTATATTTAGTAATCTGCCTATCTGTTCTTTTGTAGATAATATTTTAAATCTTTGTAAAATTTCTCCATTCCACTTTAACTGTAGCTGTGCTAACTCCATGGAACAGAGTAATCAACATCGTCCATGATAGAGCTCTTGCATGCCTCACACAGCAGACACTTCCAAATGGCTTACGGGTTTTTGGAAAGCAAAACATTCATACAAGTTATACCATTTGTAATCTTCTTTGACCTCCCGCACCACATGGGAGTTCATAAGATCCTATTGTTGATCTACAGGAAAAACACTGCTGGATTTGACCTGTTCATGTTGACTGTTACTGGACTTAACATGAGAAAATCAAAGTACTGTAATATAATAAAGTCACTCATGAGTGGAGTTGCATCTCTCTCTCACAGGGAAGCTTAAAAGAGCTGAGAGAGATCCATAGTGAGTCCATGTAAGGTATATCATGTATGAAAGCAAAATGAGGAGGAAGGAGGTGTTACCACCTGAAGGGACTTCACAGTAAAAAGCCGCAGTGAAAGTACAAAAGTTGCTGAATTACAGAAGAAAATAAAAAGAAATGGGAAATGTCATGGATCAATTTGCAGAGGTTGTAGAGATTGTGAATAGATCATATAATCAGAAAACATCTTAAGCTTATGATTCAGTGTAAACATGTAGGTAAACCACTTCTCTTCTCTTCCTCCTCCCAAGAATAAAAGCATATTTTCCATATTTCTTCTGTAAAATATTGTCAGGTAAATCATTAAAGGAGGTTTGTTCTTTTAAAAAAGAAAATCCAGAACTGAATGGGGAGTGCTGAGATAATATGGGATCCAATAGGGACAGCCAACCACAGACATGGAAAATCGTATAGAGGTCTTTGTCCTTTATCTAAGCATAATTTCCTTGTTTCATAGCTTCCTGTGTCTCATCTATCTTCCATAAATGCCACAAATGATGCTATTACTAATCTGTGATTTACTGCAGCTGCAGAACAATGAAATGGTGCCCAAAAAAGTAAATGGGTGAGTGAACCACTACCACAATACCAAGCACTACAGGTTGTTAGCTCCATATAGGTCATACATAGTTCAAAATAAACTTAAGCAAAGGAGACTTCTAGTAGATAGTTAGTCAATATGTCTGTCATCCCAGCAGGGCCACCCCTCATGTCTGTGTGTTGCCCTTTACAAGCCAAAATTCCCTCTCAAACTGTGTTTTCATGCTACTGCTGTCCCCAGAAGGAGAGCAAAAAGTGGTCCAGAGTAGGCAGTGCTGGTGACCTTGCCCCTTAAAGGTAGGCACAATGAACTAAAAAGGTGCGCAAACAAAAGAAATGGAAGGGAAGGCTTTTCCAGAATAATGTGATTAGGTTGCATAATTCTCTGCCATGTCTCTTATTTGTAATTATTTCAAAAAGGTGACTAGCTGTGTATACCCTTAACAAGAATATTTGGTTATCATCATTTGTAACAACAGTTTGGGATGAGAACCTTGAAGCCCCTGGAACTGGCCTTTGGCAGAGACGGGGAGAACCACAAGATCAATCCATTCATATAATTTCTGACAAACCTAACCACTCCTCAGATCAGCTGTCATCATTTCAGTGTGCTCTAAAACTTGGTGAATAACCAAATAAATGCCTCATGACTGTCCATGCCAGAAGAACACTAAACAAATGGGATTTTTTTATCTCAGAACACCTATTACCCCGTTGGAAATAAAAATATTAAAGGGTTAGGTGAGACTAATTTGCCTTTGATGCTTTGTCCTGTACTAAGGAAAGCTGGTTAAAAAGGTTAATCAGTAGACACACAACATGGATCAGCTGAAAGATTTCAATAACAAGGCATACATTTAGGATGTTTTCCCTATCAGTGGCAGATAAGAAGTTATTTGTTATTTCATATTTTTGGGTTTTTACAGAGTATTCTTGTTTCTTGCTTTTGCAGAAAGTTTGCAAAGGGAAAGTATTACAGTGGTTGGGTGTGTATAGTAGGTACAACCAGTGACGTGCTGCTTTATCATATTTTTTTAAATAAGACTGTTGCACAGCTCCTTTGGAAATGATACAGAGGATTATCAGGATTTTAAATCAATATCAATAAATCTGGGGCAATTTGCTTGGAACATCTAATTACTTTTCCCCTCCCACTAGATTTTCAGGCCAGCTTTTTACCTCAGGGCTTCAAATACCTTGGGATCCATCTTTCTCTCAGAATTGTCCTCAAATAGCTTTGCATGCCTGCTTCAAGATCTTGGAGTTGGCAGTCCTAGGTGGCAAAATCTTTTATTAATTTATGGGCAGAACCATCCTAATACTAGAGTATATGTTTTTTTCTATGTATTGTATTTTTTCCACAATATGCAAGTGTTGCTTTTAAGATATTACAAGAAGGAACTGAGAAAGATAAGTTACAATTTTCTCTGGTAGGGAGGAACAAACCCAAACAACTGAAAAACCACCAACCTTCTCTGAATCACTTTGTTAAGACTACAATACCTAAAACTAGTATTAGAATTAATCTAAATATCTATTCTGTACTATATTTTAAAAAACATTGGCTTTATTGTGATGGAAATTAAACAATTGGCAGAGCCTCATTTGATCATTCACTCTTGGTTTCTTCTAATGGTATTCATCTTCCCTTAATCTGAGGTAGCCAACAGTAGAAAGTCATCACAAGAAACGCAGCAACCTGTCTGCTTTCCCTTCTGTCACATAAGGCAGCTCCCTGGGATGAACTCTACCAGAATTCAGAATAGTTCCCCATAGAATGCATGGGGAAGTCTCATCGTCATTAAAGCTCTCTTTGTACCAGATAAAACACTAGGAAAACCACAGGGATATCCTTTGTCATCAAGGAAAGGGACTAGATACTATATATTCAAATAATAACTAGATCTGGGAAAAAAGACACAAGTGAAGGAATGATGGAGATCTGAAAAGTTTTGAAAGGAAAGTCTATTTGGAACAGTTCACTGTCTCTTCCAATACAGAAATTAAGGGGCATCAACATGCTGCTGAGAATTTCAAAAGGAAAGTATGGGTCATTTCTACTTTTGTACTTTCTTGTCACAGATAGTGTGGAAAACAGTGTGAAAGCATACATGGGTTCCAAATAGCTGCTGACGAAAAGAATTTTACGGTAGACTGCAGTACAAAAATACCAGTTCTTGCTCAGGAAACCTCAAACTTCAGTCAGTTGTTTTCTGTAAGTCTGTACTGGGGAGGGTGCATCATTACATGTGTTCTGATTTTCATTATCTTTTCCAGATAGCTGATATCATTCACTGACAGGATATACAACTAGATGGTCTGACCAATTCCAGACATTCTTATATATTTTACGTGAAATATTGTAACTGAATGTGAACTGAAATATGTTCCTTGAAATATGCTCTCTTTTGCTTTTAAATGCAAGGGTTTGGATGAGTCTCATCACTACAGGCAAGGAACTCCAGGATGCTCAGTTAGGTATCTGTGAGCCTAAGGGAGAGTCTAGTGAATGATTCCACCAGGATTTCCACATATGCTTCGTAGCATGGAGGTTTGGGGTGGGCAGGAGAGGAGGAGAAAAGTCAGAGTTTAAGGCTGGAAAGAATCAGACAAGCACCTACACTGCTGAACAAATAAACTTATGTTAAATGTAATAATCAACAAATTTAAAATTTGCTTTTTAGGAAGCTAAAGGTGAACTATTGATAATTTCTTGAGTTGTTCTAGTGCTTAATCACAATTACTGTTACAAAAACATACCATAGTATTATTGCCTTTAAATTCCAGCCAGTGGTTGTTGCAAGCTGAATTTGTAAGTGTTGAGTCTGACAGAAGCTGCTATATTTTTCCTACAGACACTCCTACAGAAAGGGTGTAGAGTGTAGTTAATCTATCTCTCAGTCTACTTTCTCTAAAAACTCTACTTTTTGCTCTTTGCTTCTTAGAGAGGACACTTTATGTGTCTTTAAACATTTCTGTGACTCATAGCTATGTTCCAAATTTTTACCATTCTTTCCAAACTGTGGGTTGCAAAAGAGGTAGATGACCTCACTTACACTTCACTCCACTTGTAAAGTAGCCTTCTTACCTTTACAGAGTGGGATGGAAATATCCTTTGGTATTACAGTACTGAATGGACAGCTTGTCTTCTGTTGTTTATTGGTTCTATTCACTAGGTCACAAAACTGATCCCAGTTCATTTTACAACTGACCAAAGATACAATTACAGATTACAATGCAAATAGAGCTTTGCTTCTACATGAAATTTGGAAGGTTTTACTAGCTTGATAATGACACCTTCCTTATTGCTATAAGGGAGCAAGTCAGCCCTCTAGACCAGTTGGTACAGTTCACTGACAGTCAGTGGTTTATAAACACCATTTCAAAAACTACCCAGAAAGCAAATGCTGAAAGCATAATCCACCATGGTCCTGATATGTGCTAGAGCTAGTTACAGAAAAGTTGTGTGCAGACTAGTCTAGATTCCTAGATGATTACTTTAGACTTTTAGGTTGCAGATTAATTTGAGGATCCTTGTGTGTGCAACACTCAAAATAAATGTGCTACTTAGGTGCCTCACACTACTTGGTGTTGCACATGACTGATCTATCAACATATGCACAACACTGTCTGAAGGCAGATTTATTTACCACAGCTCATCAGTATAGTGACATAATTTATCAGCAAGGGGATAGATAATATAGTGATATTGCTGGGACTTGAAGAAGAACAACCACAAAGTCTATGGGTATCTGAATGGCAGGGCCTTAACAGTAAGAATAATTTGCACCCAGGGTCATTGGAACCCGAGGAGGAGTGAGGAGAGAGCATCCCTGCCTGTGGGTGGGAGTGATGGGGGAAAGGCATGCTGTCCTTGTGTGTTACCAGTGAAGCAAGAGATGGTTCACAATCCATTGTTCAATGTTTGTTAAAGCAGCAGCAGTGAAGGAGACAAGGACTGAACACTGAGGCTCAGATTTTCACTTCTCCTGTAATTATTGGTAGCTATTGACAGTAAGTCAAGCAGCAAGCTCAACACCTTGATGGTACCCTTGATGGTACCTGTAGAGTTTCTGGATTTCTTAGAAAAGAAATTGCTGGGTACAAAGCCTAGTGGGAAATATGGACAATTCACATGCAGTCAAGTTTACTTTTACTCAGCCAAGAATGTTTCTTAAAAAAAAATGTAGTTCCATTCAGCAGCCTGTAAAATTTCTGCCATTTTATCCGTCATTTCTGTGGGTTACACTGCATGCTGCAAAGAAAGGTAAGTACTGAAAGAACTACCTGTCTCTTCCTGCAGGAGGAAGAAAACATGATCCTGTCTAACAGGGCATACTGGGAATATGGATGTTGTCAAGAATTTCTTGTTTTGAGGTTACCAACACTTTTTGCCACAACTTCAGTCCTCACCAGCTCTAGCCCTCTTTCAGCACACGAGTCAATTCTTTATTGCACATTGGGATATAACATGCACTTTTGACATGAGAACCTATTTTAATGAAAAATTTGCCATCTTTATGGCTAGAAAATGTCAGAGGTGCACTTTGCATAGGCACTGGGTTTTTTTCAGCCGGTTTACTAACATCAGCTTGCTATTTGTACCTAGGGGATTTAGGAAAAACACAGTTCCTGACACAGTTACCATGAAGGTCTAATGTTCATAAATGCCAGGTTGTCAGTTTCATCAGGTCTAAGCAACGGAAATAGAAGGTGCTTTTTAATGCTACCCCAGAGTCAATTAAAATACAATAATGCTGACATCTGCAGAATACAGAATGATCAAAGTAAAGAATGCCCATACAGCTTCTGACTTAAAAATAGTGTGTTTGGCGGCAGAGTGACACAGTGTAACAGGTCAGGTAATTATGAGAAAATCTATGATGTATCTGTTGCAATTGCTTAGCTTCTTTCCATTATCAGAGCCATCAAACAGAACAGTGCTCTCACTTCTCCTGATGGATCGTAAAGCTAGTGACACCCTCGCTCTCCTGATACAGATGGCATCTCAGGAGCAGCTGAATTAATTTGACAGTAAATAGGTGATAGCAATTGCTGTCTTCTCTCTCTCTTTTTTTTTTTAATATTATTTTTTTAATTGCACTAAGACAGCTTTTAACACTGCTGGGAATACCTAAGAAAGCCTATGCCATGATTAGCAGTGTACCCTCCTCTCCTGTAAGTCTCTTCCAATGCTTTTGCTGCTGTTTTATTTACATGATAATTCCTCAATGGCAAAAAAAAATTATTCTCCCCCATCTCCCACCCTAACTCTTAGCCTGAACTATGTGCATTAATTAATTTTTGCCTTGATATGTTTATTAAATTAATGAAGGAATCTGACAGATGGGTTTACATGCTTAGGGTACAGTTATGCAAAAGTCATGGGTGTATTTTATATGGCTGTACATTTTCTGCCTCAGTAACATTATAATTGGCTTAATGGATTTTCAGTTATGTACATTGGCTTTCTCTCCTCTCTGAAGCAGACTAATTACAGCTTTTTACATTAAATTCTAATAGATATCCATTTATCTTCTCTAAATTATCACAATAATTACAGTAATAAATTAGGCATGTAAATGTCATTAATCTAAACAATTTTAAGTGGGTATCATAGCAGCACGCCACAGACTACATTTCCTAAATGTGTATTCAAATATGTTTCTAACTGTATAACTATTGTGTGGGAGGGTCTTGTTTCTCAACAAGCTGCAAAACCCAGAAGGCGGAATGTAAGAAGAGAAGAAAGGAAGGGGCTTTGGGGCATGGAAATGGGATGACAGAATGGAGTAAAAGTCACAACAGACCAAATTTGAGGGACTACTGCACATAATTAACAATGTCTGAAGAACTGTCTTGAACAGTGACATCCTGGTAGACCTCTGACTCCATCAGTAATGCATGACTATTTTTTTCCATCTTATATAAAAATGTGTTGCAAATGTTTCTTTAATCAAGAGCACCTACTTGAAATTACAGCTGGCTGAAACACTAAATTTTACCTTTCACAGAAATTTTGGCAGAGACAACTTGGTTTTGTTTCTCACTTAGCACAATTTCCAGTTATTCAGAATACATCACATAATGGAAATTCTGAAAAATTTCATAGAGGAAACTCATGTGATCATTGTTTTTAAAGTAAGACCATTCCTTACTTTTATCTTCCCCTCCACAGAGAGCTAGTGAAAGAAATATTGACTAGACTCTAGTCAGCTTCATAACTGCTCTTCAGCAGAAAGCTGAGAAGCACTGATGTGCTTATGACACTTTCATTGGTAGCTGCCAGGCTTGTAGGATTTAGGCTTGGGACAAATCCCTCTGTTTCTTCACTTCCTCCCTAAGCATTTGGACTTCCAAAACATCTGACTCTCTGGGTACCTGAAAGTAGCTTCATGCAGCTGCATAGTCAGAACCAAGTCTGCCTCAATAGCAGTTCAGGCAGGACTGTGGCAAACTAAGACCAACAGACAAATCACTCCCTAGCTGTGATGCATGTTGGCTCCTGGATTCTTACAGATGTGCTGTTCCCTCCTCCCCAAGAGGTTACAGCTAGTTTGGCTGGGCCTTCGCTAATGCCCAGCCATGTTGATGTGTGAGGAAAGGCCACCGTTCAGCAGGATGACATGGCCAGGGTGTAGACAATTCTGGGGAGACAGCCAGCCTGACTCTTTGAAAACGTAAAATTCATATTCAAAGAGGCAGCTCCTTCATAACTACAGATTCATAAGGATGGGTGGGAGCACAAGAGTTCGATGCCCTTCAAACCTGTGGACAGAAACATGTGTGTTCCTATCTGTGGGGACATGTGGACTCCTTTCACTGCTACCAAAAAGGACCTCTAGGCTCTTCCTCAAATGCAAAGCACTGCTGGTTCAATTAAGTGCCAATTTCTTATGGCACCTAATCTGCCTGAGTAGTTTCCAATCAGCTGCACTGAAAATACATTTCAGTAACATAAAACAGTGGGGTACTTTTATCCTGCAAAGGGGAGAAAGATTTAAATCTGTGGCGTCATTATCCCAACATGTGAAAACAGAGGCAAGAAATAATGCTACACCTGGAAACACATTTATATGTACTGAATAATTATGTGTTATCGATTATCAAAATGTTAAGCATTAAAGATACTTATATGGTACATATCTGTGAAGCTTTTGGCTGTTTCTATCATGAGAGGGCAATGGAACTTGTGTAAACATTAAAATGATTAGAAAAATGAACTTTGTACAAAACTCCAAATTTTAAACCACCTGTATTCAGTTAAATAAAGTGGTCTTAGAACACTGATATCATATATATATATATATTTGTGCGTATGTGCGTGTGTAAAATAATGTCTACAGCTTTCCTGAGCACTAAAAGGGAATACCTAATGTGCAGTTTGAATTGAGTTTCAATATATAAAAACACTTACTACATTTCTGTTATACCTCTGCAAGATGAAAAAGAGTCACTAACATTTTTCTTAGTGACTAAATCATTTTGAAAATTCAGGCTGTTCTGTGAATTTAGAGAGGTTTAAATTGGTAACACTTAAAATAATAGCACGTTGATTTGTGCAGCTCTGCAGTGGAATTCCTCTGGAAGGATGTATGACCTCTCCATTAATATGAAATGAGCTCCTTGTGATACCTTAATGAATATGCAGCGTCCCCTCAGTGACATGAGTAACATTTGAAACCTTTATGCATTTTCAACGGGCATTCACCTCAGCTAATCCTCAGAGCAGGTTCATTCATAGTCATATTTCCTGTTACCTGCTTACAAAGTTAAGATGTTCTTATGGTTTGAAATTTGTCACTTACTCCAGAAAAAGAAGGAAAAGAAGGAAAAGAAGGAAGCAATGGCTTTAATGGGCAATGTGCCAAGATAAATGGTCCCTGCTGTGCATGTTAGATTTGATGCAAGTGTTCTTTCTGTAGATACTACTTCCTGTACAGAATATTGCAGCCTTATGGCAACCTTTGTCCTTTGTCTTGATGATTGTATGAAATATTAATCTCTGAAACAGTAATGCTGAAAAGAAACATTCTGCAACGTATCTGGTGGCTACAGCTGTGGACAGGGATTCAGATGTCGGATCCTATTCCTGTCTGCACCATAATCTCAATGGGTACGTTTTTCTGTGTCTCAGCTCCCTCACTTGTCAAAGAGGAAACATTATTGTTAACTAAGTCCTGGGGGTTTTCTGCACCCTACCTAGATAAGTCAGTAGAACACACCGAATCCATGTGGGACTGGGTGGTAAAGCTTTCTGTTTATATTCACTAGAATACTGTACACAGAGAGAGCAGCATCTTATTTTTTTGATTGTCCATAACAGTGAACACTGAACAACCTGACCTAGGAAATACTTTCCAATCTTACATTCTTGGAAAGTTGCTGCACTCATTGCTCAGGCTAATTTAGTGGGTTTCTGTTTGAAGGTACATTCTTAAGGATGTATTTGGGAGGCTTTGAGAGGCTGACAGTCTCACAGTTCATTTTCATCTTTTGGGTATTGACAAAGATCAAAGAATGGCTACAACTTTCTTTGGGTCCATTGATAGTAAAAATTTAGAGAGGATATTTTTAGAGATGATGAAAAAAAAAAGCCAACAGGTTCTTTTGTTCTGCATATCACTCATGGAGGGTTGTAGACTGTTATCCTACTTGTTTCTATATGTCTAAAAAGAAACACATCAAACCAGACCTTTTTTATACCTATGTATCCTACATGAGTCAGTTTCCTTCTGTAAACCCTTTTACACTCTAAATAACACAGTGAATACATCAGTTGAAGGAAATAAAGCTGTTTGCCTCTTTTAGTGGTGGGGTTTTTTTCCTCCACCTGATAGTCTCTGCCTACTTAACATCTATAGTTATTTCTTTTTCTCTTTTTTTTTTTTTTTTTAAAAAAGAAACCCTCAATTTATAACCAAAGTTTTTGATGCGTTTTATTGCTCTCTGCAGAGCCTACTAAAGCCTGCTATAGAGAACAGAACAAAAAAGGGAGAAGAGAAAAAGAGGGATGAGATATGTTTGGATTTTTTTCTCATTATTCAGCAGTCCAAAGCTTACAACAACCACTCCTGCTTATATGGCTCTATTTCTGCATTGTTTATAGCCAATGGACACAGGGAAGAAAGTCATAAGTAAAGGCAGAGGAAAGAATTGCATAATTAACTTTTTAAATTAATTCATGACCCAGTTAAAAGGACAAGGAGGGGGTTATTAATTAATTAAGGTGGGAAACCCTGTGGGCATGTGAGATTTAGAAAGTTTTAACTTACCAGCCAGGTTAAAAGGCTTTCTAAGGGTGCACTCAGCACTCAGTGAATCTGAAATGCAGTTAATGTAAAAAGAAAAGGTGAAAATATATTATAAAAGGTTTTTTCAAGGGCAATAAAAACTCTAAAAAGACTGAAAATTAATTAGGGAAAATTCTGACAAATGTTTCATCAGAATTTGAAAAAGAGCCCAGCCCTATTCTCAGTTTTTAAAAGCCTGCTTAGCTCTGTTAAGCACAATGGATGCTTGATGCTATAGAGATTTGGACCTGAAATATAATTTTTAAATCTTCTTAGGTCCTAAAAATTTCAGCAGAACTGATGGATTAATAGCTATAGCAAAAGTAGCAATATTAACTGATATTACTCCAAGTGAAATTTTTTGACTCTCTGGAGACATGGTAGACTCTCTTTGCAGATGTAGCACTTCTCAATCAAAACACGTTTTAAATTGGCCATCATGGGCTCCCTCTTTTCTCAGGCATCTGTAACTGCAAATGCCCATTTACTGTAATATTTGTCTTTGTCACCTTAAAGGCTCACATCACCCCTGCTGCTTCCAGCACTTTTCCAGGTACCTCAGGGTAAAACTTAGAATCTAGATGAGGTCAAGGAGTCCTTACATCTTGTTTTTTCTTCCTATTGTCTTTCTTTTTATATTTTGATGTCGTTGGGGTTTGCAGTTTTTAAAGTCAGGGATAAACCTTCCATGAACTTGTGCCACAATCAACAACAAATATGTTATTCAAGAGTTATTGTATGAAATTATGAAAAAAAAAATTTTCTTACCAACAGTATTTAAAGTGCATTGCATGGTTTACTATTTGTTTATATAGCCAGTCTTATATTACCATTATCTAAAGATAGATATCAAGACTAATTGTTTTTGCTGACTTTAAATGCCATCTTCTTTTGTGAGCTGATAGTGGTAATGTGTCTGTCTCATTGGTGTTTGGCAAAATCTCAATCATTATTCAGACTTTGTCAGAAAAGCTAATTAAGCAGTAAATCTTTGCACTTTTTTCCAGTTGCCATCTTGGAATAACAATGGTTTTTAAAAATCCCCAAACTAATAACCAAAAGATGTCAGGCAAAGTGATGTGAAAGTGCTACTACAAACTATTTGAAAATCAGAGGGAAAAGAAAATTATGATCAGTAAAGACAGGCCATTGCTAAGGGTATTTGTGTCTCTTTATGCACAAAAAAATGTCCAACTAGCTGCACTGTATTACTGCTCCCTAGGCAAGCAGCAATCTTCATTGCTTTATGATTCTCTTTTTTTTTTTTTTTTTTTTTTTTTTTTTTTTTTTTTTATCATACTGAAGCATTTTGGTGTAAGAATTTTAAAATTAAATCTCCTTATTGTGCAGGCAGGATGTCCAGATTTATTCTATCAAATGCCACAGAAACAAAGGGAACAATCCATTTTTCCTGATAGAAGCCAACAGTTCGTAAGAGGTTTGAGATGAGTGTAAGGATACAATTTGCCTAGAGAGTGCCTGAGGATCAAGACAACCTGACTTTCCACGGAATGAGTCTGTCAGCTGGCATCTTGCAGTAATTGCTTCCCATGGCAGGACCTTACCAGCCGAGGGAGGACTGCTCTCGTCAACCCAAGAATCAATTTCTACAGTAGCTGAATGATAATTGTTTGCTAAGGCTCGGGGAACTTGTTGCCAAGCCTGAAACAGGGGCTGAAGCTATGATTGGCACTCATTAACCCGGGATTTGGATTTGATCATTTACCTTAGTAGAACAATGTGTGGGGGTAAAGAAGGGAAAGGACTGCAGAATGTTCTTTTGTTTGGAAGAAACAAATGAGATCAACTGCAGAATGGGTATCTGAATATCAAGCCTGAATCCAGATCTCCCTTCGCTCAAAGGAACCAAATATAAAGACTAGGTGGAAATTTGAATGCTTTCCTTCAAATACAAACATCTCTTTGGATTTTTTTTCCTGTTTGAAAACACTTCTGCTTGAGTGTTTTGTTCATTATGGTAAGAAAAGCCCAATGACTGATGTTCTGAAATTAGAATGCTGAGCTACACTGCAAAGACTTGCTAGACGTCCAGAAGACTAACTTCTGACTTCTACAGTCACCCGTGTTTTACATCCGTCCATCCTCTGTTGCAGACATTTAGACACCGAACATTTAGCTATAGTTGGGCCCTGAAATGTTATCTGGGTAGCTGTATGTGGCATGTTCTGGTTCTCACTGAACTTTGCCTAGTGCTGTGTACTACTATTGCCAAAGTCCCTGTGACACAGCATTTTACCAGGTAGACAAGACACCTTAAATGTGAGTTAGAGCATGAGCCTCTGATACTGCCTTTACAGTAATCTGTCCTAGTGCCTCTTGATTATTTATGTGACCTTTCAAAGTCTATTGACTGACATACAAACATTTTTATTTCTGTATCACAATCAGTCCATTTACTTAAGTGTGCTGGTGCTGGTTCAGTGAGAAGCACAGGGCAGTGACCAAGTGGACAGTATAACATTTAGAAGAGTGTTTCAGAGTCATGCTCCACCAGGAACCCCATATATCCTATTTAGTAACTATCAATGTTTTGGGACATTCCAAACCAAGATCAATCCTTTTACTCTCAATGTACCTGTTCATTATCAGAAAACAAAAAGTCTCTGTTTCATGGCTCTGGTCTCATCAAGATTGTTCCTTCCAGACCTTTATATGCTAGGGTTTCTGGAACACCAAATCTGTTTCAGGATCTTGCAGCCAGAAAGTGGCCCAAGGATGGCTTTCAGTGGTGGCTCTAATGAGTTTTAGCTCATGGAGATCTCAATAGAAAATCTTGCGGCTTGCATTTAAGCATCTTTATGTGTGTATAAAGCAATGGAAATTAAAAAGATTTATTATTAAAAATATTGTGCAAAATATGAACAGTACAACTTGTTCACTACCAAGATAATACAAGATAAGAGTATTTAGCTGTTAAGTGCCAGAAAAAACCCAACAAACAAACCACAAAAGAGCTATTGTAACTTTCCCCTTTGCAATCTTATCAGTGATCATCCCAAGTTGCCTTATGCAGAGAATCCCTTGACACTCAGCAAAAAGACATGGTAAGGATCCTGAAGAGGCAAGAAGAATGTCCTCTCTTGCATAACCTTGTCGCTGACCGCTTGACCACCCGGCTGGCCAAGCAGGCGACTTGTTTCAGTGCCGTGGCCGTGAGACAGCCTGTAGCTTGGCAGTCTGATACAAGTCCCAATATTGCAGTCTGCTTCTTGGCTCTCTGTGGAGCTGGCAGCAGTCAGGTGTAATTGTAGCGAGTCGCGGAGGCAAAGGAGAGAGAGAGAGGGACTCCTTGTTGCAGCAAATCCCAAGTCTTTATTACCCGCCCCAACGGCTGAGAAACAGAAACCAAGGAAGAGGAGCAACAAAGAGTGAGGAATGAGGGTTACAGTGCATTTTATAGGGGGAGAAAAAGGGGGCGGAGAAAAGGGATAAACCAATAAGGAAATGACATATGCTGACAGGGAACCAATAACAGGGGGTTTAAGGAGGGACTAATGTAAACAAGCCAATGGGGTTAACAGGGAAACAGAATTTACTAGATGTGAGGGATGGCACATCTAGTCCTGGGGGAGGACACCTTTTGGGATTGACATCCCTGGGGTGTGGCTGGCTCCTCAGCACCGCCCTCAGCATCACCATCCTGAGCAGGAAAGTCCACCCACTGGATCTCCTCACCAACTCGGAAGCCAAAGGTGGACTGAGCCACTGCCACATAACCTCACAGCGCTGGAAATGCAGCAGGCTTGTAGCTCTTCTGTGCAGGTCTGGTTTGCAGCTCTTTCCATGCCTTGTCTATATACACATTAAAACTTGCTTGCCCATTCACACTTTTAATAGAAAGATCTGGGGCACTGTTTCATCATCAAATGGAAAGTAACTGTACTTAGCTGCGTTCTTCTTCCAAACCTACAAGCCATGTAGATTTCTTTCATTTTTTTTCTGTCTATAGATAGTTCGGAGTACTTTTTCACTACTTTCCATTTCCAGGAAGCTCTGAAACTAATCAAGCTGTAATTTCCATTGCATTCTGAAAGCGAACCTGGTTATTCAATTTACACTGCATGGTGCAAATAGATATATCACTTGCAGTCCCATAGAAGATCAGTTGTGTCCTCAGTGGCAGCAGTACCAGGGTATCTGGATGTGAATTAGGCAGTTAGAGTAGCTAATCATGAGCTATGCTAGGTAGAAGAGAAACATTTTGCAATTAACTAGCTCATGGAAGCCTCCATCTTGAAAAGAATTCCTCTGTAATATGTCCTTCTGATTTGGGCTAGTTCATCTAAAATGCTGGATGACTTGAGTGGAACAGGATAGGTTCAATGGCTTAAGAGATCAGAATTCCTCAGATACTGTGGACTGATTCTTTAGCTCATGTGACAGTTATATCTCAATTTGATCACAGGGGAATATATTTTCTCTTTCCTAAGGGTTTGGACATTACATGCTATCCCTTCAGAGCAAGTCTACCTGCAAATCAATGTGAACACGTGTCAACTTACAGAAACCCAGCCTGGCAATGGGTTTGCATTCAGATTCAACTGGAGGAAAGCAGCTTTGCAAAAATGCCAACTTTTCTAAGATTCACAGTCAACAAAGGTACATTAAATGAATCCTGTACTTTCAAAAAGCTGACATCTCTTATTAAACCAGTCCCAAAAGAGCTCATGTCCTTTAACTAGAAGTATGTATTATGTAAGTTACATAATTTTCAATCTCAGTCTAGAGACTTATATTTGCAATACGTGCACAACCAATGTAAACAGAAATTTTATGTCTGACATACTTTCTTATGTATTTTCCAACTGGTTGTGAACTGCTCCTTCTTAGAGAGCAGATATGGTACTTCACAAAGGATCTGGATTATGAAAGGTCTGTTTTTTATAGTGCAAGAAACACTACAAGCTGAGTTCTTCTGATTATTCATCCAATGGTTTGTATAAAACAACTAGGGTGACATGCCTCTTTGATGTGTCAGACATATTTAATCTGTAGGCCTGATATTTTCACAGAACAAGGACCTTAAATAAGGATCTTCAAAGGCTCCATGGGCTTCCAGCTGTTCTGGAGGGGTATTGCCTACCCAGAGATGCAAGTGACACCAGTTTGGAGTCCAGGTAATTTGTCTTACATTGTGGGTTTAAGACCTATGAAAGGAGAGAGAAGAAACCACGCTCCCCAAAGTTATGTCAGAGTGTTGCCATGGAAATATTTTGGGACAATGCTCCATTTTGATGGCCTGTCTGGAAAAGGTAATAGCCTCTTCCCTGCACTCCTAGTTTTGTTGGGACTACCTCTGTATTCCCAGCAGGCAGGCCTGTCACTCAGAAGAAGCTGTATTTTGAGGGCTATATTATGTAAAAAAATGTAGACACTTCTGTGTCGCTCATGCTTCTGCCTCTAATATGCTGGCAGAAAGCAATGTGGCACTGGTTATCCCTGATGAACATTTTTCAGTCAATAAACATTTGCATTCCATACCTTTACTTTCCACATTCCTGTAGAATTACAGGAACCTGTGCTTTCAAATAACTTACACAGAGTTTGAATTATGTAACTCACTTGGATGAGGATAAATCCCTGCATACTACCTTGAAAATATTAGGTTTAAAGTGAACATTATAGTATCAAAGTATTGCACAGCCAAGGGTTTTTGAAGGTTAAATTGATGGAATGTGATGAAATTAACAAAAGGAAACCTTATATCCAAAGATGCTTTCTTTGTTCTTGAATAGAACATCTTACATGAAGGTCTCTATTTGAATGCCCTTACAGCATACCAAAGTAACAGTATTAGGAAAAGCCCCATCAAGTTATATATTTTGTGGTTAATGGATTTTGCTGTGTTTCATTTCAGAAAAGCAGTTCAAGAAGTGCTTTTTAGTTTATGTTCTCCTTGGGAGGATTCCTACTCCTGCACTTGTATTAATTTTCTTCTAGTGTCTAAATCATCCGCTGTACACAGGCCTTCATTTATATAATTGGAAATCATTGAAGTTATTGTGTATCTCTATCTCTTCAACCTTCTGCTGCACCCATAACCCATGACATCCTATCTTTGCTCATGTTTGTCACTGCACTCTCCTGGAATGAGATGTGCTAGAGAGTGTATCACCATCTTAATTCCTAAGGGCTACCTAAAAAGAGGATATAAAGTCAGCTCAGATATGGCTGACAGCTAACAAGGTATTTTACATCTCTTCAGGTGTTACAGGTGTTACAGAAGTTCTTACAGCCATGGTGAAGCACAGACAAAACAAATTGGCTGTAAATCAGGACTGTTTTACTAAGGGTGAGATGATTCCATGGTGCAGCCCCAGTAAGCAATTCATGACGGTGTCAGCCTCATGGTGTGAACACTGATAACAATTGTGACTTCTTCCTGAATGACTAGCTCAGTCAAGTTAACTTCAAAAATGGTATTGTTTCCTCAGGAAAAGAATATGGGACTTAGAACAACATTGATTTAAAATACTGATCTATAGCTCATGCGGGTTTTTTTTTTTCTGTGAGGTCCTGTGGCTTTTTCCAAATTTTTTGTGGGCACATCTGTTAGTGTCCCCTCCACGTAGTGGATTTTGAGTCAGCAAAACTTAAACTGTCCCCTGTTGCCAAAAACACATAGTTGCATGAGTGAAGTGCTGAATGTGACCTTATAAGCCCAGTACTCCTTGGAGAATATTTTTATTCTAACATTGATATTTGTTTTCTTTAAGCATATAAATAATTTAATGAAAAGTCCTTTAATTACATTGATGGTCATTATATCACTGTAAAGCATAGTGTTATTAGCTTGGCCCCTTCACTGTTGTTATGCAGTGTTATGGCTCTTGAGTTGAAGATGGCTTGTCTCCTTTTGGCTTAGGGCACAAAGATTTATTCGGATGCATATCTCTCCATGGACAGCCTGTGTAGGCATGGGTTGTGCCTGAGGAAAACTAGGCCCGTGGAATTACCAGTTTTAGTTGATTTCTATTTTGATTGCCCTCTTCTTCAATTTCTGCCCTTATGGTTGTGAACTACCCGGTAGCAATCCAACCTAGACCAGTTTTTATGATGGTGTTATAAGCACGCAGTGCTTGTTTATTCCTCAGTGGTGAATAGTTCTCTGTTTAATAAAAAGTCCGCACCACTGTTCTCAAGTCATTTACTATAAGTAAAGCTCATTTCTCTTTATTACATGGTATATGTTTCTTACCTCTTCCATAACTCAGCAAGTAAAGCTCTGGAACTCGGCCATGGGGGCATTAATAGCATCCTTATTGCAGAGGTGGTGCTAGTGAGATCGGATCAACACAGACAGGGAATTACGCTGTCTGCAGAGCCAGCCCTGCTGAGCCCACTGCAATGCCAGCAAGGCCACGGCACCAGTAAAGCCAAGGGAGCACAGGGGCTCCTCTGCACCAGCACTCTGGTAGCACGTCAATCCCAAAGGACTCAGAGCCTGAATTCTGCCCTCTGCGTGCTCCCTATGGCCTCTGAAAAGGAAAATGAAGGCCTCACTTGATTTTTTTGTTAGAAATCCCAATGAGGTAAACTCTTCGAATATACACTATGTGAGGAAGATTTAAATGTTTGGGAAAGGTTGTATTCCAGCACACATCACTGGAAGGCTGCCAGAGGCAGCCTGGAGCCAGTGACAAGAAAAGTGTTTATTGCGGTCAGTGTGGTAATATTGAGGGCAGCAGGGACAGGCCAGAAGGAGACTGAAACCAGAACAGCTGAATGCAGAAAGTACACAGAAATTATAATCTAATAATGAGCCTCTGAGAAGGCAGGCATGAGGAGATGCCTGACCTGGGGAAAAGCTCAGGTAGCTAATAGCAGCACCCTGACTGAGGCAGAATAGCAGCTGTGGCAGGGGCAGTGATTTGTTGCCCACCTTCACACTAGCACCAGAGGTGGGGGCAAAGGGCCCTATCCATACACCTCTGGAGCTGCTTAAAAACTCTGACCTCAGCATCTTCCTGGCTCTGACTGAACCTGCATCTGACAGCAGGCAGAAATGTTCTTCTGTGTTTTCTCTGGAAAAAGCATTTACAGCTATTTTTCTACTTCCTTGTAGTTGCCTTAGTTCCCTTATTTTCCTTTTCTCTCTCT